>VZRI01012103.1:132460-201370 GCA_013397515.1 Upupa epops | reverse complement strand
GTCTCTTCTCCCAAGTCCCCCGCCAGAGAACAAAAGGAAGCGGCCTGAATTTGTGCTAGGGGAGGTTTAGACTGGACATCAGGAAAACTTTCTTCACTGACAGAGTGGTCACGGATTGGAACAGCTGCCCAGGGAGGGGGTGGAGTTACCATCCCTGGAGTGATGTGGCCCTAGGGAACAGAGTTTAGTGGGCAGGGTGGAGCTGGGTTGACAGTTGGACTGGGTGATCCTGTAGGTCTCTTCCAACCTTAAGAATTCTATAATTCTGTAAGCTTCTGTTGTATTTGCCATGACGAGCAGGAACCTATGCATCCTCTCCTCCCAGCTGCAGAAAGCCTGTGTGAGCTGTGTCACTCTCCTGCACGACCACATGCGAGCATTTTATTAACACAGCACGCGGCCAAGCAGGCATGTGAACACCAGCCCTCATGGCACAGCAACGCGCCATCCCTCGGCCTCACCCCACTCTTGCCCACGCTGGCGGTCTGCAACTCTCACCCCAGGCACTTCCCTTGCCAACAAAACAGTACTTTGTGGCCGGCTGCAGGGTGTCACATTTACTGCTGGCACAGGGGAGCCTGTAAATACCCACTGCCTTCCAGTACCGATGCAGTGTACAAGCAGACCACGTCTTCCTTTCCCAGAAAGATGCTAGCTAGTAATTAAAAGTGAACTGTTTTCAAACGTCCTCATCCAAGCAGGGGCTAGCTGTGGGCTTTGCCAGAATGTCTGAGGGGTATCTAGGAGCAACGACTTTGCTGGGTCACTGGCTAGAAACAGGAAGGGCAGGTTTTGTATTGCTTCTTTGCTGTGTTCAAGGCAGAAAAAACACCGTGCAGGAGCCAGCCCCTACAAGAAGATGCCTCCTTCTTTCCTTAACACAATAGGTAAGTGGTGCCTCAAGCTTTCCAGCACCCCAGTGCAAGACAGTGGGACGTACCAGGACTGGTCAGGCAGTTCTGGGGACCAGTCTTGCCCATGGAGAGGAACACTTCCATGGCAGCAATTACTCCATCCACACCAGTGCCTCCCAGTAAAGCAGCAGCTGTGATGCTCAGCCATGCACTGCTCAGCTGTTTCAATGGGTTACAGTTATGAAGCATCACGAAGGCAGCCTTGAACAGTCACCAATGACTGAATAAATAACAATTACTGCCTGAAGTGCTTAATTACCTCATAGTGCAAAAAGTGTAAATAGATAAAAACCAGCATGTCTCAGAAGCAGCGTGTGATGTCAACCAGTCAAATAAAGGAATTAACACGGGACTCTAAAGTCTATTTGTTATCAAAGTTTTCTGCCTGATGTAGGCAGGATAAATTTATAGCTGTGGTGGACTCATCTGATCTCTTTTTTTGTGTGAAAGTGTATACATGCTGGCTCAGTTTTTAGGTAGGAACTGGGTATTTCTCTAAATGTAACAGTGGAAATCCCAGACTAAGACATTAAGGAGATGCCCATTGATTTTTAAATGTTTCTAGATGTTGGAATTTCTAGCTTGGGGATGTTCACTGTTAAAGGGTTTTGATCCAGGATGCTGAAATTTAATTTCCAGTCTGAAAATTCTGTTTCTTGTCACAGAATTTCATTCCTCTCTAAAACTCGGTACGACTTTATATTTTAACAAGGAAAATGGGGAATAGATGTCCTGTGCGACTGTCATAATCAGACAACAAGAAAAGGTATAAACATGGGATGTGGGTAGCTCCCCCAATAAAATACAGGAGCTTTTAAGAGACCCTTTGTCTCTCCCTCTCCGATCCCCTTGGTAAATGAGGTGACAACATTTCCCCTCTCAGCACCTTCACTTAAAAACAACTATTTTCAACAATTTAACCTACTCTCTACAAAAGTAATAATGTAAAACAGACACTACAATTCTGAGAAAAATAATTAACCCAGCCATTTGCAGCATCCTGGTACACACACCTCATTTCTTCTGTGGAATGTGGCCAGACAGGGTGACCAAAAGACCCCAAAATCACTGGGATCCAGCCCAAACCATCACTTGACTGACAACAACCCCAATGACACCTATCAGCTCACTACTTTCCCTCAAGGAAGGGGAGTGGGCTGAGCAAGGCTGGATCTGACCCCAGACATGCCTCTGAGCAGCTCTTGGCAATGCATTTCCGTGGATACAACTTCCCCCCATCTCCCCCATCCCCCTTTTCCTCTTTTCACAAATAAAGGGCAGCTCACTCTGGGCAGCATCAGCAATGGGCAGCACACTTTACATCCCCTTTTTGTTCCACAATGCCAAGTGGTGCCTGAGCAGAAACACCTCCAGCCATGCCATGGAGACCTATAAACATCTGCTCACACCTCACAAACCCATAGCAATTACCCAGTGCACAGGGCTGCAATCGCAGCCACTCTCTGAAAGCCAAAAAAAGTGCCATGCACCAGCATTACCTGTGCCGGAGGATGGTGGTGTGACAGACCCTGGGCTGTCATCTTCTGGCTCCGATACTGTCACTGTTGGTACCACCTCATGGCTTGGCTTCAGGCCAGTCTCTGGCTGAGTCGGGCTGGACTCTTTGCTAGAAGCTTCTCCAGCACTTTCTGTCTTGGTGAGTGTGATCTTGACTGGAGCTGTAACCACAGAG
This sequence comes from Upupa epops, assembly GCA_013397515.1. Classification (NCBI taxonomy): domain Eukaryota; kingdom Metazoa; phylum Chordata; class Aves; order Bucerotiformes; family Upupidae; genus Upupa; species Upupa epops. The sequence goes on along the minus strand of VZRI01012103.1, from coordinate 198,763 downwards.
GCACTGTGCTGATCTCCAGACCTTGTGTCTTCAAGTGGTTCTTGCTCTTTGGCTGCCTTTGTGCTCTCTGAAGTCGTTTGCTGAGGTTCAGCAGCATGGCTGGGCCTGGTGGGTATTTCTTGGTACTTATCAATAAGGCCTGGGCTCTCACCTTCTGATTCAGAGTCATGCTTTTCTTGGTATTTTATTTCTTCTGATCTACTTATGTCCATGTATTTATAAGCTTCTACTTTCATGGGATCTGCTAGGGTTTTATCGACTTCAGTAGACTCTGCAGGAGTCATCTCTATTCCCGAATCTGAGCTAAACAAACCACGGGACTCAAATCCAGTCACATCTTGAACAGGATGCCCCAGAGTGTTAAACCCCTCTGTGCTGCCTGAACAGGGAATGGGGGTGTTTTCCTGCTGATAAATGCCTGTGAAATAGGTGGAGTCCCGTGGGGTGGTGTAGTGGACGTCAGAGATCAGGGAGGTGTAGAAGGAGCTGTCACCCCCATTGGCAGTGGAGCCGTAATCGAAGAGGTGCGATGACGCTGTGATACCTAAAGCAAAGACACAAAAAAGATGCACTGTGAGGAGACAAGTGCCAGTGTGCATCAGTCTTCCTGCAAAGCCATTCCCACTCCCTGCTGAGTTTAGATTATTTTTGTCCACCAGGCTTGGCTTTGCTTGCAAGCTCCATGGGACTGTCTCCAACTACCTTTGGGCAAGTTAGTGGCACATCTGCCAGACCAGGCTTCCAGCTGCTGTTGTATCTTGAAAGTAGCCATAATGATCCTGATAAATTCTAAGAGTTCTCAGCCAGTGTTTGCCCAGCCTGTGCATAAAAATCTCCAGTGATCACAATCCCATAGCCTCCTTCAAAATCTGATTTGGGGGCTTACCATGCAATAGCTTTAAAACAAACCTAATGGTCAACATAAAAGCAGTCCTGAACAACTACAGAGACATAGAGGATTTTCACCTTAAGGACACTTTTCCTAAAGAAAAATATTATGTTGAACAAAAGTTGAGATGGAAAGTTAGTAGAAGCAGCTTCAGATTTCATTCTCTTGTAAATCTGTGAAACACCAGGGCAGAGGATAAACGGCCTCATTTAGTGACTTCCACATGCCCAGAAAGACACATGCTGTGTGCAGCATCCACAAAACATGCCGGCAGGAAGGAGGTTAAACCTCAGCCCACACCCATGCATCATTTTCAAACACTTCTCTAATTCCCTCTGTCAGGCTTTAAGTTCCTGGGGATGACACTAATTAAATTACAAACAATGGCCACTCTCTATTTGCAGCACTAATACAGAGCCCAGTTTAGTGACAGGAACAGCAAGATCCCCCCGGGAGGTGAAGAGAGAATTTTCTATACGGGCTGAGCAACTGGGATGTAGAGCAACAAAGCTGATGGCTGCAGGAGCTGGTGCCTAGAGGAAGGCAGGAGCCCGTCAACCAGATGCACGCTGGGGCTCGCAGCACTGCAGAGGCTGGCTAGGTTTCTCTGACCTGTGCTCATCACCCTGCAAAGGACCCTAACCCACTAGTGCCATATCCTGGGTTACCACCCGCAATATAAACCTAACTGTAATACCAAAGTGTTGCTGCTGCAGCTGCAAAGGCAGAAGCTGAGAAATGTGTGAAAGCTCCCAAGCTACTTGCATTTGGTTATTTTCTTTGTCCCTGCACACACACAGTGACAACACCTCTAAATATCATCACAATTATTTTTCACCCATGCATTACGCATGTGCAGCTCATTTAGAGAGCCCTGAAGCAATTTCCCCCCATTAACACTGTTCAGGTTGTAGCTGCAGGCTTTATTTCACCGTTCCAGCCTTGCTGGAACTGAGAGCCCAAACCCCCCACAAAGGAATGCAATGACTATTCCCCTCGCTGTAGTTTGCATTCCTCAATGCTACGATGACTTACAATCAGCTTCTCTTCCCTGGGTCACATTTAGGGTAGGAACACGGGAACAGCATGCTCCTCCCCTTACATAGGAAAACCTGTTAGCACGGGGAAAAAGCAACCCCAAAGTGCCACACCTCACTTCCCAGCCTACATACACTACCCGCTCCTGAATGCCCATCCTTACTGACTTCCTTCAGGTGATGCTGATCCCCCACCAGCCCTCACTAGTAATTCATTCACATGATGCTGAATGCAGCTCCATCGCCACACCCTAGCAGCCCATTGCGCCATGTGAGAGCACAGAGCAATGGGCTCTACAGGTAATGGGTGAAAGACTGCCATCACCATTCCCGGTCATTCCCAGCCTTCAGCTTGCTTTTCTCATCACTACCAAGCACCACACACAACTTTTCATAGAAATATTTATCATAGAACCAGGAACTTTCTTCAAAGTGGTAGGAGTCATGCAGAGATTTTTCCTACAGACGTGAATTTGGGGTTTTTTTTCTCTCTATCTGTGTAACTTTACATTTCCAGAGTCTTAATTTTTACCTCCTATTTTCCTGCCAGCTCACTCAGGGCTGCAAGATCCTTTTGCAGCTTGCTGCAGGCAGCTCCTATGCTCACTGCTCTGAATCATCAGCAAAGGTATGTGAGAACTGAGCCTAAGTGGAAAACCACAGTGAAACCACAGCAGAATGAGGGCTAAACTGGCTTGCCCAGCACCCACATCAAGCGCTACCTGAGGTCACCCGGTGCCTTGCAAGGACACTTCATATCCCAAAAGCATTTCTAAATGATCAGTCAGCAAAAAGGGACTGGGCTTTTTTCCTGCAAATATTTTTTTTGCTGAACTTACCTTTCTGAAAATTACCCATCACGAGGCTTGGTTTTTCACAAATGTGTTGGTGAGCTGAAATTATCTCCTGCACTGTTTATGCCAACATATTTCAGGCTGTGAATTGCTGACTACAGACTACCCAGGCCTGCTGCTGCCAGGAGCTGCTGTTTGTAATTTACTATTTGTGCTGGGTGAGTGGCTGTTTAAATCATGGGGTTTCAGGGATGCTCTTTCATTAGATGATTCCTTGGTGCCTGCTGGGCTTGATCCAATGGCCACTGAATTCACTAGAAAAGTCCCATTGATCCTGAGTGGCTTTGGACCGGCTCAAGATGGCTGGGCAATACTTTCTGCTCGGGGTGCTCGTGAAAAATGCAGTCACAAACACGTTTCCACAAATATCCCACTATTGCTAGGAAAGATGGAGCACAAATACATTCAAAGGAGGGTGAAATCACCATCAAGCCAATATTTATGGATGCTGTTTGCAGCTTTCATTTCTGCTTTGTCCACAGTCTACGTGAGAGAGGTTCACATGCATTTGCAGCACTTAGTGATGCTGATCAATAGAGCAGCAAAAGGGTTTCTAATGCATTTGTGTCAGGTACTTCTCGGCAGGAGTTATAGCAAGCAGCTACAGAGCTCACTAAAGAAAGCTGAGAAAGTATCATCCTATACTTTACATTACTCATCAGCAGAAAAACCCCAGAGTAGTCATCGACAGAAACATCCCATCTGCAAGCAGTGCTGTAGCAGATGTTAACACAAGAGCCGATTTAAAATACACTGTCAATCAGAAAGCTTTTTTTCCCTGTGAATAATGATGAAATCAGAAAATGAAATCATTTCTCACTGGGGTTCAGGAGGAAGACAAAGGGTTAAAGGGTATGTGAGCACTCCATGCCACATGCATGAGCAGAGAGAGGGTTTGCATTAACAGGACACAGAGGGATCCCAACTCTCAAGGAAACTGAAAAGTCAAAAGCGCTGAAGACAGCTGAAATTGCCTTATTACCAGGATTAATGCAACTCCCTATATTCCACAGGGAATGATTTAAAGCTGTTGGTAAAGCTACCTCTTAGCTGGGAAGTGTGAATCTATCAGCTATTAGGCCGGCTATTAAAGACATGGAAACCTGTAATAGCTGAGCACATTTTCCCCCAAGAATAGTGTATTCCGAGCTGGTGATTAAGCAGTGCCCTCTCTGACTTTAAGTTTCTTTAGTTCAAATATCCGTGGGAAGGAAAAGCTGTGAATAGCAGCGGTAACGGATGGCAGCATCAGATCTGAATTTGCCCTTGTTACAAAGGGGTTGTTTTTTGCAATCTGGATTTCCCTCACATGTGCCCCAAACCTCACCTGCCAATTCAGGTAAAGCAAGGCTATTCAGTGCTCAAAAGCAGCACTCCTGCTTTGCTGTAATACAAACCCTAGGCAAGTCATTTCTTTTCCTGTGAGCAGCTCTGGAGTGAAGGGTCCCATTCAATCACCAGGGCACAGCTGAGATACTCAGTGAGTTACACAAGTTTTCATCAACTGTGATGAAAAAAATTATTTGAAAATGACTGGTTTGTTTCCTCAGGGTAAGTAAGTGAATGCTCCAGCAGTTCCCTCCTACAGCACTGGATTTGGAGCTGTGGAGCAATCGACACAGGAAATAATTTAGAAATCATTTGTTCCATGCAGAGTAACTCTTAATTGAAGAAAGGCAGCTGAAGCCCATTTTGGATCAATGGAAGCTTAACTGCTGCAGCACAGAGAGAGTTCTGGGCACCACAATATGAGAAAGATTGAGGTGCTGTAGTGGATCCAAAGAAGAACAAGGTTGGGGAAGAGTCTGCAGAACAAGCCTTCTGAGGAGCAGCTGATGGAGCTGGGGCTGGTTAGTCTGAAGAAAAGGAGATTGATGGAAGACTTTATTGCTTCTACACCTACCCAAAAGAAGGTTGTAGAGAGGTGGGGATTGGTCTCTTCTTACAAGGAACAAGTGACAGGACAAGAGGAAACGGCGTCAAGTTGCACCAGAGGAAGTTTAGATTGGACATTAGGAAACACTTCTTCCTGGAAAGGGTCCTCAGGCCTTGGAACAGGTTGCCCAGGATGGTGGTTGAATTGCCATCCATGGATGTGTTTCACAGTCGTGTAGATCTGGAGCTCAGGGACATAGCTAGGCTTGGGACAGTGGAGTTAATGGTTGGACTCTGTGATCTTAAAAGTCTTTTCCAACGTAAACAATTCTGTGATTCTATGAAAAGCTAGCTGAGAATAACTGACAAGAAAAAGAGCTAATTTAAATAAAGCCAATTACGATTTTCTCCCACTAGGTATGTTCAGTCTTAATATTGGTCACTTCAGACTACTGTGTTCAATATTCAATGGAACACCCAGTTTCCATGTTAACCTGCCTTTCTTCCTCTTCACCTGCAGCTCTGGTGACCTTCAATAGTAGAGACAGACAGGCACAGAAGGACAAGATGTCAGTTCTGCAGAAGAGCTGGAAAATTTACAACATGAAGTTCATTGTCTGTCAGAAATATTACTTTTTCAGCAGAGGAGAGGGGCAACTAAACTTTAATTAGACAATGCTGCTTTGATAGCCTGAGAAGAGGAAGGATCTTTGGTTGCAACTGGAGGAATCAAGGTTTCAGTGACCCTTTCAGACAAAAGCAGAATAGTGTGAGCAGGCTGCTTCCAGTAAATTCCTCTAAGCCTTTTAAATAATTGGCTCTGCCTTTTGCTTTGGATATTCAGTCTCAGAAGTTGTCACCAGCTGCCCCAGTGCTGCAGGGCTGCCAGCTCCCAGGAGCAGAGTCTATCCAGCAGTCTCATGTGTCCACACAGCTCACAGCATCTTGGTGACAAGCTCCAGCTTCTCCTGTTTGGACAGTCCCTGACCTGCAGTACTTCATGGACTAGAGATAATAACAAGCAAAGTCCCATAAACAATGGGATTACTCTGGTTTGACTGGCTAGAAGGTCCTTCGGGCCACATACCACTCTCAGTATCTTGTCCCTTTAGGTGTTGTGCAGAGACTTGAGATAGCAAAGAGGCCAAAACTGAGCAACAGGCATTTTCCAGTGCAGTAACTTTGCTCTGATCCTTAGTACCCAAAGGCCCTGAAGAGCTCAGGGATATGCAGCAACTTTATTTCAGCACACAGAGCATAGCCTGGCTCCTACAAAGGTATCCTATCTTGTCTTAAAGGCTCAAGGATGTGGTTGAGTGCTTTTGTCAAAGATTTCAATTATTGCCCCTCACTTAGAAAGGCTAATTTCACAGCAAGGCTGATGGTCTAAATCCAAGGAGAAGAATTTCTTTGCCCAGATATTGCCACCGCTGAAACATCTGTATCTAGAGGTCATACCACTGCTTTGGGTCTTCTCTGATGGCCAGCACAGAGCATGTTGCCCAGCCCACATCACCAATTCTGTTTCAGCTTCTCCATCCGTGGCCACCTGATGGTTGCATTTTCCTGCTTTATTCCGAACCCCCAACAACAGCAGCTGTTAAACAGTTCTGCCTCATCTGCACCACCTTTACAATTTTGTCACCAGTCATTCGCAAAACTGTAGCCAACCTTAGTTTCTTTTTATTCCAAACTTACTTTTAACAAAGGATAAAAAGGATGTAAACAATTCTCTCCAGTGTGGTATGTCACATCTCATTGTTACTTTCTAGTTTAACTCAGTAAGTCAGTTACTTTTTAAAACTCAGATTACTCTGCTTTACTGTGTGCTCATCTGTAGTCAAACACATCTTTATACAGATGTTCAGTGTTTTTCCACTTTTATAAGTGATAAAATTTTAATATTGTATCTCCTTACAGCATTCAGATGGACTAGCAGTCCCAAGCCTGTCTCTAAATTCAAAGCTCATATTGTCTTAGATCCAGAACAAGCTGTTTCTTCCTCTCTGCTTGATTTCAAGCCCAACTCAAATTTCAGGCAACTCCACAGATTTCCAAACACCCTTTGCTAGTACCACTGCAGCAGAGGCAAGAGCATTTTGCATGAGGCATCTCTCAGCCCTACACCAAATCACACAATGCTTCAATGTACACTTGGCTACCCCTAGGGGTATTTGAGCAAGCCTCCTTGGAGTTGTGCTCCTAGGTTTTCCAAGAGCCTTTTCCATGAATTTTCTAACCCAAGACACGGCAATATCCATGCAAACTTCAAAAGTATTTGATCACTTGTGTGTCAGCAAAAGCAGAGCTTGAAACCCAAATGGCTGAAAACTCTTGTGCCACGTGTAGGCATCAGTATGCTGTGGATAACAACCCTAAAAGAACCCTCTAGTCTCCCTGGATTAGCTTTTCTCAAGAGCCAGAGCCAGCTGTGGACTCCATCTCTTGTGCCTCCAGAAGCTTTAAGTTAGCTGCAGAAAGCAGCTAGCTGCCTGCCAGAGACCTGCACCAGGCTTACATCCCTGGCAGCAGTGTCAGCTCTCCCCAGCTGCCAGGAGGTGGTGCTCTTCGGTTTAGCTCAGGGTTTGCAAACCCATTTGACAGGTTACCAACTCCTTGTCCTCCACAACTCTCAGGATCCTGACTGCAGGAAAGCTACAACTCCGCAAGTCACAGCATTTACAAACAGGAACAGCCAAAGGCATTTCAGGATTCACTTGTACAGTAGAAACTATAAGAAAACTGGATGTATTGGAACGATCCGTAGTCCTATTTTATTATTATTTCCCTCTGGTTCCCTGCATGGGTCCTGGATGTGTTGAGGGAACTCAGAACAGCAAGGCAGCTGCTTTCTGCTGTGCCAGTGCAGCTGACAGCTCTGCGCCTCAGCTCCCGGGGACCGGAGTGAGTCAGTGCCTCAGCTGGGCAACTAATTCATCCTTCCCTCGAAATCCTGCAGCAGCCAGAGGAAACACTGCCATGCAGAGAGCGGCAGGTGCTGTCTGCTGCAGAGGTAGGAGGGCAAAAGGACATGGTGGAAAAACCAGGCTTAATTCTCTTTTCACTCGGGTTACTCCACTGACTTCATTGGAGTGACATTCAGTAATTCACGCTGCCTGAGATGGAAAGTGAGTCCTGAGCTCAAGTTAACAATAGGCTTTGACGCACATAAACTTCCTCTCCTCCAGGTCAATTTGCAGAGGATATGAGCTACTCCAGCCTCCAGACCCAGCACTTTCACTGTGCACTTAAGCAGACACTGCAGCAGCTTCCAATTCAAGGGTTCCCATGAGTCCTCCATGTACTGAAGATATGTGGGGGTGGTGGTCAGCTGGGATCCTTGCCCCCAAAATACCGTGTCTGCTTAAGATGAGCATCCTTTATCAACTCACCACCTCCTCACAAGCACAGAAGCTGAAGAGGGAGACAAACTGCTCCAGGATCCAGCCCATGGTGGCCCTAGTGCTTTGGGGAACTTCAGTTTGTGGGCCGCCTGGCTGAGACATTCCCCCCAGCAGCAAGTCAGATCACCATCACTTCACACTGAAGTGTTATTCTTTCAAGTGGCTTCCCAAGGTTCTGCCTGGGGGATTATCCTTGTTGCCCCAGTAGACTTCTGTTTTCTTCCAAAAACTGGACAGTCTCAGATCAAGTCCTGGCTCAGATGCTGAGCACCACAGCCTGTCTGCAGGAGGGATGTGTAGGAAACACTGATGAGCTTTTAATAAGATTAAGACAGATCCACTCTGGAGAATGTAGGACTCACTGTGTTACTGGCACTGTCATCCCGCAGGCTATTAACAGCATCTTCTTGTCTGACTGCACCACAACAGCTTTTATCTCCCTGCCAGAAAGATACCAGGGTCTGAGGTTTTGCTGCTGCTGAATAGGCACTGTGGGTGTCACTGTGCACCCCAGGCCAAGCCAAGTCAAAGATAGAAGCAGAGCTTGTTTTGGTGATGTGGAAGGTCCTCAGCTCCCACAGACATCCACAGAGCTCATGGCATCTGGCAGGAGTTGCTCAGCAGATATCCCAAAGCCAACCAGCCAGCATACAGAGTGAACCCATAGTAAATGATTCAGCAGTTCCCACCCCCCATATGCCCTCCAGGCTTTTTGCTTCAATAAATGGTTTCAGAGAGCCCCATTGTGACCTGGCAGTAAAACCCTGGTATAAGGTCCATGACAGCTCTCCCCAGTACTCTAGACAGTATGAAAAATCATAAGCAGCGAAAAAGGACCTTTGAGAGGAATATAAAACCAGTTTAGAACATGCATACAGTTGCAAATGCTCCTGCTAGAATAGAAGTGCAACTGCAGTGGTTCTTCATGATTATCACAAAAGGACACAAATACCATTTAGTAAGTTCTAACCAAAACCTGGTCCAGGAAAGCAGCAGGTTGTCACTCCTGTGATAGTGTCAGCAGGAGCACTGGTCATCAGGGCTCAGTGACAGGAAGATACTGCCTAAAATGCTATCAAATGCACTCTGCTAAGGATAATTAAACCTCACTTATGGGAATCATTCATTCTTATTTCAGTGTAGTCACATTTCCCCTGGAATGATCAAACTCCTCCGAGTCACAGGACAAAAGTACTCCAAGCACTCTAAGTGAATTAGCACCTAAATGATGCTTTTCATTGACTTGAAATGAGGCCCAGCTCCCTTTAGAGCAGGAGATGTCAAAGGAAGTATCTCACAAAATCTGGATGTATTTGGCTAAGTCTCATCTGTCTTTAAGTTCTAAACCCCATTTCAAACATGATTTAAGACATGCAGCTCTTTACTGCTTTTCTCACAGACAAGTAAGTCAGTTGTTCTCTAAACTCACACTTCCCCAAAATCAGACCAGGTTGTCCTTCAATACCCTCTTCCCCTTGCCCAGCCTCCATCCCACAGCTCTGCCAGAGGCACTTTCTGCCCATCCTGCCTCACCTTTGCTATGTCTCAGTTACTTATAAATTCAGTTTCTCATGATTGCTGTGAGGCAATACGCAGCCACACAGCTGCAGATTCAAGCAGCCTGGAAAAGAGAGAAATGCCAACACTAGCTATTTTTGATGCTGTGATAAACCTGGGACAGAAATCACTGTCCTACAGCTTCAGGCTCTTCCACAGGGAGGTAAAAGCCAGCACTGGAAAAGGGCTTTTGCTAAAATACAAGACTGTGATACACATTTGGAGGGACTGTTGAGTTTTCTTCATGCCACCTGATCACAACATCTCATGAAAATTCAGCTATACGAATGAGAAAAGAAAGAAGTAGTTGCCTTGCACTTGGGCTTGGCTCCTCATCCCCCAAGGCTGAAGCCACTCCAGCGGCATGAATCTTCCAGCACGACAGGGTGACAACTGTAATGAAGTTCATCTGAAATCACTGAGGGCTCTCAAGAGGAAAATTAATTTTGTGACAATGCATAACACCTCCACTGATGTGTCAGCCATGGTAATTCAGGGAGAAAACCAGCTGCCAGGCAGTGAGGGCTGGGATAAATCACAAGTGACTCTACCAAAGCCACTAGAGTTACACCTGCATAAAAGTGTCACCAGTGAAGGAAATACGAGGCCCCAAGAGCCAACAAATAATAGTCTGAAGATAAGGCATTACTTGCCACAAATCAGGATCAAATCTAATGCCCAAAGGACAGTCAGAAAATCTAGGTCAGAGAGGACATGACAATGCAAGACTGATGCAGACAGACTTCAAAAATCACCATCTAACTCTCTTTTCACTCGGGTTCTCCTGTCACAGCAGGACCTGCATGAGAAAGACCAGAGGACCAGTGTGTGCTGGCTCCTGCTGACTACCCTGATTGGTAGCAACAGAAACATTAGGAGCAAAGACCCTGTATCACATCGGGTAAGGTCCAGAACATATAACATCAAGGAGTAAGGAAATAGGAGCAGCATCAGGAAAGATTTAAAGAAAATAGAAACAGGGATGTTCTACTGAGGCAGGGAAGACATCAAGTTCTGATCCAAGCACTAATGTGGTTTCCTTGCACGTTAAGTAATTTCTCTCTTTTTCTAGAAGGTGGTAGCACCAAGGGTGCACATGAAAGTCAATCAGAAAGTTTTCAAGAGTATATTAAATGTTAAACATCTCACTGCAAAGTAGTGCAGTATGTGGGGCAGAGGCACTGCAGTCATAAATCAGCATCAACCTGCTGGCACCAGCTTCTGCTTAAGAAGGATCGGGCCATATGTGCTAAAACTAATGCTACAAATGTCCTTCCCTTCAAGGACTCTAGTCACCTGCCACTATGTCTCTTCACCTGTAAAGATAAGTTTAATCCAAGCAGAGACAAGAAAAATCCTTCCCAGACATCCCACTTCCCTGAACAATATTTTGAGAAACTTACTAGTCCTTTCACTCTACTTAAGTGAAGAACCAATACAGCTACAAACCACTCCATCTCCTGACAGTAAGTATGAGACATCAGAAATATTTGCCCACCCAGGAGACCAGCCAGAAAGCCTGAAGTCTGTTCTTTGAGCAGAAGCATAATGAAGATTAAGGAACACAGGTTAGTTGAACTGTCACCCTCCCTGAAAGTCCAGGAGAAGCTCCTGTTTCTTCCTTACTCAGCAACTCATCATCCCTCTTCATTTGCAAAGGCTGAAGGCTTGCAAGGGTGACATGGGACCTCTGTGGTGAGCTGGGACCCAGCCAAGAGGTTGGCTGGTCATAAGGCATCTTTCACTGATGCTCTGGATGTCATGCAGGAGCTCCTTACTGCTGGATGCCCTCAAGCTGGGACAAAGGAGCAGCTCCTCTCCCCTCTCTATGTGCACAGCATTCAGACAGCCCCATGGTCAGCACCACAGACTGCCACACTGTTTCCTGGGAAAGGAAACCTAGGACATAGGTACTGCAGCTCTGACCTTCTATCCTTTTGAAGCCGACAAGGCAGGGTTATAAGCAACTCATTTGCTCTAGGGCATGCAGCTACTAATCAGCACTTTGCTGGACAGCAGAGGAAAGCCAAGGCAAAGGCATGTCTCTGCTGTTTGCAAGGGGCACCCAGCTCCCTGCACTCAGTTCGTGGCTCAAGTCTTCTGCAGATTTAGAGACAGCAGATGCTGTGCAACAGAAAGCTTCTGGAGGTTGTGGCAGAGCAACCTTGATTGGAACCATCTATTTACTAGAATTACTGTGTGTTATCAAAGCAGGAGAGGGGCAGCAGTGTGACAGCAGTGCCAGGACCAGTCACTCTGACAGGTGCTTCTCTCTGCATTCAGCGGTACAGGCTGGCATTGAAGTGAAGAGCTGGAGATCATTACTCAGATCATGAGGCCTTGTGCAGCTTTCACAGAGTCTCTGCCACATGGGAAGGGTCAGCTGCCAGATACTCATTGAGGCTTCAGTGAAAGGCAGAACAGGGAGCACTCCCATTGCTCTCCTTCTCTGCCCAACCTCCCACCTGCGTGCCAGCGGTGCTGCTGAAGCACTCGAAGTCCTCTTGGAATGGTTATTGCACAAAACAGCCTCACCCACATCTGCTGAAAATTTCTATTAAAAGCTGCAATGAAAACAGCTTCTCAAGCACACAGAAGTCTCTTTTCCTTCAAAGAGCATCCCTTCCCCCAGAGAAACATCCAAGGCTCCAAACCTGAACATCTCCAACTTTACTGCCAGCCTGACCTTCGAAGAAAGCACTGAAATTGTTCCCTATTCAGCCTGAGGAGGTTTCAGATCCTAAATACTAAAGGTTTAAAGAGCGGTTACACAAGTCTTGAATGCTATCAGTAGAGGTGCTCCTGCTAGGGGAAATGGAATAAATACAAGACCTTCACAGTAGGTCTCTGCTTTAGGCTCTCATATGGGTATGAAAGTTGAAGGACAACTACTTGACAGTAAGCCTGCAGCTGTCATCACAAACAAGGATCTTTCATCACCAGGCGGAGTTCTTACCTGAGAAGAAAGCAGCTTCTAGATCAAGTTTTGGATAGGACAGCTCTGCAGATACTGCTGATTCACCTACCAGTTGGTGCCAAAATGATAAACACAACTGAAAAAAAGAGCAAATATGGCAAGCAAGTTTGCCACTGTGTTTTCAAAGGGAAAAATGGGAACAGCCATAAAACTTCTGGACAAGTGAAGCAGTATGTCCTGATGGAAAAAAAACATTTTGAGAGTGTCCCACAGCAAGTGAGCCAGAGGGCATCTGGAAGAGCACAACTGCTAGTTACAATTAAGCATTAGGTCATTCTTAAAAAATAATTTAACAGCCTTATTGGCTATAAGCTTGGTGTTAGAAAGGACAAGTAGTGAGTGTATTTTGGCATTGCGTCCCCTCTGGTGATCAACTTATAACATATGCACAGGAAAACAGTCAAGTGGACAAGTATTACCAAGGGAATCAAGTCACCAAGTGATCTTGGACTGAGTTCTTCACACAGTATCACAGAATTGTTTAGGTTGGAAGAGACCTTTAAGATCCTAACAGTCCAATTAACGTTTAGGCCAACACTGCCAGGCTTCTCAGCACCACATCTACACATCTTTTAAAGACTTCCAAGGGTGGTGACTCCACCACCAACCTGGGCAGCCTGTGCCAGGACTTGACAACCCTTCCACAGAATCAGTTTCTAAATGTCCCACATGGCTAACCATTCATTGAGAACTTCAACCAGGGTATCACAAATGCATCATCGGATGATACTTCGCTCAGGGATGGAGTGTATTTTCCTTGGGCAGAACACCAGGGTGCAAGGGTGTGTGCAGTGCTGCAGACAGAGCATGATGAAGTGCCCACGCACAACCTGAAAGGAGGCAAAAGTTAGCCCAGGAACAGACAACAAAAGACATATGACCCTGCAATGAAAAACAAAGAAGGTCCCATACAGCAATGGGCAGGGGAGGTAGAAGAGTTTGTCTGGTAAAACAGTTCATCTGCAGTTTGTCCTCTGGCACAGACAAGCCAGGAGACAGATATTTTTGTGTCTTGTTGTCTTCATTTAGGAAAAGCACAGAAAGGTGTTGAGAGCTACTGAAGATGCTGGTGGCTTAAGTACAGGATAACAGGACACCTTGGACCCATCGGGAGGAGGGAATAACAGAGTGTGAGTCTATGACATTGTATGGAAGACAGAAGGGAGGGAGAGTGCAGGATCTATAAATACTCTCAAGGTACCAATATAAGTGAAGGGAGGGAATTAGTCACAGTCTTAGGGGATGGGAGGAAAAAGAGCAATGGCTTAAAGTTAAGGTATAAAATTAGGCTATCTGTCAACGTGTAGGAAAAGGGCAGAGGAGTGGAACAGGGAGTGTAGAGGGTGCCCATAGACCTTCTCCCCATTACAGAACATCTGGATGGGCCTTAGCAGGGCATAAACTCCAGCTCTGCCCTGGGAAGGTGTTCCAGATGTCCCTTCTAGTGCAATTTTTGTATGTTAGCACTTCAGACTAAGCTTGGCAAAGAAGTAATTCCGCTTGGAACTGAGCTGCAACAGATTTTCCCTTTTTTTTTTTGTTAAAGTGAAACACAAAAACAAACCAACAGAAATCATTCTAGGTCAAATCAATTTAGTTTGTCCTGAAGCTAAACGTCAGATCTGATTTACAGTAAACTCTGAATATCGAAGGGAAACGCTGTGCATCAGGGTTCCCTTGTGGAAACTCGTGCAACATGGTGTTAGCAGCAGGACCCTGCAGGGTGGCCTTTGTTTTCCCTACCCCACCCCTGCTGTACCTACAGGCTGCAGCTCCTTCACAGAACCATCTTATATCTCCTTCCCCAACTCCTTGCCAAGTCCAGCCACCTCAGGGCAGCACCCACATGCCCGAAGTTCACCAGCAGTCCTAAGTGATGCTCAGACCCATCTTAGCTGCTAGCATCTTGAATCTGAGCCCATGAAATTACTCACCACATTGTATAGTTGCTATAGTAGCATCCTATTGAGTATTATTAGAATCGCTGTCCCAAAATCCCATATACTGGAAGTAGTTGTGCAGCAGGGGAAGAGCCATCTTTTCCTGCACAGCTTTCCATTCCCCATTGCTCCCAAGAGGACACAATCCAAACAGTAGAATAACTGCTCTCTCTCTCCCCAGCACCATAGGTTGCAGCACTGAGCTGCGGTATGCAAAAAGCAACGTGCACAAACCCCACTTGCAACTCACCCAGCTTGTTCAAAGCAGCTGCTGTTGAAGCTGCCTCTTTGCAGCAACTTGCTTTCACATTTCCAGAGTGACAGAACAAAATCTGCTGTAATTTAAATGGAAGCAATGACTATTTTTGTTCTCCAAAGCAAACAAGGAATATCTGAACCCCCTTCCCCTCCACTGTTCACAAGAATGTAGAGTATGACCCTGCAGAGATTAGATTTTCTTCCTGAGCACTTTCCTTTTACTAAAAAGAGCCATCAGTAATTTTTTTCTAATGTTAAGTGGTAGAACTCCACATCTTCCTTAAGAAAGATGGAACTCAATCAATACAGTGCTAGGAATGGACAGAGACAACTAGATGGAAAAAGAACTTGACTGTATCTTGCTCTACAACACAAGTCAGTACATTCTTCCATTCAACTCCTCTTTCAGGAGGAACAGTGGGTTTCAGCAGGTAAATACAAATAATTTTGTAGGCAAAGACTTTTCACAATAAATTAGATGATTTGAGAAGCTGTAGATAGCATCTGTTGTTTTCTTTTCCAAATGACAAATGGCTTGGGTGCTGCATCACTTACTGCCCAGGAGGCCAACAGTTATAACCCTTTGGCTGATACAGACAACACAAAAAGGGCTTCTGGGGTCCAGGCAGCTCCCAGCCTGATCTGAAACAGCCCAAGGACAATAACCAGTGTCTTCTGGTAGCAGGAGAGAGAGGTTGGAGATGGGAAACTGCAAGAGGAGTATTTCCAAGTCTGTTTATATGCTCCCTGGTTTGACATCTCTTACCCTGAAGCCATTTAGCACTGTTTTGTGGTGTAGAAGGGCCTTCATGTGGATAAATATTCGGGTCTGTCACTGCAAGGCACTCACAACATATGGGCAGGCTCCTCATTTTCTGTTTCATCCACTTCAATGCATCGGATAAAAGCTTAAGGATTTCATGGCAGCTTTTGACCAAGATGACAAGGGCAATCAGCCATCCCAGTGAGCTACTGCTGCCCATGTACTGTGCAGCGAAACATCTCCCTGGGCTGCCATCCCACTTCCTAATCCAAACACCGGTGGCAGCCCCTCATTTTCTTTTCTAGACTTGTCTAAGGGGGTCTTGCCCAAGCTACAGACCAAGGGCAAACCAGTCTTCTAGAGGGAGAAGTGTCTTTTCCATCCTGACTATGTGCAGTCACCTTGATGCAACACGCTTCACTCCCATCCCAGTTTGCCCAGCCTTCTGCACCTTTCAGCTAGCTCTCAAGTCAGCTTTTAAGCTGTCACATAGGTTTTGGCCATTTCTGTACCAGGTGGCTAAACTGCAGAGCCACTTTCCTGGCCCAAGAGCTTCTTTGGCAAAGCATCCCCAAGAGATTTTGGTCTGTGATGATGAGAAAGAAACAGCTGAGGACTGAAGTGAAAAGGATGCAGAGACAAGTGGGAGAATAGAGAGCAGAGCTCAGCACTAACTACAGGGAGAGGTATTGGGAGAGCAGAAAAAGATGAATGTGGGAGTGGGGTGCAAAGCAAAAGGGGAAGAGGACACTGACAGTAAGAGAGAGAGATAGGCAGAGCAGAGTGAGAATTAAATGAAAGAAGAGTGAGACAGAATAATTATTGTCATGGGCACAGAGAACAGAAAAGAACATAGAGACTGAAATAGGAAAAGGGTGAGAAGATAGAGAAGACATATTAGAAGTGTTAGGATATACAGAGATACCTGCCTGTATGTACAGTCTGAAGGTTACTACATTTCGTGTACTCTTCCCTCATTCATATTTATTCATCATACATTTATGGGATGCTATTTTTAACCATGTACAAAAACACACCAGGAGCTTTTCTCACTTCCATTTTAGAGGAAGGACCAGGCACTTCCCAGGCATAAGCAGAATCTCCTTTTAGAATAAATTCAGAAAGACTATCAGAGCAAACCCAGTGCCTATGAATAAATAGCTCTGTTCCTGCAGAGGAGGCTGTGGCAAGGAGCTATTCTCAGATGCACACACAACCTCAAGGAAAGGATGCTTTCATGTGAACAAGGAGGTGGTGACCACAAGCCCTGCACACCTCGGGCATGTTACTTGCCTTCCTACAGGGAAGGAGCTTTTCCAGTCTGGGGCAGCAACATGCACAGAAAGGCAGAGGAACATGGAAAACCATGAGCTGTTGTGCAGGTCACACAGCCTGCACCAAGGCAACTCCTTCTTAAACCAGAGTGTCTTACACTCTCTTCATGGTCTGCTGGACAGCAGTCTGCAACAGGTGCAGCTGCACCAGTCTGATGCTATTTTTGCTCCACATCTGATGTGAGGACCTTGACTGAAACAGACACGCTGTTGGAGGGAGCAGGGAAGCCACAGGCTTTGTTTTGTGCTGTTGTGCTGCCATCCTCGTCAGCAGGGCTGGGGCACTGCTGACTAACGTGGCTGCAGTGTGAAAAACTGGGCAGGGAGGGGATTAGCCTAAGGCACAAATGTGCTGATTTAAGGCTAAGCCTTCACCCCAGTGTCATCTGTGCCTGAATCAGTCAAATAAGCTGCTGCATCCTGTTCCCTGCATGTTACAGCTGCTCTGCCCCTCTCTATAGGCATCAGTTGAAGCTGATTTAGCCAGTTACAGGAGGAAGTTTGTATAAGCCTGCTTTCTTAGGCAGGACTACAAGGAATGCAGGAACTGAGTCTAAGCAAAGGTCAGCTCCAGTTTCTTCTCTTAGTGCTCCTTGAATCTGATGTAACTTAGTCCTGGCTCAAGGCTGCTCTAATTCCACTCTAGGAGAAGTAACACATAGAGATGACCAAAATCGTTTTATTCTCACCCCTGCAACTGTTTTGGGAGGCTGTGACTCTGCTGCAGACAGCGTGAAGGTGCGGAAGGGCTGCTTGAGGGTTGGAAGAGAATGTTCTTGTTGAACTCAATGGGTGATGAAGGAAGAGGAGAATACACAAGTGTCCAGATGGGAATCAGTCTGTGAGACTTCCCTATCATCCATCTCATGCAAATCCATGCAGAACATGGGCTATGCAAACAAAACCTTATGAGTTTGAGATGCAGGAGAGGTCTTTGTTATGGACAGTCTGCCTTGGTACCACAGCTAAAGAAGGAACCTGGATGTCTCATATCTGAGGCTTGCTGCCAGCACTGGAAATGGCTGGAGGTCCCTTCTGCTGAGCATCACTTCAGCCCTCAAAAATAAACCTATTGCCTCTCACCAGTTAGGAGGAGTCCAGAGTTAACCTGTGTTGGTGGAAGGTAACTGCAGACTGTTCAAAGGGGATAATGGAAACAGGGTAAACGCCTTCTAAATGTACAAAGGGGTAGGACTTAGACACCACCAGGAGATATACTGTAAGCTGCTGCCCTCTCTAGCCCTGCAGTGACTTGCATCTCCACGACCTTTATTCTTGACTGCACTTTTGGGGATCATCAAATGGGACAAGGCCATTCTATTTATCACCAGCTACAACACCTTTAAACCAGTAAGTCAGACATTTGGAGCCAAGCTGCTCAGTCATACTGCACCCTGCTGCTCTCCAACACATTTTAAGGATGTCTTTATGAGAAAAGGAGTCACTTTTCAACAATATAAAGCTGTAAGCGGGAAATGTTTGGATCACTGCCACAGGGCCATCCTCAGGACATCAGCCTCTCAGAAAGCAATCTGACTTTTGACTCCTTACACCCATTAGAAAACCAGTCCATGACAAGAATGCTGTGGTGTTTAGGAGCCTCCTAAATTTGCAGCCTAACTTCATTCATCACCAACACACCCCCATTAATTCTTCTGTCAGCATTACCTTTTGCCCCTTGAAGATATTTATAGGAAGATTTATAGGAAGCAATCACTCCCTTGAAGCTTGCAATTTAGCTAGACTGAATAAATTACTGTCTCTAGTCTCAGGAAACTTCTCCACAACCTGACACTAAAGCTCATGGAGAGTCTGGGATGCCTGCTGCTGCCCTCTGAGAAGTTTCCTTTATCTTCTGTCCTAAATCCTTGTCCCGTGCTATGTACTTTAAGCCACGCTTTAGGGATTTTCCTACACAGGGAAATGCACTTCAGTGCAGCGCAGACAGCTCACACCATTATTTTGTCTGGCTGCAGTAGTGTGAAAATACACTGATATCAGCAGATGAGCTTCTGAGCATTGTTCTTGGGTCCAGCCATTGTCATAATTGCTCTACAGGAAGAAAAATACTAATAAGGGTAAAAAATAATGCAGGAATTTGAAGAATACAGTGCTATCAGGGTCAAGCAGGCAGTCATCAGACTTTTCCTGGCAAACATGGCTACACAGTAAATACCACATCAAAGAATCAAAACCAAACCACATTCCAAAGCACATCCCTCATGTGTGCACATACCTACATGCACAACCTTTTCCTAAACCTCTGAAATTTCTGGAATCACATTTTGTGATGGGTCTGGTTCCAAACTAAAAGAGGAGGGAGTTAGATTAGGTTTTAGGAAGAAATTCTTCACTGTGAGACTGCTTAGGCACTGGAACAGGCTGCCCAGGAAGGGGGAACACTTCGTCCTTGGAAGTGTTCAAGGACAAGTTGGATGGGGCTCTGGGCACCTGGTCTGGTGAGAGGTGTCCCTGTCCACGGCAGGGGTTGGGACTAGATGATCTTTGAGGTCCCTTCCAACTGAAATCATTCTGTGATTCTCTGATGACCATTGCATTCAGTGCCCTGGTCCAGTCCCCACAGCACCATACTTGAAATGGGAAGCTCTGTGCAAGTCAGCATGTTCACACTGAGCTTGAGCCAAAGCATCCTGGCCCATCTGTTTGAGATTAAGACCACAATGGAACAGAGCATTAATAAAAGATCTGCAATTTGTACCCTCCTCCACTTCGCAGCACTGGGGGGAAATAAATCTTCCCCACACCCGAATGCACTTTTCAGCAACAAATAATGCTGTGGGTCAGCATTACGCACACAAGAAAAAAAGTTTCATGCAGAACCTGAGTATCATCCTATCTCACGGGGCTCTTGCTTCAGCATGAAGAATTATATATAACTGAGTCTTTTTATTAGATTAATTCAGTTCTTCAGCTGCTTTGACTGCTCCTCTATATCCTTTCTAAATTAAGTTTGGTTTTCTATACCTGCAGCTATGGTTATCCTGGGTATCTTCCTGTGTATTCCACTGTGAAAACTGTGATTAAGTTCATTTGTCATAAACCAAACATGATGCCATGAATGATAAATAAGCAAAGCATCCTGCAGAGACTGGCAATGCAGCTCTCCCAGTGCTCGGGGGGTGGGGAAGGGTTCTGTGTTGCTCACTCTGAGATTAGAAAGCTTCCTAATGAATAAATCTGCCTAATAAATGATGTCATTTCTGGCAAAGCCACAAGCCTAATTTGTAGGGAAGGGCCCAGTGCTTCACACACACACACCCACACACCCACCCCTGCATCACCTCCCTATGCATGTGGGGGATAGGGAAGTCGCCTTTGCTACTTCTCAGGCAGGGAGGACACAGTGTACAGGCAGCAGTGGGGGCTGCCTGCTTGGCCCCTGCCCCTCAAACCAAGCTACATGCACCCACAGACCTCTGCAGGGTTTAGAGAAGAGCACTGACCCCATGGGAACATCTCCTGCTGTCACCTTCACTACATGTCTGGAGATCCAGAGAGCCCAATTACTGCTGCACAGGAATTGTGCATGCTCCCCAACCCCTGTTCCCTTCCATCCCATTCACACCAGAGGGCAAAGGGGTCAGTAAAGCATTCAACAGATTTTGTTAACTACATCTTCAGATAAACTACCTCATTGGATAGTGCTTCACTAGCCCCCATTACAAGCTCCCCAGCTCATGTCCAAGTCCAAGCCCACAGCAGCTGGTGGAGGTCTCCCACCACCCAGCATGGTACCAGAACCGTTATTTCTTGCCAGCTGTCATGTCTCAGGCTTCAGGAGGTGCTGAAGCAGTCTGGCCCACCTCCAGGAGAGTCACTTCAGTATCCTGATGAGCTCTAGGGCATGGGTGACTGGAAATCAGGCCCTCAGCTATGGGCTTACCTTCAAGCTCTCTGTCCCACTCCCCTCATTCTCAGTACTGCCTGTTTTATCACCATTCTTGCATTTCAGAACTTCAGACCATTTTCCCCATCAAGATCATTTAATTCAGCACAGATTAAATAATAAGCTCAGACCTCAGGAAGGCTACAGTGTTTTGTGGCACCCTGTCTGGAAGATTAGGTGGACATGGGCTGCAGTTCACAGTGTGTTGCACTGCTCTTGTGTTCAATCTTTGTGAGTTTCCACATCTGTAGACTTGATCTGCACCAGCTTACATCTGCAGAGTCCACAGTTTCTTCCTCAGAGCTCTTAACCACATGTTTAACCAAAACACAGGAGCAGCCAGAATACAAGCCCATGCTTTGCTGATACAGAGGAAACATAAAAAAATTGTGACTCACAAGCCTCAGTGAAGTCTCCACTGCCTATAAATCAATCCTATTCAGGCTATTCCTTCTCCAGTTACCAGCCCTCCAAAGAACTTTCTTAACCCTCTAGCTGTTTCTTCACCTATCAGGCCTCTATAAAAGCATTTCCCCCCTCCATTTTCATTGTCCCCTTGCTTCAGAAATCACTAGGGCCATTGACTTAATGTTTTCCACTAACATTACACTCCAAGGCATTCACGGGTCTCTGTGTTCAACACTACCTCTGGCACCGACAAATCCTAAACAAAGACCCTGCAGAAGCAGCCAGACAAATCCAGACGTGCTAAACGCAGCAGCTGCAAACCAGCTAAGCACAGCAACATGAGGACCTGTAGCCAGGACAATGGCCTTCAGACCTGAGGCAGTGGTTCTTTCTCCACAGGATTAAGGAAAAGGCTGAGATAGTGATCACCTGCAAAAATTCAAAGCAATGTTGTTACGTCCCCTGTGGTTGCCATTTTAACTGTAGGCTAATAATAATTTACCTTATTTACAAGAACCACCACTTGGCTGCTTTATTCCCCAGTCCTTTTAGTCTTCTGGGTGTCACTGGCCTATTCTCTTTCTAACATTTCAGCTTAAAATGCTTCAGTTAGGGGCTATTCAGTACCTTCCCATTATTGCAGTATTTTCTCTTCCATCTGTAGTGAAAGCAAGACGCTTCCTTCTCCAAAAGCACTATCTCTAGAAGACATGGGATTCCTTGCCTTTCTGACCCCGTGATTGACAAGGTTGTCCTGTCTTTCTCTACCATCATAGCCAATTGCCCTAATCACATGCTGTCTGCTGTGCCTCTCAGAGGCTGTAAATGAAGAACTAGTCACAGAATTGTCCCATCTTCACTGCCCTCTGAAGCAGCAGCCCCCCACGGTCTCTGCCTGCAGGGCAGACAGGTGAGGCATACATTATAGAATGGTTTAGCCTGGAAGGGACCAACACCCCTACCATGGGCAGGAGCACCTGTCACCAGATCCAGCTACCCATCCAATGTGGCCTTGAACACTTCCAAGGAGACGGCATCCACAGCCACCCTGGGCAACCTGTTCTGGTGCCTTTCTTCTTTCTGTGTACTGCTACTGAACCAGCAGGTCTCTACTGTTAAAAGGCTGATGCTATAGGCTTGGGTGTCTCTAGAAGGGCACAGCTTAGGACAGTACTTAGCTGATCATGGGCTATTCCCCAGATACCTAAATTGCGCTCTGCACCCAGCTGCATAACTGCAAGCCAAGGTCTGCCAGGAACTGTGTTTTTGCCTATAGTGATTTTTAGGAAGGAGATCTCTTTTTCTCAGGTATTTGCATGTTTGAGACCTAACCAAAACATCAATGAAGCCAGTCTGAATTGCTTCTGCTTAGCTAAAGCATTCAGTCAGGTCACCTCCATCCCCTTTGAGAACAAAATGAGAGGAATGAATAAATTTCTAAAGGAATTATCCCAGAAATAGTACAAAGACATTCTAGCTACAACACCCTTTGGGATGATCTGAACCAGGACACAAGCAGACTGGTAAGCCTGTGCTCAGTGCTGGGAAGTCTCCTGGACGTTATTAAATCAAAGGAATTGGTGCTGTGAGTAGAGGCACACTGTGCTTTTAATTCAGCATCAGGAAGATCCACGCTGAGCCAATGCTGCATTTCTAAGTGCAGTTTTCTATCCCCTTTTTCTAAGCCACAGAGCATTCCAGGAATGGCAGAACAGGGAGAGCCTACAACCTGCTTCACCAGTAATCCAGGCCATTCACTGGCCAGAGCATCCTTGCTGGAGAGACTGATCCTGCATAAGGCAAGAGAGCAGTTAGTCTTCCCATTTCACAGAGCAATCACTGCTTGGGATTTACAGGCACCTACTGCAGCACCATGCACAGAACAGACACCCAGGTCTTCAAAAAGAAGTTTTAAAATGTAGAAACCCCATCATAGAGTGTTGCTCTTGCATTTAGACAAAGCAATAGCAGTGGAGAAGGGTTTACTGATCAAAGAGTTATTATAATAGGTTTTTATCACAGAAAGAAAATCTCCATCACCATGGCCAAAAAGTGGAGGTGAATGAGTTCATGCAGACATCCAAGGCAGTGAGCGAGCTCCTCGCTGTAGCACAGACTTCGTACCCCACTAACCTGACGTACAATGGCAGAACAATATTAAGTGGCTCTTAGACAATCCTTTTCATCAGTAGATCTAAGAAAACTTTCTAAATGCTGGTTGTGTCAGTGTTTGTAACTGCTAAGAGAATAGGAAGAAAGCAGTGAGAGAGAGTTCTGCACATTGCTTTGGAACACTGAGTTTTGATCAGAACCATCCTACAACAGGAAGCAGAAATCAAAGGCTGCTGAAATTCAGTGCAGCCATTATGCAGACTTCAAGGGGATTTGGAGCAGAAGAACAGGGATTATCATAACTTTTCTACAATTGCTTTTACAACAATAAACCCACATGATGGTAACATGCTTTATTTGCTTCATGCACCCTCCTATATGGGAGAGTTCAAAGTGATCTATTGTTGACTGTTCCCAATGGCACTCGTGCAGCTCTTCTCCAGGTGTCATGCACCCAGCTCTAAGGAATGCTGAGGATCCTGTGGCAGACTGAGGAGACTTTAAAAGACCCATTTACAAAACGCCTTTTCTAAGGTTCAAGGCTTCTCAGTATTCTGCACAGCACATTCTTCAAGCCTTTAAAACAATCCCATCTGTCACAACGTGGTATTTCTTGAACTGACATCGAGAAGGATGGGAACATCGAAAGCACCATCGGTCCAACTCAGATGTCACGCCTTAATATCTGTGTGACAACAGACCTCAGCAAATAACTCAGATCGAATCGTGATGCCCATGGAGTGACTGTGGGTTTTTTTAAAGGTAGTCTTGCTACAGTATCACACATTTCTGTACACCAGATTCCACACAGAGAAGAACAAGTAAAATCTTCATATGTGACAGGACCTCTGTTTACATTTTTATTTTAATTGATCTTGCATTTGCAGATTAATTAAAAAAGCTGATGTCGAGGATGCTGTAAGCATGAGGGGCTGCGACAGGCAAAATAATTTATAATTTTAGAAGAGAGGAATGAGCATCTACTGCTAAAATATCTTCTCTTTTGCAAGGAAAAGTCAAATCAAAAGTGCCCTTAAATTAGTGAATGCCACTTGCCCACAAAGCTGGAAGAGGAGACTGAACCATTTCCAGTCAGATGAATCCAACTATCAGCAGTTTTGGTGGAAAGAGTCACATGAAACACCCAGCACAAAAGGGATAGTGATTTACCATTTCCTTGCAGACTGAGACAAAAATATTAAAGTCGATGTTGTGTTATCACTTTAGTTAAACCACTCCCTATCAAAGTTCATTTTTTATACCAGTGGAACAATTATATGGAAGTATCTGACAAAAAATAATGCACGCAGGAAAGCAAGCAGGAGCTTGTAAGCAGTCAGTCAGACCATGCTCTTGGAAGCAGAGACACACAGGCTCCACTGCCTGCTCCAAAAATCATTTTATACATCTTTAATAGCTTATAAATAAACCAGCATATGAACAGGGACTGAAATTAAGGTCCTTTGCCTTGGAGGGCTGCCTGAAGCACTAGCACTTCCCGCCTCTGATTGGCCACACTCAGACTTATGTCCTTACCCTGCCTGGTGTGGGTTGTACCCAGCAATCCTAAATACAGAGGCAAGGCACTGGCAAGCAGGGAATTCTCACCCCTTCCCTTTTTCTTAACCCAAATCAGCTGCTTTTTCGAGTATCTGGGTTTCCTAGCTACTATGCAGATGGCCAAGGTACCAAAATTAGACCTGCAGGTTTCACACAGCAAGTTCAGCATCACCAGACTCAACACTGTTGTGCTGACCAGTTGGAAAAGCAAGTGACCCGCAAGGAAGAGGTATTTGAGGAGCACAAGGATGGGACCACAGGTCTGTTCCAAACTGGTTTTGCTCCCCATCACCATTATATTATCTAACATCCAACTTTAAGGATCGCGAATTAAGTGCTTTCACTAGCCTAATGCCAAGAATAAATTAATGAGATCTGTATTAATAAAACACAGCTTCCTTACTGAAGCTGAGGCCATTTTGTAATGCATAAACCAGTGAGCTAAAAATGACTAATTTTTAAATCAATACAAAATTCACTTCCAGTACTATTGCATAAACCGTAACTTTTATGCTGCATCTTAAATATTAGATGAAAATGGATGAAAAACTCTGAGCAAGTTCCCCTCCTCTTCAATCTCAGAAGCAAGCTTCAAATTTTCAAGTGGGTTTGGACCTCCCAAAAGAGGAAAACCATTGGAATCACTGAGCACAGTGAAACACCGCTGAGAGCACTGAGTGTTACCTGGATAATATGTGAACAGCTCATGGTGGGGAGACACTGGGGGTGTTACTTTCTTTAACTCACAAGCAACCTGATGCAGCACAGGATGGCACCACCACAAATACTGGCTACCTCCCCTCCAAACATGTGGATCTGGCACTTGGAAACAAAATTTAGTGGGCATGGTGGCACTGAGTGCATGGTTGGACTTGATAATCTTGGCAGTCTCTTCAAACCTTGCTAATTCTATGAAATTGCCTTGCCTGGTGCAAATCTGCTCCTAGCACTCCTCTCTGCTCACAGGACCAGCTCAGTAACCCCAGCATGATCCAGCTTATGCCAAGTCTGCCAAGTGGCCGCTCGTCTTTGAGCTAAAGGGTCACCTTTCTGCACTTCTGACCCTCTTTCAGCCAGGCCCAGCACTAAAACAGAAGTAAAATATCCAATCCAGGGACTCACAAGCAATTGCCCATTTCTGGACATAAAGGGGTTTTTGTCTTTTTCTGGACTTGGGTTTTTTTGTTTATTTGTGTTCTTTTGGTTTGTTGTTTTTGGAGGGGTGGAGAGGTGTTGGCTGTGGGTTTTTGCTTTGTGTTTGTTGGGGTATTTTAACCTGTTTAGGTTTCCTGTGAATACAGGAATCCCACTATGCAGCAGAGCTTGAAGCTGTGGTACACCCAGAGTGGTAGCAGGAAAGCACCTGGGAGAGGTGGGTCTGAAGGTGTAAAACCTTTTGGGATGGGGTCAATGCTCATGTAGGGTCGATTTAGATCCCTGAACTTCTGTCAGGAAACAGTTATGATCCATATTTCTTAAACTGGGATTTAGTTAAACCATAGTAACTAGACTAGCCCCCCACAAAATCCCAAACCCAATAAGGGAATACAACCAAGCAGCCAGGATGATGACGATCTAGTGTTTGAACTGGGCAGCTGTGGGTTAAGAGACCCTCACAAGTGCTAACGCAAGATGCACAATGGTAAGGAAAGTACCTGTACGTGTTCCTGCTCCCAAATCTTCTTTGCTCCCACCCAGCTGAAATTCATCCTAATGCTTTTCTGATAAACTGCAGTTCTGTCTGGCTGCTTTAAACTTCAAGAAAATGCAGGTAACCCTCTGCTAATTTAATCTGGACGGACCCCTGTAATTAAGAGGTTTCCAGGTTTCCACCAGTAAAGATACTGTGAGCACTTAGTCAAAGCAGGACAGATTCACTCTGCCTGAGGTCTTGCTCCCAGCAACCCTTCCTGAGCAGGTACCTGAACATGGGAGTGCAACATGACCATTAAACAACGTCCTTCACTCACACCAGTCAGGAGGATTTCATAGAATGACCAGAGTTGGAAGGGACCTTAAAGACCATCTAGTTCCCATCCTCCTGTGTAGGCAGGAACATCTTCACTAGAATCACTTCGCTCAACTGACTGTCACTGCTTCTTTTGATGCATCCCAGGACACGGTTGGCTTTCTAGGCTGCAAGCACACACTAATGACTCTTGTTAAACTTCTGGTCCACTGCCCCCACTCAAGTCCTTCTCCTCAGAGCTGTCCTCAATCCTTTCTCCTCCCAGTCTATATTTGTGCATGGGATTGCCTTGACCCAGGTGCAGAACCTTGCACTCAGTCTTGTTGACCTTCATGCAGTCTGCACAAGCCCACTTCTGGAACCTGTCAAGGTGCCCCTGGATGGCCTCCCTTCCCTCCAGTGTGTGGACAGTGTGTTTGCTGGTGTTGCCAGCAAACTAATTGAAGGTGCATTCAATTCCACTGTCCATGTTGCTGACAAAGATGTTAAACAGCACCAGTCTGAGTACTGACCCTTGAGGAAGTGACCCCTCGTCACACCTCCCCATTTGGACACTGAGCCATTGATCACAACTCTTTGAGTCCAT
Organism: Upupa epops; assembly: GCA_013397515.1. Taxonomy (NCBI): domain Eukaryota; kingdom Metazoa; phylum Chordata; class Aves; order Bucerotiformes; family Upupidae; genus Upupa; species Upupa epops. The sequence continues at coordinate 171,333 of VZRI01012103.1, read as the reverse complement.
ATCATTCCAGTTTAGAGATCAGAATGTTGTGTGGAACAGTGTTGAACATGTTGCACAGGTGCAGGTAGTCTGTTGCTCTGCCTTTGTCCATTGAGGCTGTTACCCCATTGTAAAAGGTCACCAAATGGGTCAGGCAGGACTTGCCCTTGGCGAGCTGTGTTGGCTGTTACCCATCACCCCTTTCAGCAGTTCCAGATCTAAATATTAATCTCACACGGACCTTTTCAATGCAATAGACATTTATGTGACAGTACTGAAGGTTTGCATCACCTACTGCAATGCACTGGGAGCTTTTCAGTCTCCCCTTTGCACAACATTGTAAAAAAGAAACCACACAGATGCATTTTGGCTTGAAACATCAGTATTTGCTACCCACAGTCACAGAAGTTTGGCAACATAAAGACATCGCTGCTTTGTTGGGCTCTGCTGCCTTCTGCAGAAAAGGCAGAGCTATGAAGAATGACTAAACCAATTTCTTTTTGCTGCTCCATACTAAGCAAACAGAATCTTTACTATGATCACTAAGATAACATAATCTCTACTGGTCCCTCAAATCCCAAATAAGTCTGAGAAGAACTAACACAAAGGAAAAGGATGTTCTTAGCTTCATACAAATAAAGGAAACACAATAATTTGCCTTCTGGATGTGCCTCATTCTCCACCATCTGTAAATAGATCTTAAACTTTAAGCCAGAATACGAGGTTTTAAGATAATGAAAACAGGTGAGGTGATTACTAGCCCTAATAGCATAATATTCTGCATTAAAAATGTATGTCCAATCCCACAGTCACAGGCTTCCAGTGTTTCTCTTACAACATGAAACCATTGCTCCTAGCTATATCCCCAGCTGGTAGCAGGCAAAGAGCAGAGTCTTAAAATAGCCGTGGATGTAGGACACACTCTATTTCCCAAGGCAAACTGTGGGCAAAATACCATGACCACTATAAAAAATACACACAGACTGAACTCACAGGAAAGAGCCACGTTTGATGAGGCAGTGACAATTTGATGCAGTCAGTGTCCAGCTCCTGTATTGACCAGCATCAGTACAAGGATGCACACATCTTCTCAGAACACAAAGATGAGGACACACCACACAAACCTTAAAGAAACACTCTTGTGTGCTCCTCCAAATAAATCCTTAGCTCTGGGCAATCTGAAAGCTCCAAGGCTGCTGAGGGAGGCTCTCCTGTTTGGGTGCTAATTAGGCAAAGCTTGAGCTAATTAGCAAAAGCTGGTGTTAAGTCAAAAGGGAGCCCAGAGAGTTGCAGAAGAGGAAATTGGCATGTGTGTGGGTAGGTGAGTGCTGCTGTGTGATGAACACTGATGTCCTTGCCATGTGTAGTTGTATCACATTAGCCCCCTGGAAAGGCTGTTTCTCATGTCAGCTCAGAGGTGGAAGTGGGTAGGAAGAGGGATCGAGGAATTCCCTGTGGCTCACACAGTTGCGCAGGCACCAGCCCATGCACCCAGTGGAGCTACTGGCTCTCCCCACAGAGCTTTGGAGATGTGGGCAGCCCAGCAGGAAGCTAAACTGGACTAGGGGTAATGGTTTTAAACTAGAAAAGAGTAGATTAGAAAGTTAGAAAAATGTTACTTAATCTGATGGTGCTGGATCCCTGGAACAGCTTGGCTAAAGAGGTGGTACAGGCCCCATCCCTAGAGACACTGAAGGTCAGGCATGATTGGACTCTGGGCAGTCTGTACTAGACAGAGATGTCCCTGCTTGTTGTAGGGGAGTTGGCCTTCAGAGGTCCCTTCCAACCCAATACATTCTATGATGATGCTGCAGCAGCAGAAGGATCAAGGAAACCACAGAATGGTTGGGACTGGGACCTTAGAGATCATCTACTTCCATGCCTCCTGCAATGTACAGTGACATCTACAGACATAGTAGTCTGCTCTGAGCTCTGTCTAATCTGACCTGGAATTTTCCAGGGATATAGTACTGTGCTCTGAGATCTGTCTAATCTGGCTTGGAATTTTCCAGGGATGGAGCATCTACCACCTCTGTGGGGAACCCGGGCCACTGTTTCATCATCCTCACTGTAAAGAATTTCTTCCTTCTATATCACCTGAATCTTTTTAATTTAAGATCATCATCCCCTGTCCTGTTGCAACAGGCCTTATTAAAAAGTCTGTCCTCATCTTTCTTATTGCCCCTTTAAATACTGGAAGGTCTTCCTGTAGCCTTCTCTTCAAGCACAGCAGGCTTCATTCCAGTGAAACCAATCTTATGCATAATGCACCACGCCCTGTGAGAGGCATCTTACTTAAAAAACAAAACCAAACCCTAAGAAATTTTGTGCACAAGTTACTCAAAGGATGGGGCTTTTTGCAGAAGCGGCATGTGGGAGCCCCCAGCACAAATGCTTTGCTAACCCTTCAGGTTGGACAACAGTTGTGCAAGTCCTTGAGCACGTATTATCTTGGGATTGCTTCTTCAAGTATCACGCTGCCAGGCTGCATTAATGCCGGAATGTTAATATCTAGGAAAGCCAATCTGGCTAAATAGCATGCTGCTCTAATGAGCAATTTTTCTGTATTCACCAGCAGTCAGGCTCTGTTGTTGAAATGTAGTTCTCCGTAATTAGCACCCACTCATCACACTGCTGTGAGCTGCTGTCTGAGGGCAAAAATAAGAAGGGAAGCCCGTAAAGATGAATGTGCTCCTTCAGTTATGCTTGTGTTAGGGATAAGGATACGGTCCTCTCCAGCACAGAGAAAGGAGAGGGATGGAGAAAGATGTGATGTTGTCTTCCAAAGGATAAGGAAGATCTCAACACAGTATACACTGGACTGAAAAAATGCAGCTGTGCTGTGAAAGTTATATCTGCAGATGCCTACAATGTTAGCTCACAGTTGGGCTTCCTCCCTGAGATTAAGAATCCCAGTCATCTTCCCTCTCCTTGTGATAAGGTTTTTGGTAGGAAAAATTGGTCTCAGTCTTGCATGGTCCACCTGCAGATCTCGAAGCAGTCAAAGGTTTTACAGATCTTGTTAGGAAACAGCAGCTTTAAAAAGCTCTGGCGGTCCCAGCTGGTGCAGGCTGTTTCATGGCCCAGGGACCAGTGTTAACAGTCAGGATGGTTTTGATCTTGGACATTGAATGAAGCAGCTCTCTCATATTCCTCAGCTCTGAGCAACTTTGGAGCCACATTGAGGGCTGGAGAAGTGCTTTGTCTGAGACAGACTGCAAGGGAAAAGCAGTTCAAGACAGAAATACTTGAATCCCTTTGGCTGGGTGGAATGCTCTGTATAACCTATTGTCACTAGCACTCTCTTCGCTAACAGCATGTTAGCTTCTCGTATCCTCCCTACTGAAAAAAGAAAGACAAACGGAAAGCCAACAGTAATGGCTTTTTCCAATTTTTAAAAGAAACATTTTTGAGCCTTTTAGAATAGCAGCTACAACAAAATGGATCACATCTGTGGACCAGAAAGTAAATACTCAACAACACTCAACTTTTTCTGTCAAATCCCTGACTAAGTACTTGCTAAAGAGCTCAGGCTGAGGGCATTTATTATGTAACCAAACGTGGCAATCCTCACTACCATTTAGGAAAGGGGAGGGGGGGGGAAAGAATTCAAGATGCATTTATAATTTCCAAATTTTAGCTTTATACTTCTGAACAACTCTACAACAGTTTGGTAGGTAGTCAGTCATTTCAGGCATTGAAGAACCAGCAATTTGGGGAAAGTGCAGAAGGCAGCACAGCTCTGAATGGCTTGGACCAACCTGGAGCCTTGTTCTTGCTCCTCTTCACGCCCAGATCCTTCTTGTGGGGCCTGGAATCTGCCCTCCAAATGCAACGCAAGTGGTGGTGCAGGGAAACAGAGTGAATTTCTTCTGCATGGGCCTAATTTCTTCTCAAAGAAAACTTTGCGTGGTGAATGAAGTCCTGATTTTGCACTGGTAAAAGCCTTCACAATGTAAGGCTTGAAGATGTTGGTCTGTGCTGAGCATGTTCCTAAGGTACAATGTCCAATAAGAGGGGGTGTGTAGGGAAGGGCCATTAACAGAGGGCTAACCCACTCTGCTTTGGCTCAGCAAGTGGTGACAGTGAGGGGGATCAGTACATCTGCTAAAGCATTTGCCTGTCAGCAGCTCCATCCACAAGAGAGGCACTGAAAACATCAGCTCTCCTTTTTTCGGTAGTTATGGCACTCGTCCTGTTATAAATCTTCACCCAACGCCACTCAACCCCAACTGCATCCCCATCTGCAAAGTAACAACTCAGTGACAGGTCAGATGTGAATCTTCTGCCCAGCTCCAGGCACACATGTTGGTAGGCTCTGAGCTTCTGGAAATCATGTGCACCAGCTGACAGCTGAGACAGCAGGACATGCTAAATCCAATCCCCATTTAGCTCCTGATCTTCAACACGGATGAAAGCAGCTGAGTCACTGCCTGTGCAGATGGAAAACACTGGTAGTGACAGTAAATATTATCCAAATAAAAACTCACTGTATTACAGGTCAATTTTACTCCCTTTGGTAAGGGGCCATTACTGGACATTGCAGTCCTGGTCTTCTACAAAAACTCCTCTCCTGCAGGTCAGGGTTATAAAGTAGACAGAAGAGTGAAAGACCATCAAAATTCAAATCTTGTCTCCTCCCTCCACCTACATCTAAAAATACACAGCAAAATTCCAAGCTCCAACAGATTAATTCTCTGCTGCAAGAGGAGGGAGAGAGGAGCTGGAGGGTCCAAGTTAGGCAGGAGGTGTGACATGGCCAACCCTGTGGCCAGTGCTGAGATGATCCTACTGTGGCAGGGGGATTGGACTGGATGATCCTTCCAGGTCGCTTCCAGTCCGTAATGTTCTGTTTTGTGCTTGGTCTAGGTGTCCTGCTGTGGCAGGGGGATTGGACTAGATGATCTTTTGAGGTCCCTTCTGATCCCTGATGATTCTATGATTCTATGATTCTATGTGTGAGGGCCAGGGCCAAGAGAAGCAAAGCAGGAGGGATGAGACATGCCCTTCTGATACTGCTGGGATCAAAGAGCACATGCGGCATAGTACAGTGAGTCATGGGCATTTCCATTCTCTGGGTAGGTTGCCTTTTCCCATGACAGGATCATGCACAATCTTGGTAGCTCCACAGAGCTTTTACTCAAGGTTTGCATGTAGCAAACAATGTAGTGTAACAGGCATTTCTCTGCCTCTGCAGTTATCTCACATGTGAAACCAAGGCCCTTGAGTGACTCCACTGTGCAACTAACCATCTTTGGGCCTGATCTTCTTCTTACTCATGTCTCTCATTTAGCAGTCATTCTGTTGGTACATTCATAAACCTGTATTGTAACTTGGTTCCATATACATCAGATTATGCACAACACCACTGCTTGGATGGCTTTTCTTATAAAGGATTTACTATTTTGCTAGACCTGCTGTTTTGTGATAAAACTCCATGAAGACCCACAGAACTGGGGCTAAGGAAGGTAACAGTTCTCCCACATCTCTCGTGGAAGAATTACAAAAAGCCTACTGATTGCTAAAGCCCCCTCTCCTTTCCTTTACTAAGGCAAAACATGGGGAAGAGAGGCCGCTTGTAAGACTGCTTGCAAGGGCCATCTGAACCTGATCGGGGACACAATCTGAGAGACCTCTCTGCCTTAGCTGAGCTTGAGAAGCTGGCCTTATACCCTGGTCATCAAGAACTTTGTGCCCTGAGGATGCAAATCCTTATTCAGAATGCCCAGGCTGATGGAGATGGGACTCTGTCAAGCAGAAGGAGACATTCGTGGAAGCACTTGTACCTGAGAACATGTCTGTCTGCCCTGCCAGTATCACTAGCTGGTCCATTAGAAGTTGTCACCTCTCCTCACCAGTCCTGCCTCCTGTATACTCAGGCTGTCAAGGGCTGCAGTGCTGTTATGACTCTGGCAAAGAGCTCTGACAGGCAAGTCTGAGGTGTCAATAATGACATAAAGATCAGGCTGCAGGGGAAGGATGAGTAAACAGATCAACTAATCTATGCACCCTTTTCCTGATGGAAAGGCCTCACTGAACTTGCAGTAAAACTTGACAGGATGATTCTGATTATTGCAGTCACTGGGAACTCCACCAGTTGTTGGTGCAATCAGGATTCACTTATCTCCCAGCCAGAGGAGTTTGACCCCTCAGAATCACAGACTCAGAGAATGCACTGGGTTGGAAGGGACCCTTAAAGGCCTCACATAGTCCAGCCCTCCTGCAGTGCAACTGGAGTAGGTTGCTCAGAACCTCATCTGGCCCAACCTTAAATGTCTTCAGGGATGGGGCCTCTACCACCTCCCTGGGAAACCTGCACCAGTGTTTCACCACCTTCATTGTATCCCTCACCACCGTCATTCCCTTCATCCAGATCATTCCTTCCNCTGGGTTGGAAGGGACCCTTAAAGGCCTCACATAGTCCAGCCCTCCTGCAGTGCAACTGGAGTAGGTTGCTCAGAACCTCATCTGGCCCAACCTTAAATGTCTTCAGGGATGGGGCCTCTACCACCTCCCTGGGAAACCTGCACCAGTGTTTCACCACCTTCATTGTATCCCTCACCACCGTCATTCCCTTCATCCAGATCATTCCTTCCTTTGCTAAAAAAAAAATAAATTAGCTGAAAGTCTTCTTTCTCCCTCCTCCATTTCAGGTACCATAGAAATGAAATCCTTTTCTTATTCAGCTCACAAAGGCCAGAAAATACCTGCTCATACCACGTGCAATCAAAGAGCCCGTGGCTGACACAGACAGAATTAGCTGTATGGGAAAAGTGCTTGCAGCCCAGACCTGTCAGTCGAGACCTAGTGGAATCAGGAGGACAAACACCTTTCACTCCCCATCACTGTTCTCACCCCAAAACACAATGTTGGTGATGAGGACCAAGGGTTACCTGCAAAAGCAAAGAACACCCTGTGTATGCAGCAATGGACAGGCAAGTCTGAACATAAATGCAGCGTCCTGAGAGAAAGACATCTGGATCCTCCTAGGAGAGGCCAGAGTGATGTTTACTGCACAGCTATAGTGGCACCTGCAAATGCAAATGTGAATGTAAAAAAGCAACAGACTGCAGGAGCGACACGAGTGTGTGGGATGAGACACTGCATTAGCTGTATCTGCACAAGATAGTATTTTTAAGGATGGGGAAAGAAAAAGAGAATTAGTAATGACAAGAGAAATTCACACAGTAAACCTTGTCACTGTAAGGATTGACTATGGCTTGGATGTTTAAAAGAAAGAAAGAAACCGATCACCCAACTAATTCATTTGGCTGCCTTCTTGAAGTCAATGGCCCTCATTCCCATCAAGTGTGACTAATGTTCTCTGATCACTGTGTTGGGGGATCAGTGCATTTCACCTCTAGACTTAACAGACAATTACAGTGAGATACCCTTGAGTCAGCCTGGCAAGATGGACAAAACATCTTCTTTGCCTGTCTCCACTCAACACTGTTCTTGGGACATCCATGTGCAGGGTGCTCCAAACGGTTTGTGTCAAATGGACAAGCTTAACTTTCAAGCTCGCAAAGAGAAACACTACATGCACCCAAGATGTCTATAGAAATGTGTGCACTCAAGCACACAGGCCATCAACTCTAGTGCATGCTCTACAATTACTAATGATTTCATTTCAGTAAACCCCAGAAGTCTCAGTAGTGAATTACACTCCTCTCTGCTATAAGATGAGCAAATAAGAAGTCTTGCTGCAAAGGCTACAGTCTGTAAAGTCAGAGAGAGGAGAAATGGACAACATAAAAAATCCATGTTGGTGTAACTAGGACCACTTACTGGTTTGCTTGTGTGCACTTCAGAGGAAGGATCTCTCTGACTGCATGTCCGTAGAGTACCAAACTCATCACTGCCTTGACCTTGATTGATGTTACAAGCTAGATATGATGATAATAATAAGACAGACCTTTTCTGAGTGTCCTCCCCTGAGATCTGTATTTTTCTGATGGCCAGATACAAGGATCAAGCCCTGCCTTGCTGAAAACATGTTAGCAAGAAATCTGCTTAGGAGGGAACGATATCACCAGTGCCAGACAAAACTCTGGATCACTTCTAACCACACTCTGAACAGCCACATCTTTCACAGACATCCTCACCCTGATTTCAATGGGACCCTGAACTTTCAAAAAGCTGGGAATTTCATTTGAATTCCCAAATGGCATGTGTGATTTTATCTGGATTTCCTTTACTATTATATGTTTTGTTCTGAATAAAATAACTAGAAACCCAAGCCTTTTTATTGCCCCTCAGTTCTGCTTTCTGTAAATACTTTGTTATTTGCACGTTGTCACTGAACACTCAATACTCTCCCGTGGAGCTATAGCAAATTGTTAGTTTGGAATATACACCACTCATTAGCCACCACGGAACTAAACAATTAGCTCACACCATGTCACCTTCTTCAGCTGATGATGAGAATAACCAGCCGCAGATTCTGAAGAACAGATATCCCTATTATCAAGGAACGGTCCTGTACAAATGAAGCATTGCTTTCATATTGGTGCAGCGGGGATTGGAAGACACACCTAATGCTTGATCAGAACTCAAGAAACAGCTGCAAGTCCTGCTTTATCCCACTGTCCTAACTGCTTTACTTTTAAGCATAGAAGTTGTCCAAAGAAGATTGAAAGAAGCAAAGTTAATTCATTTCCAGCTTTGAGTCACAAAGAAGGCAACTTGATAAAGAGAAGTCTCCATGGGTTTTCAGTCTCATGCATGGTAGAGTGGGGTCAGGCAGCGTGCATAGCACACAGGGCTGCAAACCCTCATGCTGGGCCTGGTTTTGGCAGATACGTGTGGCTTTGGACACCCTACTTAATTCCTCTGCCCACACCCAATATGGGAAGAGGCAGCATGTGTGAATTACGATTCATACAAAGATGTCCAAGAACCATACAAAAGAGTGGGAGCTGCTTATTTCAAGCAACCAAACACCAGAAAGAAGAGAGAAGAGAAGAGAAGAGGAGAGAAGAGAAGAGAAGAGGAGAGAAGAGAAGAGAAGAGGAGAGAAGAGAAGAGAAGAGGAGAGAAGAGAAGAGAAGAGGAGAGAAGAGAAGAGAAGAGAAGAAGAGAAATAAGAAGGGAAAAGAGAGAAAAGAGAAAAAAGAGAAAACAGAAAAGAGAAAAGATAAAAGAGAAGAGAAAAAAGAAAAGGCTTCTTCTATTTCCCATCAGTTTCAGGTATGGACAAGCACAGAAGCACACACTTGTTTGCAAGGTAATTACTTGCAGAGTGAGTCTGACCTTGGCATAACACCCTAAGATGAAATCTTTAAGCATGAGTTCTGCAGCATGTCAGATTAAAAGATGTAATGCTTTCTTCAGATTTAAATCAATAATGAACTATTTCCTTCCACCAGGAATCCTCCATCCATGAAATGCAACTGATCTTTACCTTTGCTTTCTGGGTTTTTTTCTCTCGTCATGTTAAGCTGCTGTGGTTAGTGGTGAAGGCCACGTGCACATCTGCCTGCTCCTCTGGATTCCTTAGCTCACCAGAAAGGTATTTAGAAGCTTATGTTGTGTAACCTCCCAAGCCAAGGAGCAATGCACAAATGCATTAGGCTGTCTCTGTGGAGTTCTGCTCCAGTGTATTGCTCATTGCCTTTTCAACCATAGATGGATTCAAATCCAGTCACTTGGTTCTTCATAAAGAAACAGTTTTTCACTTCCATATTTTACTTTACCATAGCATCAGCAGCTGTTAACACAACAGACTTCAGCACATCATTGTCCATCACAACACAGCACAGGGTGTCTGATCTTCACCAGATGATTCCCATTTAGGATGCCATTCCCAACCCCAGAGCCCCAGGGGAATGGTCATGTCTGTGGCCACCGCCTTTGCATCTTGCTGCTCTGCTGCCCCTGGCTCACTCCTTGGTCACAGGAGGTTGAGCAGTGGAAGGGCAGTGACAGGAGTGACCCAAAAATGACCCCTAAAAGTGCACTGGAAACTGCAGAGTGCTGATGGCATGTGTGACTCACACAGCTCCTGTCAGCAGAACCATATGCTAAAAATGCATCAGAAGTCTCAGACATCAAAAGGCTATTTTTAATTTTCACCTTCAGCTTCAAGAGAAGTTACAGATGTTTATGGCTTACAGGATTTGTGTTTCACTCTGCAGAAGTGATATGCCACTGCTGCACACCATGCCAAAGTCAGAATTTGGAGGCCATGTTGCAAGAAGACAGACTGAAGACACAGTACCAATTCCCATATGTGCATGCACATGTGTGCACGGAGCATCCAGTGAAGGAGACAGCTACTCTGGACAGGGCACTCTCCATGTTTTGATGAGAAAAGAAAGGAAAAATCCACCCAGGTACCCTAGGTAAAACAAGTTTAATGTGGTCACATATTCCACTTCCACACAATGTCAGAGCTGTCTCCCCTCTCCTACCAAAAAAAAGAGATGTTGGTCTGATTTAATGGGAAAGTAAATCCTGACCCACCCCTTGAAAACTGTGAAAAATGGGAAAAACCGAGGTGTGAAACAGCTCTTAACTGTTTATGAACAAGCAGGTTAGTGGCATTTTGCACAAGAGAAGAAGTTGGTGGTTTCCACAGCAGGTCACTACACTTTGGTCTGTTTAAGAGGTCTCTTACTGTTTGAATGAAGTATGTTATTCACCTCCGGTGCAATCAGTACCATACCGATGTTGTGGCGCTCCCCAGGCAGCTAACACTGACCTCCATGGGCAGTGGGTTAGAAAAATGACTTTTTTGGTTACCCTACTTCCTTTAGTTTTCAAGCCTCTGTCAGTGGAAGCTTTGGACACCCAGTGCACCAACAGCAGGTTTTTATCTACATGTGAACTGCAGACACATCTGATATTTCTGCACATGATGGGGTAATGACAGAGGTATTGCTACAACCTGATGGGATGCCAGGCCACAAGTCTCTCAAATCCCTTAATTTTCTCTGGAAATAAATTTTCCAGGTGGGAAAGGAGGCTCAGCTCAATATATAGATAAGCTCTGCCCTCTGTGTAAACACTGCTGTGGCAGCCTCCTTTCCCCAGGGATCTTACCCTAATTCTGCCCTAATTATTGAAAGCTGAATGGTATCTGGGGTCAGGCAGAAAGGATGGCTGTAGAGTTCCAGCTGGATTGCTGTGCCCTACATGGCAAAGGGCTCCTGGAAATAAGGAATGCTGGCTTCTATTCCTGCCTCTGGAAAGCAGAGTAGCTTCTGGGTGATGAACAGAACAACCCACAGCAAGGATGGGCAGGCAGATAAAGTCTGGCATGTCAGGCCACACCTGGAATACTCTGTTCAGTTTTGGTCCCTGCTGTACAAAGAAGATGTAAACAGGCTGAAGAGGAAACAGAGAACCACAAAGTTGATCAAAGAACTGCAAAGCATTCATGGAGATCTTATCACTGCATCCTAGTGTTTAAAGGGTGGCTACAAGGAGGATGGAGGCTCCCTTTTTTCAAGGAGTCACATGGAAAAGATGAGGGGCAATGGGTACAAGTTGCTCCTGGGGGGATTCTGATTGCACGCAAGAGGAGAATTTTTCACAACCAGAACAATCAACCACTGGAATAATGTTCCCAAGTCAAGAGGTGGAGGCCCCAGCACGGGACACTTTTAAGATTCAGCTGGATGGGGTGCTAAACCATCTTGCCTAGACTGTGCTTTAGCCAAGAACTGTTGGATCAGGTGGATTCTATGGTTGAGGTATCACCTCTTCACACTGCTTAGCCTCTCACATGTGATTTTTGTTCTCTAATGGTTTTGAAACAAGATGCTTTTTTGGAAGGGCAACTTAAGCCAGGGTTTTCTCATTCTTTCTAGGGCGTAAATCCTACACTTAAACTAATGAGTTCATCTTTAAAAGAGCTACAGTAGGAGGCTTTAAAATGACTCAATACTGTCTTCTGAAAAGAACTCGTGGATTGCTTGTGCCCAAGAGCTATTTATACGCTACCTGCCAGGAAAATTCACAGATGAACAAACTAGCAAGAAACATACTATTGGAGAGACAGTTTCTTAGGATCTAGAGTCAAAAAAACCCACATAATTACATAAGGGTTCTGGTTTGGAGGGCTCTGCTCACTGGAGACAAACTCTCCAGCACCATTTCTCCATGTGCTGCTGCTGAGGGGAAACTTCTTCTGCCAGGGGAAGTCACTACAAAGCCAGTTTGGAATCCAGTACATGCTAACAAATCGCTGTTGCAGCAGTATTATCCACACTAGAGCTGTCATGTGAAACTGTGCTGCAAACAATGGGAAAATGCAATATGGATGTAACTGGTTTATGGCCTGTAGTTTCTGTTTTCCATGGGCAAATAATAATAAACTACAGTGAAAATCCAGCATTCTTCCTTAGGAGACCACCCTTAAAGGCACCATTTTGAGGGGCGTAGTCTCTGTATGTCACTTTGCTCCCCACCAAATAACCTCAAGAGTTTCTTCATGGCTGAAAGCTGACTCTAAATGCGCTTGATGCAGCCTGCAAGATGCTAAAATGGCACAGAGGGAAATCTCAGAAGAGGTAGAGAGGCAACACTGAGAAATCCAGTTTCTAGATGAAGATGCAGATAGGTGTTTCATGCTGTGCTCAGGTACTTACTGGTTTTAACTGCACCAGAATTCATGCAAATCATGTCTCCAAATCCCCTTTCAGAGTGGTTCTGACAGCCTCAGCCTGGAGTCCTAATTAGCAGTCCAGTCCCTGCTCAGTGAGTGAAGGCAGAGGCAGGGGTTTTCCCACACACCCACATGTGGCACAGGGCAGAGATGAATTTCCTGATGATTCCAATGCAGGACTGAGCATTAGCGTGTAACTGGGATTCCAGTCCGGCAGAGTAAAGAGAAAATGCAAGATGCACATTGCACTGGCAAAAGGAGATCTTCTAGGGCCATCCCACACACTTCCCACTACTCCTCCTCTTCCTCCTTGCAGGGTAGAGGCTGTAGTGACCTGTGCTCCCAGGGGACACTCCAGTCCACACTGGGCTGCTGTACATCTTGGCTTGGAGACAAAGGCCTCAGGTTTTGTACCCACTGCCATGTTTTCCTCTTTTCTTGGGCATTTATTCTGCTTTAGGGAAGGGCTGTCACCCTTCACAGTGGATCCCTCCTTCCTTGGTGATTAACTTCCCTCCTTCCACTGCACAGTTCCAGTGAACACTTGTATCTCTACCGTACCTCTAACCTATGAGGCTTCACAGTTCCTCTTTAGGCAGCCACAGAGGTCTCTGGAGGGGCCAGCCTGGGAAGACTAAGGAGCTGTCACTCACTAACAGGAAAAACTACACTGTTTACCAGATCAGCTGCATAAATATTGCACAAACTGCAGATGCAGAGGTCATCTCTGCATCTCGCTGAGGCAGACAAGCCTGCTGGGCTGATCTCTTATGATGGGTAAATGGAGGCTTCACTTCCCCACACCACCTGCCCATGGAGGATGCTCTGCCAACAGCAGACAGTGCTCTGTGTAGCAGACAGCCCAAACCCCTTTGTATTCAGACCTGTCACTGCCCACTCATCAGCTCTGATCGGTACAGAAAATTTTCTGTCCTCTCAGACCTGAGTTAGGGTGGTGGGGGATCAGATTTGACAACAAGGGCAAAACCACAACAGAAATAAAAGAATTTTTTCCATTCTTTTTTTATGATATCTGTTCAGCTCTTTGCAAGTTGCAAAGGATCTGTTAGAACTCCTACTAGGAAATGGACTTTTTCAATTGAAGGGACTGGAAAAAACAACCTCCTTTTGTTTGATGATCAGCTAATTTTTCGTTTGATGGAGCTCTTTTCTCATATAACTCCTCCCACCCCTGACTAACCCTACAATGGGCATGTTTTAATGTCAGCAGGATTATAACCCCACAGGGACAAGTCCTTTCCTATCTACACCTCTTTACAGTAAATATCAGGAAAACAGCCCAGAAGTTGGTCTAAAATTGTTTCCCTTTGAAAAGGTATTTAAAAAATCCTTAAGAATTTTTAACATTCACTAAGAACAGAATGTTAAGAACTGTCCTGTTAAAAGCAGCTTCCTATTAGCCTCAACAGGAGCAGTGCTCATGACCAACACTAGACTCATCTACACAGGCAGGTGCCTATGCCTGCGTCCACCTCTGCTGTGCAAAGAGCAGCAGCCCTAGACCATGTCAGCCCTTCTTGCAAGAGTTTCATAATCATCACCAGACAGGTCTCCTCAGGATAGCCAAGAGCCAGCCTTACCTCAGGCTCATCAGCGATTTTGTCCTTCGAAAGGTGAACTGCAGAGCAATTGCCTCAAACCCAGACGACTGCAAGAATAGCAGCATCCCAGCAGGGTTTCCCTGTCTGCCTTAGATCTCCTGACTATTTATAGAGACACCAAACAAAACGTTGAGGGGTTTCTATAGGCTACTCTAACCCTTTAGTGCCAGAGCAGGTCAGGGCAATAAGAGCTAAACCCCAACAGACCTTTGAGGGACCCTCACTTGTGTGTCACAGTGATGGAGAGTCATTCAGATGTATCAGGGGGGTAACAGTTGTCACCAGATGCTCACAGTCTAACAGAGATGGAGATAAGCGTCCTAATGACTTAGAAAATAAAAGAACCCAATCCAGGCTGGACTTAGAGCCTTCATTCAATCAAAGCTTTTTGCTTTTCCTTCCAAACAAGCAAAATTTAGAGTTTGATGACATGGAAATTGTTCTGGTAAGATCACTTCCCTTCCTGATTGGGTTTCTAACTCCTTTCCTCTCCATGATCCTGCACAGTGTCCCTGTATACATTCCCCAGCCCTAGAATAAAGCATTTCCATTTTCTGAGCAACAAACACCTGGAGATTCGTGCTTCTGGGAGCAAACAACATGAAAAATGTTGTGGAAAATGTCAACACAAAGTTCTAGCAAATACAATGTGTTTTTCAGACATCTCCAGGAACTCACCCCATTGCAGTCAGGGAAAACAATTCCTTTGCTGTGTTTACAGGGATTTTCTTAATGCCCATGGAAATGGCCAGGACAGTGACCCTGTGCATACTGCAAGACCTGGGACTCTCCCTGGCTCCACACAGGGACAGGGAAAAGGATCAGCAACATCATCCTTCTTCAGGAGTGTGTGTCTGCCTGCTGGAGTGGGGACCCAGCATGAACCTCCCCTTTCACAGTTCACTGTCTTCTGGAGAAGGCACCTTTCCACAGTTTATTTCCAAACACGAGGAGCAGCCAATTCTTCCATTGAACAGACAAAACAAAGCAGCAAAATTATTTCTGAAGCTTTTTCACAGCCCTGAAGGACCATTTATTTTCCCTACTTTTTCTTGCAGATCTGTGCAACTATTTCTAAGGTCCAGATGCCTGTGTGGATGGGCCAGAGAGGCCACAGAAACTATGTTCACAGTAACTTGTGTTACTGTGCACCCTACTCAAATGCTCAATGTTCTCCTACTCAACAGCACATGTATTCCGCTGAAGCCACTTCCGTAAGAGAAACAGCAGGATGATTTAGAGTTCTTTTGTTATTCAGTAGAGATAATTGTAAATATGAAGTATAGAACAAAGCCCCTCAGTTCCCAGATCTTCTGTAGGAGAGCTTTAGCAGTTTATAACAACCAGAAATCAGACCTGTGGATGGAGGGTACCTTTCCAGTCCTGGCACACACATCCTCCCTACCACCAGCCTGATGCACTGGCTGGTCTGGATTTGTTTAACAGGTCTTCCTGTCCACTCTCAATTTGTCCCATCTGCTTTCCAGGAGGAGCTCTCCTCTGCGTGATCTTGCCTGTCACAGCACATAACAATGCTCCTTGTGCTTTTCCACGAGAGACAGATGGAAAAGAGAGAAGGAGGCATCTCAGACATGCTGTTGTGGTGTCAGAAGGGGCCGGCTGTGATGGGCTGGTGGAGGACTGTCTGACACTGGGGCTTTGCCAGCAGGCAGAAAGGCATCAACAGGCACTTTATGACTTGTTTCCTATATGTTATATAAAGGGATCTTTAGATGATGCTCAGAAGAGAAAGGGAGAAAAAGCCAGCCTGATGAAGGGACAGTCCCCAGCAGAAAAGCTGCAAGGTTGCTTGCAAGTAGGACAAGCTCAGATACTAGGGATGACCTGCAAACATTGCATCTCCTTGGAAATGGCCTGGATACCACGTATTAATTTCTATAGTAACAGAGCAGGGTGTCAGGGGCTTTATTTTCCTACTCAGAGCAAAAACAAAGAACATCCTGGCTTTAAGTGTAGCACTAAAAGAGATGCTGAACACTCTTCCACAACACATCCAGCTGACTGTATAGCAAGGGGAAATGTTTTCCTGCTCCCAGCTGATGAAAAGCTCAGTCAGGGCAGTTGATGGCCTTCAGATTTTATCCTTGCTGGAATAATCCCAGTTTCATAACGAAGGGATGCAGCCAACAAATTTCTCAATTTTCAGATTAGAGGTCAACCCCGGCTTATTCAGCTGCTGCGACAGGTCAAGAGAGAGAGTAACTTGTGAACAGTGTGAAATTCATACACGTATTTAGTATATTGTGTACAGTTCTTCTGTGTCTGCAACCCCCTCAAAGGAAACCTACAAATAGAGGGATCAAAACCCTTCCCTGCCAAATATCTTCTTGGAAAAATCAAGATGGAAATGCACTAGAGAAAAGTGAACAGGGTGCTAACTATGAGGGATCATATCGTCCCTTCCTGAGGATGACCTTTGCAAATCTGGTGCCTACCTGCACTTAAAGAACCAGAGAACCAGAGAACTCCTCCTCAGTGGAGCTTTGCTGCCTTACAGTGACCAAGGGTCTGGGTCTGCTACCTTACATGTTGCCCTTGGCACTTATGGCAAGGCTTGGCCCATGCAGGGTTGGCAGTGATGTTATGGATGACACTGGTCTTACTGGTGGAACTCCAGCAGAGATTTTTAAAGGAAAAACCAAGGATCAAGTCTTGTACAAAAGGAAGTGGGAAGTATTTCTGCTTTACTTAAACCTCCCTGCAAAACACGTTTAGGAATTCACATGGTTTGTTCAGGATTCCAACACATGTTTTCTTCCACTCCACCTACCTAAGAGCCATTGGAGTTTCTGCCATACAGAACACTCTATTTTGTGCAGACAAATGGTGCAGCAGATTATGTTTGGGGCAGACTGTATTAGATTATGTAGGAAATTAAGGCTCAGGAGCACCACTTCACTTCAGGAAAAATGCAGTCAAGAATGAAATGTTATCCAGCAGGGCTGCACACCTCATAGCTTCAATAAACTATCACCAAAGCACAGCAGAGGTTTCTGGCGCACCTTTGCCCCTCTGTCCTACCAACCTTTGTGTACTCTTCCTATCCTCTACCTGATCTACAGTCTCGATGCACTCCTCCATACCAGAGCCTCATGATGATTTTTCTATTATTGCCCAAACATCTCAGTCTGGAGGCTGACTCGTATTTCAAATGCACTAACCCTTTGCAAACTGGATGGCATTGCCCCAGAACATGTTGCAGCACCACAGCAGTGCAGCATTGAGCCTCAGGTGCTCAGTCCTGCTAAGCAGCTTATTTTGTCCAGGCAGCAGAGCACTGCAGAAGCTCAGCTCACAATGGGACCTTTGCAGAGTAAGGCTTTGCCCAGCAGGGATGGATAGATGGCTTATCCACAGTGCTACGGCCTGTTCTCAACTGCCCCTACATCTCAGCAACATCTCTCTTAGTACTTTTCTTCTTTATCTGAAGATCCTCCTTGTCTCCACATCATCTGCAACACTCAAAGAGTTGTCATCAGTGGCTCAAAGTCCAAATGGAGAGCAGTGATGAGCAGCGTCCCTCAAAGGTCAGTACTGGGACAGACCAGTGCTGTTAACATCTTTGTCGGTGATATGGACAGTGGCATTGAGTACCCCTTCAGCAAGTTTGCTGATGACACCAAGCTGTGTGGTGTGGTGAACATGCTGGGCCTGAACAGAGGGGCCTGGAAAGGCTTGAGAGGTGGGCCAGTCCCAACCTCATGAGGTTTAACAAGGTCAAGTGCAAGGTCCTGCACCTGAGTCGAGTCAATGCCAGGCACAAAAGGCTGGGTGAGGAATAGATTGAGAGCAACCTTGAGGAGAAGGAGTTTGGGTGTTGGTCGATGAAAAACTCAACGTGAGCTGGCAATGTTCACTTGTGGCCCAGAAAGCCAACCACATCCTGAGCTGCATCAAGAGAAGTGTGACAAGTAGGTCAAGAGAGGTGATCCTCCCCCTCTATTCTGCTCTTGTGAGACCCCATCTGGAGTACTTCATTCAGTTCTGGAGCCCCCAACACAGGAAGGATATTGAACTGTTGGAACGTGTCCAGAGGAGGGCCACAAGGATGAGTGGAGGGCTGGAGCACCTCTCCTACAGGGACAGGCTGACAGAGTTGGGGCTGTTCAGCCTGGAGAAGAGAAGACTCTGGGGAGATCTTATAGCAGCCTTCCAGTATCTGAAGGGGGCTACAGGAAAACTGGGGAGGGGCTGTTCACAAGGGCTTGGAGTGGTAGTGGTTTCAAGCTGGAAGAGGGGAGGTTTAGACTGGAAGTCAGGAGGAAGTTCTCCGCAATGAGGGTGCTGAGACACTGGAACAGATGTTGCCCAGGGAGGCTGTGGCTGCTCTCTCCCTGGAAGTGTTCAAGGCCAGATTTGATGGGGTCTTGAGCAACCTGGTCTAGTGGGAGGTGTCCCTGCTCATGGCAAGGGGGTTGGAACCTGAACCATTCTGTGAATCTATAAACATTCACATCACCACTGTGGCATTTCTGCTGGAGCCAGGGTCTCTGGGAATACTCATCTCACATCACACTCTGCACCTTCTCCTCATACCACATTTGCCAGAGGGAGTTTCTCCTGAGCCAGTCAAGGCGTGGGGAATGCAAAGGCAGTACTTGATGGAGAAGACAGCCTTCATCACACCATCTCACACACAGCACCTTGGGGATCCAGCACACCCGCTTTGCTCACCTCATGTAAGCAGCTACCAGCTGAGATAGATAATGATGTTTCTTTTTTCATTCCTACCTTACTAACACGCTGTAACAACCCCATAGTGTGCAGAACAGCAGGAGAACTGCACACTCTTCACAGAAATCAAGCCAGAAAATAAACCAAACAGCCCATAGAGGGAGAGGTGTGGCAGCCTCAAAGGGTTGTTCTCCTCCCTTTGCCTTGGTTCAAACCAGATGGAGTGAGCTGGATTCCACCACTGAGTAAGTAGATTAACACTCAAAGAAGACAGATTTGTGGCCAAACGCCTTTTCCTCTGGAGAAATCAAGATTTTACAAGTGTTA
Source organism: Upupa epops (assembly GCA_013397515.1). Lineage (NCBI taxonomy): Eukaryota > Metazoa > Chordata > Aves > Bucerotiformes > Upupidae > Upupa > Upupa epops. The sequence continues at coordinate 152,100 of VZRI01012103.1, read as the reverse complement.
ATCAAGTTTTTCACCCATAAGCTGATAACACACCATGTGAGCAAAAACCAGCGCTTTTGTTCCTACCTTGCCCTTACTCTCCTATCACCACTTATGGCACAGAATGCTGCTAGTGCAGTGTCAGTTTCAAGAGGCAACCACTGCTCATCTGTGAGAAGGGAGAAAGACATGCAGACAGGTCTTGAATACATTAGTGCTGGGGACAGTGACTGGCTGTTCCCATTTCTGTTGCCCAGTTGGTCTGCCTCACAAGAAACTCATCACTGCACCTTCACCTTTCTCCTGAGCTTCAGTGCAACTTTTCCTTCAGATAAAAGAAGTAAAAAAATTCCATCTTATTCCTTCTTGAAACCAGCAGCAGCTTCACCAGTGCAAACCTCTGCTATACCCTATGGAACAAGCAGAGCTTTTAGCACAAACACAGCATACGAGATGTCCCGTATTTCATACTACTTCACAATTGAAGATGGGTGAAATGTGGGGGCTCCATGTGCTGAAAAGCTCAGACTTGATCAACCCCAGTGTTTGGAATTTTCTGCCAAATTCAGCCAATAATTTTAGCTAAGAAAAAAGATTTTGTTGTGGTTTGTGCCAAATTCTGCTGCAGTTTGTTTATGTTCAAACAGTGTCTCTTGCCAAAGCTGACTTTTCAGAAAAATAGTAAGTAGTTTCCAAAGTGAAGTGAAAGGAATTGGCTGGCAGAGACTGGAGCACCTGGGATTTAGTACAAACAACTTTGTGTTTGTTTTTTTGTTGTTTTCCTGAGAAAACTGAAAATTTCTTGTCTCAGGGTGACCTGCAGAAATCCATTTATTTTTTAATGCATTAATTCAGTCTGTGAACCAGAAAGACAGAAGAGAGCTACTCAGCAGAGCAACAAGACTCCCAGCTGGGCTTTAGTAGCTGCTCAAGGCCTTTGTTGATGCAGAAGTGCCCCGAGGGCCAGTAGCCAACTTTTTAAATAGCCTTAATTACCTTTATATTTGTAATGGGAAAACAGGTGGAAGTGGTCAGAAGGACAGTAGAGGAGAAAGGTGATTTAGTTGAACCTTAAATGTAACAGAAAAAAAAATGAGGCTGGAGGTCTCCAGTCCAAACCCAGCTTTGTGCAGGGATGTTTGAAAGCTCAGGTTGCTCAGCTTTGTCCTATCCATCCATGGCTGAATAGAGGGAATAATCTCTTCTCTTGACTTGCTAGCTCTGTTCTTGCTAAAAATCCCACACTACTCACTCCTGCTCAACTTTACACCTCAAACTGCATTTGCATCAGGAGAGGTTTAGGTTGCATCTTAGGAAGAAGTTCTTTACTGAGAGAGTGGTTGGGCAATAGAACAGGCTGCTCAGGGAGGTGGTGGAGTCACTGACCCTGGAGGTGTTTAAAAAACGAGCAGATAGAGCACTTGAGGCTGTGGTCTAGCGGTTAGGAAGACATTGGGATAAAGGTTGGACTTGACAATCCTGGAAGTCCTTTCCAGCCACAATGATTCTATGATTCTGACCACAAGAACACCAGAACCTTTGCACAGCTTTCTCACACAATTCTGTTTGTAATGTACACACACACACGTTTGAGTCAGTAAATGCCTTATTCAGATACACACGCTAAGTTCTAATTAATTTTACATGAACAGAGTCCAAACAAATCCTAAGAAAAACCCTAAGAAATTTTCCTACTATTTATTCCCTGTATAGAAAAGGATTCGCTTTCAGTACCTCATAACATAGATTTCTGACCTTCTTTCAGAGATCTACATGGCACTGGGGACATGTCACAGGGCAGGACCAGGTGTGTGATGAGGAAGGTGACTCAGGGCTGGAACAGGACAGCAAAGCTTGGAGCCCTCCCAGGTGTCATGCCCCCATGACCATGTCACATCCTCTTCCCAGGTCTCTGAAATATGAGGCTCTAGGTGGGTGGTGTTGCATCTCAGGGGTCTCTGAAATGTGGGAGAATCTTGTGTTGCAAATGTGATGTCCAGCTGGATGGGAGCATCACTTGGTGATGTTTAGTTAGAGCATCCTTAGGATATCCTACAGAGATCCCCAGGGAAAGGGTCCAGGTGTAAAATGGAAGTACTTCTCCAAATTCTTCAGAAATCTGGGGTTTGCTTCATGAGATAATAATATTGAGTCCCACTCAAACCTCAGCATTTGTATTTCAAACTGGATGGAAATAAAGAAATACACAGTCAACACTGCCTCAGCAGCACATCTTACAAACACCAGTTTAAGACCACTGATTTGTGAAAGAAACCCCAAACTTTTGGTAGAAAATACATTAAATGCTTACTGCAGCTATTCAAGGTTATATCAAATGGATATGTTCCATTAAGTCTGGGGGAAAAGTCACCCCCAAAGTCATGTAGTAAAGATCTAAGGAGCTGTTATACAAGTTGGTTGTGTCCTCGGCTTATCATAGTGGCTGATGGGGGAAAATGTATGCTTGTAGTTGAAAACATTTAATAGACAAATAATCAGCATGGGCCAGTGTTCATACACGCTCTCTCTTCTTTACCCTTTTCTTTCTCTTTCTTTACTGTTTTTTATTTCTTTGAGCTTCTCCGTGCTCTGCAATATCAGGATCCCAAATCTGTCGGCAGCGACTGCACCACCAGCTATAAGAAGAAACTAAGAAAGATGATTCCAGTCGATGCTGCCCTGCTATCAGCTCAGCAACATTTTGCTGTGGTGGCAACATAAGCTAAAATGTTGTAATCATAGGCGCCCACAGTTTGCTCCTCTAAATAAAATCCTTTCTGTAATAGGGGGAGTGTCGCATTCTCAGATGCCAGCAACTGGGAATGGAGTCAGGCGTTCCCAGCACTTCAGAATCTCAGGCCATTTAGGTTGAGTCAGCAAAGCACACAATATCAAGTTTATTTTAAGCCTGCCCAGAGCTCTATTTGAGACCTTATTTTCCTCCTTACATACAGACTGAGATCTGTAAATATTGACAAGCACGAAAATTGGGTCTTCATATTTTATGAGAAAACTACTAGCCCAATCTAAAAGGAAACAACCATCTGGCACAGCTCCTTCCAGATGTTTTCCTAAACATTCTCCATTTTTTCTTCCCAAATGTGTTTTTCTCTGCATACTCAAAGGACTTGCTCCAACCCATGCCCAGCCTCACATTTCCAAGCCTCTTATTTCTTTCCTTTTCCCCTCTATTTAATCTGTCATTCCTTTGGTCAGAGAGTGGAATCTATTCAACAAACAGTATTGTGTTTTTTGGAAAGAATTTGCCTTTCATTCTGTTTGTGGTTCAAGGGGTTGTGGTTGGCCTGGCAGTAGTGTTTGCAGGGACAGCTTGTTAATAATTTAAATCAACACACAGACCAAGGAATTCTGGAAATTTCCATGTCATCAAGATGAATTTGCAACATTCACTTGGACTGGGAAATAATCATCAGTGTTTGGTGGGATGTCTACTGGGACAGAAAATGAGGGTGTTATACCTGTGGAGTCAGTTTCCAAACATATAAACTCTCGCCTCAGGGATCAAGAAGGTTGGGTGGCCTGGACTGTTGCAGATGTAATGAGCTGTACAGTGTGAAAAACTGAGATTATTTTTCAGTCAAGACAGCTCTACCTCACATCAGCAACAGCCTTTTCTACTGAGCACTGCTTTACATTAACAAAACAAATCTTTAAGTCTAATGAAAAGGGACTTAAGAGATGGCTCTTCTGAACTCTGTGGTAGCTGAATGCTTTGAGACTTTCAGGAAAGATAAAGTCTTTTTCCCAAATACAGTAAACTTGTATGACAATTCATTGCAACAAGCAGCATTCCACACATGGTAAAACTACCAGTGCCCTCACATGGGGACGATCTTTGGTGGACCTGGTGATTCCCCACTAGTGAGGCATAGAGGATGAGACCCAAACACCCACAGAAGACATAGCATTGGAGCAGCTATATTGGAGCTCTAACACCCACTCTTGTTCTGAGGTGAAAATCAGAGCCACTATAATACCCAGGAGAAATCCAAAGATGCAGGAAATGCAAAAGTACCCCAAACCTGAGCCTGCAACGTAGAGTGAAGCTGAGAAGTCAACTGAATTGGCCTTTCCTGAAGCTGGTTCTGACTTCACCACAGCTGGACACATCCAATGCTGCCACCCAAATGGATCTCACAAGGGAATCTTAATTTCCTAACTATGGAGCTGAGGGGATGAAACAAATATTATTAGTGGCTATTACACATTTGAATGACTTTATATTAGCCTAAATCCATATTTCATTTCACTTGAGAAGGGATTCTTTTGACAAAGAAATGTTTGCCAAGGCCAATGACAAATATTTATGTATTAGCATTAAGAGAAAAGAAGCCAGAAATTGGCACCATCAGGTATGTAAAAGAGATGGGTTTGCTCATTCCTCCAATCAAGAAGAAGCCAGGGGCTGCAATTACGCAGTATAGTTCACATTTCAAATACTCATGATTGGTGCTTAGAGCCCAAAAATAAAGTGAACCATGCGCTGGTCGGAGAAAACATTGTTTGCTCATCGATACTAACAGAGCTGGGAAGAGGCGTATTTCTCACTGCCACCTTCGTTGATTAGTCCCTCATCCTTTGAGGAGGACAGAAAACTTTAGTTAAAAGAATTGGCTTCTGTGTAGAACCGGGTTTCATACTTCACTGGAAGCCAATCAGAATACAATCATGAAGTAAACAAACAGGTTTTCACAGTCCACTCTTACAAATCAGGGATGAATTTATCCTATTTTCCTTTCACCGTAATGTTTTTAACAATACTAATTAGATCAAATTAATAAGCCTGGAATTGTTCTGTCTTTTTCCCTTTCCTGCTTCCTTAGATGGTGGTACTGTGCTGTTCATCTCCAATGCTTACTGTACACTTCATCTTCTGTAACTTCTCCCTGCCAACCCTGCATTTATTACAAATCCTTGTTGTTACTCTCATGCTGAAGGTGGTTATTTGTCCAGCTTAAGCCACTGAGTGCACTGTTTATGTTTGTCTACAGCAATCAGCTCACATCCCTAAGGAAAAGTGGGGCTTTTCCTGCAAAACAAATAAAAAGCTGATTTGTTTTAAACAAAAATTCAACTTGCCATCTAAAGACACCAAAACACAAACCCAACAGCTATTCTTATTATTCTGTAACTCATGGTCAGTACACACTTTCACAGAATCACAGACTGCTGTTAGCGGTTGGAAGGGACCTCTAAAGATCCTCAAGTCCAACCCCCCTGCCAGAGCAGAACCAGCATTAGAGCAGATCACTCAAAAATGCACCCAGAGTTTCAAAGGGTTACGGAAGCAGCTGCTGGTTTGAACATGAAAGGGCCCAAGCCAAGATGGGAGAAGAAATTAGTCTCCTTTCTACTGCCATCCCTCACTCTAGCTCATCCATCACTCTAGCTTAGACTCCCCAAAAACAGGGCCAGAAAGGCCTGAAAGACATTGCCTCACTCCATCACTGACCCCAGTACCACTTCCTACAGCATCTGGGCATCATCTCTCTGAACTGTCACTAACCTATGTTTTTCTATCCTACACTTTTACAAATTATTCATTTGAATCTCCTGTGTTACAAATAAAGCCACATCCATTCTTGTCCACCAGGGACTTGGAGATCAGGTTAACTTAGGCTCTTTGTTTGGGCTTTCACATACTTAAAGATGGCTCTTGTTCTTTCTTTAGCTTAAACAAATCCAGTTCTTTCAGTCTTCCCTCGACATGGTGTTACCCTGACACGTGACCCCTGGTTGCTCTCCTCCGGACTTTGGGCATTATTCCTCAAGTGCTGGACTCACCAGCACACCAGACCAGACACCATTCCCTTCCCCAGCCATTTGCTACATCACACACAAAAACTCCACCGTTTCTCAGCGTGGCATCTGCTGTTTAGCAACTACAAAACAGCACAACCTTTGCAGCATTTGGTTTGTAACTCTCACACCGGTCCTTCTCTGATGGACTCATTTGTCGTTTCCCATCCTGTGTTTATGAAATTGGCTCTTCCTAATGAGATGCCTTGTCCCTGCTGATCACCTTCCTTTGAATTCAAACCATTTTTATAGATAGCTAAGATAATTCTGAGTTCTCATGATTTTCCTTGTAGTTTCCAAGCACAAAATGGAGTTACTGGGAGACGTCAGCCATCTCCAAGGGTCTGGATGTGAAGTCATCACATGGGTCCTGCTGTGGCACAGCTCTCAAGACAATACTTGCATGATGAAAGGTCAAACACATTAGTCTCTGCCTTGGAGAACACCAATTTAATGCCTTTCCAGTTGAGTAAAATAAATACTCAAAAAAGTAAAATGTATTCAAAAGCTTTTTTTAAAGAGAAATCATGTTAATCTCTTCCACTAAACAAAGGCAGGGGAAGATACAGCTTTGCTAGTTTTGAAAGTCTGCCTCCAGAGCTCATGAATGCAGAAGTGAGCCAGAAGGCACCTGCTGAGTTTCTAAGCTTAACCCCTGACATTCTCACCAGTAACAGAGAACCAAGATCACACTCGTGAGTGCATTGAATAGGAGCTAACAAATCCTGCTTGTTCTCAGATTTAATGGGTATTTTCAAGCTGAGAATAAAATGTGTTGATGTTTCTGCCCTTCAGACAATAAAGGCAAAGAATAAGTCATAAATGCAGGGTTAAAATTAAGCACTGACTGCAGGTGGTCATGTTTGTCCTGACTGTAGCTAGAATGGAGATATTGCAAAAAGAAATTTGTTTCCTATGGGAAAATTTCATATTATTTTCAATTTTCTTTTCATCTCAAATCAAGGGGAAACAGAATAACCTTCCTATGGAAGAGAAAGCTCCACAGGAAAAACATTTGGAAATGCTGAAAGATGTTGCTTCAGCAGATTTAGCAATGCCAGTAGAGATGGCAAATAGCACATGGTATTCCCTCTCTGTTGCTCAGCTGGAAGGGTGAATGTCTTGCAAAACATAACTAAGGATCCTTAGTGTGAATTTTAAAGTGTAAAACAGACAAGAAAAAACCCCTCAAACCTTTCTTCATGCACCTAAGTAAAAATAGCTGGCCTACATTTTTCAGGAGATAGGAATGACTTTTTGGAGACAGCCTGAGAAACCCCAGAGTCACTGATGATGAAGCTGAGACCCCTTTGGAGGTGCCTGGCACTGCCTGCGCCTCAGCACACCCAAGCACAAGACCCTTCACTCCTCTGCACATCTATTGTCCCTTCAGCAAAACAACAGTGAAGGTCTCCCCTCAGTGCAGCCTGCAGAGCACCATCTCTTGGAAAGTGAAGGATGATGTTGGCAGAGAGCTGGCCAAGAGAAAGCAAACAGAAACATGGAGATATTGTAAAGCACAGCTCCAAGTACTACACTCTCACTAAACTCCTGGTTCCAATAAATACCAAAAATCCAAGCAGGTTATGGGCAGCAGATGGGAAAAACTGACTCCTAAGTAAGGGCTGTTACTGATATACTGGAAAATCCCTTTTCTGTTCATGTAGCACAGCTGGAAGTTGGCTAAAATCAAACCCTCCCTGTGAAATATTTTTTACAAATCAGCACATTCTGCAGCACGTTTTTCTTCCCTGAGTGGGGAGGTAAGTGTCAGGAGTTACCACCCAGCTGCAATGACACCTTGTAGGAACAGTCAGAAGAAATTGCTCAAATCCTTATTGCTGAAGCACAGTCTTTTCCAGTGTAACACAGGGACTGCGTCCACCCGCTGCTAAGAGCTGCAGGCAGTTACTTGCGGGCTGAGATGGGAATCCATGCAACGTTAATTTATGCAGATGCCAGGCTAAGAGCACAAGTAGTAGAAAAGAGAGCAACTGAAACTGCACTTCTGGGACCAGTTCACAGAACTGTGTAGAAAGAGTTGGAGATTCATCCTGCGCTGATTGCATTAGACATTACCTTGATGACAACAGAAGAAGAAACGAAGCCATTCAACGCATCTTCCTGCTCTTTAGGGTGCAATCAGCACACATCTTCAGCACTGCTATTAGCATTCCTCCACCAATGAAATCTCAGCCATGCATCAAGCCCACTTTTTTAAAGGTGATGCTGGAAATCTTCCCAGATTATATATTTTCCTCTTTAATTTATACCTCTGAGAATATCACTGATCAAGGAGGCACAAAAAGGGGTGAAACACCCTCAGCCCCAGGTTGATTTATTAACAGCGGTTGCATTATTCTCTGTTGGAGACCAATGATACTATCCCCTAAGCTTCCAGAAAAAAATCTCTCGTTTGCTGGTAGGTTATCAAATACAAGCTGACAATGTACTTGCACAGCAGATCTGCAGAAGTGCATTGCACACTGTGATTCATCTGCCAAACATCCAGCGTGCTAGATGCTTGATTTAAAGTAGGTTAGAAGAACGGGTCATTAAAAAAGCAACAGTAGAAATGGCAGGGGGGGAGAGGAAAGACGCCTGAACTCTGAAATCTCCTATTGGGAATGAAATGTTTTCTCATTCTTTGTTCAGCCCTCTCCCTTCAGGTTTCTGTTGAATAGAGTTTGGGTGTCACAGGGCTGGACCACCACGTGAAAACACATGTAGCCAGGAAAATATTACAAATGCCATTTTCGTGGCCTGGCTGATCTTCCAAATATTCCAGGGATTATACATGGTCTGTTTACCATGTTCAAAGCGAAAGAAGACTGCATATATTTCACACAGCATAAACCCCCAAGCTTGTCCCTTTAGCTCTGACCAGAACTTCTACAGCACAGCGTCTGAATTATAAAGGCTAAGAGAAGACTTTGAAGAAAAAAAGAAAAACATCCCCAAACACAACCGGCTTTTACTATGACAGCAGCTCAGCTGATCCTCTGTAATCTCCTGGGGTATTTTTTATGGTAACAAAAAGACTAAACTAGAAAAAATGTGCGTGACATGGCAATTCTAAAATAGAATAGAAAGCTTTGCAGGCCAGAGTTAGCGCTTTTAAAAGGGAATTTATGTGCATTTGGAATAAATGAACTGCTATAAGCACACATGTAGACAAGGTGCATTTCTGAGCAACTGCTGCCAGCCAAGCCAAGCAAAACACATGAAAAGATGTGGGAATCATTTTAAATATATACACACTGATCTTTTTTTAAATACTGAAGTTTTACAAAATTGTAATCTGTGTGACTCTTGTGAAAAGATGTTTTGCTGACAGCAAATTCATCAAAAAAACTAAATCACAGGACATTTGGTTTCTTTTTCCTGGCCAAGAGGGACAATGGTATCCTAGGGTGCGTTAAGAAGAGTGTGTTCAGCAGGTGTAAGGAGGTTTTTCTCCCCCTGTTCTCTACCCTGGTGACACCACATCGGGAATACTGTGTTCAGTTTTGGGGTCCTCAATTTAAGAAAGAAAGAGATCTCCTGGAGAGAATCCTATGGAGAGCTATGAGGATGATTAAGGAACCTGAACATCTCTTCTATGGAGAAAGGCTAAGAGAACTGGGGCAGTTTAGTCTGGAGAAGAGAAGGCTAGGAGGGGATCTTACTAATGTCTATAAATATCTGAGGGATGGGTGTCAAGAGGAAGGGAATAGTCTCTCTTCAGTGATGCCCAGTAATAGGACAAAAAATAGTGGGGATAAAAACATTAAAAGTTCCACCTCAGAATGAGGAGAAACTTCCTTACTATGAGGAACAGGCTGCCCAGAGAAGTTGTGGAGTTTTCTCTGGAGACTTTCAAAACCCATTTCGATGTAGCCCTGTGTGGCCTGACCTAAGTGATCCTGCTTTGGCAGGAGGGTCAGGCTAGATGATCTCCAGAGGTCCCTTCTTTGTCTTAACATTCAATGATTCTATGTAGAAGTAACCCAATTTTTGCTCAGTGACTCTGCATCTGTGTGTGCAACTAGTGATTGATCTGCTGGTCTTTCCAATCCTGCGTGCAACATACCCACTTGAAATACACACAAAACTTCTTAAGCAGAGAAATCNTGTGCAACTAGTGATTGATCTGCTTGTCTTTCCAGTCCTGCGTGCAACATACTTCTTAAGCAGAGAAATAGACACCATTTACTAAAAATCTACTCCAAATTGTTTAGCAATGTAAGAATGCTGTCTTGCATGTAACCACAATGCAACTGACCAGCCATTTTGAAACAAGGATTTCTGCTTGGTGAAAGTGGCAAACAGAGCTACTGCAGACAGGATCCAAACCTCTATTTCCTTTCATAATGTGTTCAGAGGAGGGTGACTCCTCTGGGACTTCTCCTGACTGTCACTTACTGTCTTAGAGCGCTCCCTTTGGGCCCAACACCTTTCCCACAAACCAATTATGGTCTGAGAATCACAGATTATATACACATGGACTTCCAGGAGAAGCAGGAGGTTCTGAGAATCAGTTCTGCATTCAACAGCAGTGATACTTTTGGTGGAGCAAAGAAGAGAACAGCAACAACACAAATGCTGCAGTATGACTTTTTTAAGGAACTGCAGAAGCTGCGAAAGAGAAGAATCAGCTCTAGGTCAGGCTCACATCAAAGACAACTGCCTCAGTTACAGTTTAGTGTAGAGCAACTCAGTTTACATTAGCCATTTGGTCAATTTTATTTATCAAAGGTATAAACCTTTGTAATAAAAATAACACCCAGCAAAGCTGAAACACGGTACATCCTAAGAGGGAGATGAGCTGAGCACTCACCAAGAAATGAAAAACTGGTGATCAAACGTGGGATACACATTTTTATAAGTTTTCTAAGGGGTGGGAGAAGGCTTTTCCCTTTTTACTACAATCAGTCTGCAAGTAACGTGATTACTGCTCACATCATAGAGCTACACCTGCACACAGAGTGGTTCAGCTGAAGTGCACATTAATTCCCGGTGTGTTGCACTAAGCTTCACTGCTGAAGTCAACAGGAATCAAAATATCCTGAAATGCAAAACATTTCCCACACACACGAGCAGCTGGTGCATCTTTTTTGGCTCTAAATTGAGGACATCAAGGGAAAGACCTAATTAAGACTTAATGGCATTCAGACCCCCAAATACATCAGTAGTCATTGGAGAGATGGCACCTTTGAAACCTCACTGCACTCTCCCACAAAGCACATGGGGATGCTGCTCACTAAATCAGAGCAGAGATGAGACAAGTGCTCCCTAGGTCTGCCTGCCACCCATTTTCACCCTGCACTGGCCAGGACTTCAGTTTGCGTTCCTCAAGCAGCAAACTTGGGGACACAGCCTACCCAAATACAGGTGAACACTTGTGTCAGAGCAACTTTTGAGCTTTGCTCAGAATATAGCCCTTTGGCCGGCCAATGCGGTTAGGCAATGGAATAGGCTGCCCAGGGAGGTAGTGGAGTCACCATCCATGGAGATGTTTAAAAAACAAATAGATACAGCAATTGAGGCCATGGTCTAGGGGTTAGGGAGATGTTGGGATGAGGGCTGGACTTGATGATCCTGGAGATCCTTTACAACCATGGAGATTCTATGATTCTGCGATAAGCATTTCCAGGTAGAGCTGCTCTGCTGTCTGCATGCACAGCAGTACACATAACAGGGTTAGAACTCTCTATGTCCCTAGCAGGCAAAATGCTCTTTTCAGTCAGTGTAGGCATCCTGCCTTCATCGGTCTTTTTACTTCCAAGTTGGAAATCAGGATTAGGCCACTGCAAGCCATAAATCCAGCCTTCTCTCCAGCAATTCTTTCACAGGTGATCCTGAGTGCTCTGGGGAGCAGTGTAAGGAGCCAGGCTCAGCAGAAGAGCATTGGTGCAGACTCCAAGAACTCAGGCTGCCTTCAGTGCTGCAGAAGGTGCCCAGGATGAGGATTTTCAGGCTCTTTGGTTGTACAGCCAGTGACTGTAGCAGCACAAGCAGGAAAAGGCTGGGTGTTTCATTCAGATCTGCAACTTCTGCATCTGCAGTTATGCAATGTGTGTATAGAGGGTGCTTCTGTGAGGTGAGGGATGGCCACTGACAGCAAGGGGTTTCTGCTCAGACCCCTGGCTGGAGGCTATGCCCTGTGCCCTGGTGCTGTGGTTCCCCTTCATCGGTCATGGGGCTCACCCAGGGGCATGCACATGTGGAGCTGGACTGATATTTGCACAAAAAGCAAACCTCAGAGTCAGGAGAAGCATAAGATCTCCCAAGGCTAGGAGTAGGAAGGTTTCCATCCTGACAAAGCTGACCCATACATTTACTTTCTACTAGCCACAGTTAACAAGCCCTTTAATGTCTCTAAAGCTACCAAAAAAATGAATCAGCTGCAGTTAATAATTTCAGCCCTGCTGGAAAATAAGATGGAATTCATGTCCTGAACGGCACAGTAAAGCCTTGAGCTGACACAACTCTGCAGGTCTGCAGCATCATTTCAGTGCAGAAAGCAGAGAACATCCTCTTGAGCTCTGTCTTCACCTGTACCCAAGAGAACACCTTGCTGCAGCACTGCAGCCAGGACCAGAGTCACTGCTACATGAAGGAGATGTTTGGAACACTGAAGCTGTGTGATAACAGCAATTGTGTTAAAACAATCTCTGAAGAACCAACCTGGTACCTTTCCTGTTTCAAGATCTCTTGATAATGGGAGGCTGTATCAAGGGCTGGCTTCTCATGGCAATGAAAGAAATATTCAAAGAAGTCTCTTGGCAGCTGTCAGTTAATTAAAGATGGCAAAGCCCACTTTAAGTAACATAACAGCGCAGAGCCAATGCCTATGAGATAACACCTTAAGACTTGAAAGAGGCTCACAAAGGCTGTAGCCATTTCTAACACCTTTCAGGCTCACCTGGAAACACACACAATAAATCAGAATAAACAACAAAATGATAATGTTTTTCCTTCCAAATTCTCGAGATCTTTCAATGCTAATTTTCACAGTGCTGTAATGAGATAGGTAAGTGCTGGTGCCTTCATTTTACAAACAAGTGACCTGAATCAGTCTGGTCTAATGGGTAATAAAAGCCAATTTAGCTGTGATCTATCTTCTATTTCATTTACCCCTAAATTCAGCAAAACACATACTCACCTTTCTGCATATGCTTAAGATCATCCTAATTTTTTTAAGCATTTGACAATGTGCTTATGTTTCATATATTTAGGATTTTAAATACTTCACTGAAGGACTGAGATAGGTGATTAAAGTCTCTTCTATTGCAAGTCTTGACTTGCAGGTGAATGCCAAGAATTTATTCTCAGTGCTGAAGGTACAGGGGTTTCTTAGAGGAACAGGCTGACTGTAAATCAGAAATGACTTAAGGAACAAGAGTATTAGGTGGGGGTGTGCTCCCGAGTGCTGAATCATGCCAAGTTTACAGCAGCACGTTATTTCGCCAAATTAGAAAACTCATGACAAATAATTGCTTCATTGCATGAAACATGGTTTGCTAAGTGATCATCTTCTTTTATTTTGAAAAAAAACAACAGCCCACAAAAAACAAGAATCCCCCCCGAATTCTGCAAACTGTTCTGATCAGGCTGTACGAGAACACCACCACAAAAAACGGGTATGTGGATGTAATGTGCTACATTTCAAATATAAAAAGCTTAGTGCAAACTTGGCCTGCTGCAGGAGGGAAAATGAGGCTAATTCCTAAGAAGTCACCCCTTTGAAAAGCTCCATTCCCTGAGGATGATGTGGACCAGCAGCACAACTCCTTGGGTATTTCAGGAACTTTGAGCTAAAACTCACACACACACAAGAATCAGGTCCTGGGACCAAATCGGGGTCAGGTTCTAAAGCAGAGCCAAATGGTAGCCCTGAGCATGGCAGCTCAAGCCCAGCCTCACCGTTGGGCTGGCATCCTTTTGTGGGGCCATGTGGAAATGGATGACATACAGGGGTGTGCGATCTGCCCAAACTTTTGCAGGTGGAGTGAGACAGAGGCAGTACCCGTGCATCTGGTGGGGTCACTGCTTCCAGGTAAACTCAGGTTGCACACTGTGTGTGAACATAGTACACTTTTCTGAGGAAAAACAAGGTGTAAGACACGTCACTGAACAGCATTTCCAGAGACACAGAGAAAAGAAGGCAGATATGCCTCCCAGGACTCTTCACAGCAGTAATATGCAGTGAACTACCTAGTCCAGGGGATAGTCGCTGCCCAGGAGATACTGCAACAGGCAAAACCCAATGCTTGTGACAACTGGGACATCCAAAGACTCTCCTCCTCCTCGGTTCCTTAACTATAAATAAAACATTTCATTAGTGAGTGATGAAGATTAAAATAAGGCAAGTGAGACTCCCTTCCTGGTCTTAATCTGCTCTTTCAACTGCCTCATCCATTTCCTTCACCTATATGCAGTGGTGAAGGCACAGAAGTCAAAGAGGACATGGAGCTACCTACAACCCTATGAGCAAGACTGCAAAGACAGCTGCATTTTGGGCTGTATGGAGCTGAGGACTACACTGCTGCAGACTTTAAACCAGGATTTTATGCACCTCTCTCTACCCCCAGAGTGCGCAGAGAGAGCACTTGCTGATGGAGCCTAGCAGGAGCTTCTGCTCCTGCTTTATCCAAGCAGGAATGAAGGGTGGTATTTCAGCATCTAAAAAAAACTTTAGATGACTGTGAGCTCAGATGAAATGGCCACTCTGACAAACTTCATGAGAATTACAGCAACAGAAGGCTCCAAGAAGAAATCAAATTTGTTTCTGTCCCTCTCTGCAAAAGCTCTTTGAACACACAAAATCCCAAGGAATGGGGAAAGCCTTCACCAAATGATCCCAGTCACTTTCACCAGTACGTCAGAGGTTTTGAGGGACTAGCACAGGGATGAGAGTAAAAATAAGTTTAATTCTCTAAACCAGAAAGGACTGAAATGTCAATAATAGAACTGGCATGAATATGGACTCTTCCAAACTAATATTCAATCTGGTAGGACTGCCTAGCAGTTGAGGACATCTTTCCAAACAGCTGTGCAGCATCAGTCAGTGAATCCAGCTATCAAGAGCAACTTGAAAAAGCAGGTTTTGGACTGGCAGTTCCTTGCTGGCAGCAACTTGCTGGGTTAGTTCATGGTAAGAGCATGCAGGTGCACAGCATGTGTTTGCGAATTCAACTTCTACTAAGCACGTGTGTTAGAAATGTTTTTTTAAAAATGTATTTGCTAAAGCACTGAGTGCAGAGAATCTGTCCTCATCACAAAGCAGAAGGAACCAGAAACATTCATGGTCTTGTGGGTTACACCTACATCCATCAGAGCATGAAACAAACCCTCCTAGGAGACAGTACCTCAACTCACCTGCCTCATCCACAGCTCCTGAGCCCCTCCTTTCCACCTTGGCTTGCTGGCACACACCACATAGGTACCACTCACTCCCATATTCATAGGACTTGTATGTCACTGAGGCACACCAGATGAACCCAAGCAGCCCCTGGCTGTTGTTCCAGGAGTGTTTCTCATGATGTCCTCACAGGCACATCTCAGATAAGAATGTCATCTCTTGTGACACTGGCCACCTTTCTCCTGGGCAGCTGGATCACATCTGCTCCCTGCCTTTTGAGGGAGCTTGAAATGGGCCAGGACTGTCAGGGATGTCCTGACTGCTGTGGCCAGTCTGAAGGCAAAGAGCATCCTGGTGTGAGTGTCAGCAAGCAACTATGTCAATCTCAGCTACATGGATGTAGGAGCATGTCACTGCTGCCCATAAATGACCCAACAGATACCAAACAACACACAAGGCTGACAGAGCTTCCCAGATGCCAGCATAGGAATCACCATTTGTATGAGTTCCTGTCTTTTTTCCCCTCAGTACAGATTATTGGGGTGGTGTGGCCCTGTCTTGTTTGAAGGAATTCATATGTATTTATCCTGGGGAGTGTCTAGTAGCCTGTGTAGTACTTTTGGAAATAATTCTTTTCAAGGAATTTTAATCACTGTTGAGGTATAAATAACAGAATCTGTGACCAGATGGTGTGTTGGGTGACAGAGGGCTGTTTTCACTAACATGCAACCGCTCAGCAGCCTTTCAGGACTGCTTCAGCCACCAGTCCTTGCAGGAGCTGGCTGTAAGCTCCTTTCACCCTGAACCAAATTCAATTTGGGGAAGGAAACTCTTCATTTGAGAGAGAGAAACATTTTCAGCAGAGGCCAAATGTAAAATCAAGAGAAACTGCTTTGTTCCTACCCAGAAGCTACTGGAATTGATCTCCATCGTAGCTCTGCAGGAGGCTAAGCAGATGTGGGATCTGCAGCTCTTTACAGCTCTAACTTTGCTTGAGAAATCTCTGAGCTTTCCACTCCTCGTGGGAATTCTTTTCTGCAGTCCCAGCCACAGCCTACTCTGGTTGATGCGAAGAACGGGGATTGAAACCCATTGCTTTTCATCATTCAGAAGCCACTCACAAGGTTTTGACACAAAGCCAGTTTGGCTCAAAGCCGGGCCCATGGCCAGCTTGAAAATATTCCTGAACCTTTCAACAATCCCTGGCTGGTTTTCAAACTTAAAACAAAAGCTGAGATCAGGGAAAGTTTGCAAATTTTTAGGTTGTGTAAGAAAACTTCTGTGCCACTTGTGATACATTCCCACCATTTATTTTCAGTTATTTTAATGCTGGGAGAATCTCTTAGTCTCCAAACCCTTCTCTTGCCTCAAAGAGAAGAACCATCTTTTACTCAAAAAGAGACTGGCCTGAGAGGTGTGGAGGAAGATAAGGGATGTGTTGGGAAATTATATGGAACACATACTGTCCAGTTCAGCTTTGTTCGGACACATCAGTCTTTGTCTAAAATGTCCCACCAAAGTACCCCACTGTGTAGGGAGTGATGTAAACCTGTAGCAGCTTATGGCAGTGTTACAAGTTGCTGGGAGTTTGGTATCTCACCCTAGGTCTGTCCCTATAGCTTAGGGACATGCAGGAATCTCCCTCCAAGCAGGAGAATTAAAGAGATTTCTGAAAGACTTTCTAGTTCTAGACTTTCTAGTTCTAGATACCAAGCAATGTAACAGATCTCTTATTCAGCAGCTTAAGGCTATTTAGTCACACAGAGAGAACAGGGAAATTATTTACTTTCCCTGGTGAAGGGAGCGGGAGCTGAAGCTGTCTAAGCAATGTGGAACAGAAATACAGGTGCTGCTGCAGCCACTAACAGAAAAGGAGACTGCATGTACAGGACTATGCTGGCTGGGATGCTGCTTGGACTGCTGTGGTCAGCTAGAAAACACAAGACCATGTAGTGGTTACCTTACTAAGCAGAGAGTGCAAAATAGGCAATGCTTAAAGCACACTACTGATGCCCTTGCTAATTTGACAGTCTGGCAATCCACTGCTAGAAAACCCCACAAAGGGTCTGTATCACTCATTTTACCTGCACCTTGCCACAATTTGATTCATGCAAACAAGTCTAGAGGCCCTTTGCAGAGGATTCCAAAAGTCAGACATTATTTTCTTTGCACATTTGTCCTTTCCCTTTTTTAAATTTTATTTTTCTATTTTTTTCTTCTCTTTCTGTCTGTTCTGCATTCTCTGAGCTTGAATCTACTGATCAGGTTAAGCCTGAAGAAGCCGTCATTAAATGTAAGCAGCATCACAGTCATTCAACTTAAATGGGATTTACACAGTTTAAGAGACCACCCCTCTTTGTTCTTTGAGATTCAGCATGGCCATATTTTCATCCATCAGTGAACAACAAAAGCTCACAAGACCCTTTCCCCCTTCTTCATGTCATTACGCTGTCGAAGCAACCCAAACTGGAGACCTTAGTCCTGCCCCTCTTCAAAAACACACAAACCCCCCCATGCTAGAACAGCCTTACAAACCATTTGTCTGCCCCACTCTCCAGTCAAAAGTCATGTTTCACAACCCACCACTCAGCTCAGCGAATGAGCAGCACATCAGCAGATTAGCTGCCTGCCTAAAGCTACAAAACCCCAAACCATTTCCTACATCAGCCAACAAGCATTAAATCCCATTTTACTACTGAACTCGGTAGCATCAGAATAAAAAGCACCACGTTAGGAGCACACACATGCAGATGCACTCTCAGACCCTGAATTAAAACACATACTGATGGGTACCCACGGAATAATACACGTAGTAACGCAGACTCTGCTGTTTCTGGCCAGCTACTCTTTGTGCTGATTGACTGGAGGGGATTAGGAAGGACTCAGCCCAAAAACGCAGTTCCTAATACTAATGCAGCTATTGCATAATGGAGACTGACTCCCATCCCAAGCCCTGACCCTCAACTTACTCAAGACAAGTTTAATGATGTCAGAATGTATAATAGAAACATCTGCTTCCCACTGAAGAATCTAGATGGGATCCACCAGCTTCCCCAGGGGTAGTTTCTTTGGTCATTTGGGTTCTCTGACATGCAGCAACAGGAAAGAAGGTAGGAAAGCATCACTGAGAAGGAAGTAAGAGTAATTTTTCCCAAAAGCATTTCTATGAGGATCTACTGGAAGCTGAAGCCTTCTGGGATTCATTAATAGATACACAACTGCTATTGATGCACCCACTGAGCAACTCTAAACCAAGGGAAATCTAATACATCCCAAAAGCAAACAAAATCAGTGAACCTGCAGACCCTGGCTGAACTAAATGTACCTCAAGTCAAATAAACCTAAAAAAACCCAAAAAACCAAAAAAAACCCCAAAAAAACCAAAAGAAGAAAAAGACAGCAAACAAACAAATTGAAGATGAAATGGACATGTCTTGACAGCATGCAGAAAATACACAAACACTTCAGAACAGGCACCCCATTAAAGGCTGCAAGTTGAAATGGTGCAAGGGACCATGCAGGAATTCAAGGTGCACAGGGAAAAGCTCAGGTAACTCCTCTGAGATCTGTCACCCCACATGTGGACAGGTGTACCGCAAATGAGGACTGAGCCCAGCCAGTCAGGTGAAATCAAACATCCTGCAGCTCGGGGCTGAAATCTGGATATCCTGTGTCTAACGAATTGCAAAGAGCTTTAGGCAACTTGGCCGGGTCCTGCATCTCTCCATCCTTACACCAGCAGAGATATTACTGGCAAAGGCCGCAACTGCTCAGTGTTTGCTGTTTGTCTACACGCGCTTGCCCTGTCCTTAGCGATGTTTCCAGGCAGCCGGGTTGGGAGAACAACCGGGTGAAGGGCAGGGCAGAAGCCGAGCAGGAGCTGTTCCCACCAGGACCCTTTTGTTGAGCATCCCTGAGTACCCCTTGCCTTTTACCTGGGGCTCCGGTTGCCATGGCAACGGGCTGGTGCTCCCTGGCCGAGCCGAAAACCAGCTGATCCCGCTGCTGAGCCCCAGCTCCATCTCGCAGCGCAGTCCCAGCTCCATACTGGTCCGCCCCGTCCGCAGCCCAGTGCGCCCCAGTGCCCGCTAGGAGCAGGTCCTGGGAGTCCGGCGGGGCTGACATGCTACCTGCCAGGCGGCCGCTGGTCTCCGACTCTCAGGATGCGGGCGAGGGCCACTGAAAAAGCCGCGGGGGTCGCCGAGGGCCGGTTGGGGCTGGGGCGGGGCTGGGGCGTGCAGGGGTGAGAGCCGGAGCCGCCGCTGCCGCCGCTCGATCCCCAGTAGCGCCTATTACGCAGGTGAAAATGGTTTGTTAGTTGGAGCCTTCCAGCCCTTGCGTCACCCTGTGGCTGGCATATCACAGGGCAGGAGCTGCCAGCCCGACTGCCGTTGCTCTCCCCCCTCTCCGCCGCTTTGGCAGGGTGGGCACGGGCTGCTGTGCGGAAGGGAAGCGATGCCCCTTTCCGGGCAGGCACACGCCTCCCTCTCCTCTC
>VZRI01012103.1:104669-132389 GCA_013397515.1 Upupa epops | reverse complement strand
AGCACCCTGCAGCACCCTACAAAGCAACACGCCTACCCCGGAGAACACCACTGATTCCTCCTGCACCTCCCGGCTTGGCATGGGGAGAGGGAAACGACTTCCTAAAAGCTTCCCTGTAACCTCCCTTTCTCTGCCAGATACCCAACACAGCCCCCCAGCTCTGGGGCTGTTACCAGTTGGGTCCCTTCTGTTTGCAGCTGGATTGATGATCACAGCTTATGGCATCCAAATGACACTTGGAAAAATAAACCCACAGCAGGTGTCCGTCTGTCTGTTTTGCTTTTTACTCCTTTGTTTGGAGGGTGCAATTGTGCTTGAGAGCTGGTAGAGGTGCTGGGAACAATCGGGGCTCTCTGAAATGTAGCGAAGGTGAAAGTACACACAACAGGACCTGTAACACTTCTCAAGTGCACTGAGAGCCAGTGTCCTTGCCATCCTTTTACAGGTGAGGGAACAGAAACAGGTAGGATGATCACTCCTGCATTGAGCTCTGGCACAGGCAGGTCAAAAGAAGGAATTTACTGTCTCTTGTGATGTGACAAGTCAAGCTACTCAGTAGAGAGCTACTGGCCCAGCCAAAAGGTTTCATCCATGCCCATCTGGCCCTTTGCCTGTTGAAGTCACTGATCTCCAGCTGGGATCTTTCTGTCATGGCATCCCAGGAAATGCTTCAGACTCCTCCTGAGTTTGGAAACTTAACATATTTCTACTCTCTCCAGGCAAGGAAGGAGAAAATTGAGGGTGAACCCCCAATTCAAGATGAAAAGCTTCAGAAGTAGTCCCCAACATTTCCATCTGCCTTCCCTTGCCAGAGAACTGTCACCCTATCCTCAATCCAGTCCAGGAGGTTTTTCTGGGAGCTACCCTGCTACTGCCTGAATCCATGCTGTTCAGTTCCAGTTCCCAATGGGCTCCTCAGTAGGGGGTGTTCTGTTGGAAGTCTGCAGCCAAAGGTGCTGGTATAAGCAACATGCTCAAGATGAGACAAATCACACTCAAAGGGAAGTGACTGCGGTGAATTCGGATAAACTCTGCTGTCTCAAGGTCGAAGTAGCAAAAGTGATTTTGAACAGTATTATTCTGATTTGGGTTGTATGATGGTACAATTCTGTTGAGGTGATACTGTAGGCTAAGAGTAGCAAGATTTGACTTTATAACAGAAAACACACACTTCACAAGTAGCCACAAGTTCTGATGTCCTGTGGGGCAGCCTCTGCAAACATGACCTGTGAAATACCATTGACTGCACTTGTAGTCACACAGTCCCAAGGACTCTTGAGGCTCTGCCTGCCCTAATAGCCACACTTGGTATAGGAAGTTAGTACTTGAACTAGATCTCAATAGGAAACATGGACCTAACCTCCAACAAGTTCTTCCTTGTTTGGAGCTTCCTCGTGTGATTAATTACTGAAAAAGAATGACAACAAACCCACTTCTCCCTTTGCTATGCTTTGTGCTCTATTTCAATATCAGTATTATTATATATAGGTCATTTTACTTTCAGGGCAACATGTGGTTCAACACAGCATTTAAGACCATCTGGGCTAGAACAAGAAAATTACTCCAAAGCACTTGGCTGAAATACGGCTTCCCAGAGGGTAAACTCTACCAGGAAATCTCCTATTTAGCTGTCGCTTTGTTAAAACAGCTACAGAGGTGTTACACAACATAATCTATCAAATTTGGGTTTCCTTGCTTGTTACTTACACGTAATCAATACTCCGAAGACACCTGAGACAGACAGACAATGTATCTTTGATATCAGTTTCAAGTTTTCTGATTGATGGTACTGCTGTGGAAAAAGGTGTGAAAGCCACATGCTCTGCTGAACCCCTTGTTGTGAATAGATTCCCCTGTAACTCACAGGTAAAACACTGATTAATTAAGCATTATTTAACATCATTGTGAAATGACAGTGAAGATCTGCCCCTCTAGTGTGCCCATCCTGCCTTATGTGCACAGACTCAATGGATTTTAGTTCATGTCAAGATAGGATGGTGTTTGCTGCAGCTCTATGGAGTATGATTTTAGTCATCATCCCACACCTAAACCATAAGCACAGACGGATTTATCTAATACATGGCTCCTCCTTCGACATAACCGATGTCTTACAGTATATAGTGTCAGATGATTGTTCCTACAAGATTCTGATGACTTCAAAGTTACTATTCATGATGTTAATGATACACAGCATGTTTTCAAAAATAGGTCTTCCCATAGACCTTAATACATGTCCCTGTTCAGCCTCTCCAGTTTCCTTTCATGTCTATCATGAGGCAACCCTGGGATAATATTTGTGTGAGTTGGTCATGGACTGGAGGGCTCAGGAGTGGAAGGCTTGGGAGAAGGCCAGTGCGAGCACTGAGCCCCTGACAGTTCCACTGTGTGAGCAATATGTGATCGCAAAGGTCTTCCCGTGCTGCAGCAGCATCAAAGTGTGAGCACACACACTGGGAATGATTCATTTCTGCAGACTGGGAAGGTAATCATTATCTGAGGGCTGCTGCATGAACACACACAGTGTTACTGGAATAAAAGACTTAAAGAGTGTGGACTCTGTGCTCTGCTTAGTGAAGAGAAATGGGGACAAGCTGGGACAAGTACATAAATAGAGCTTAAAAAAATGGGTTTTGCTTCAGGGATCCCAGTTGTAGTGCAACCCAGGGTGTCATTTCACGAGTTCCTGTACAGTCCCCAGGTGACCTGGAACAGTCTCATGCAATACCATCAGCTCTGCTCTTCACCATGTAATATCAGGTGGGAAATGAGGTCTGACTTCAAAGCTCAGATACAAATCCTGGGCTCCTACTGACTGTCCTGGGTATGTGCTACAGGCACTGCTGATAGCAAAGCTTTAGTTTGCCAGGATAAATGAAAAAGAAACTAATCAAAGGAAAAGCAGCACAATACTCAAAAAGCTCGATCGATCCATTTTGTGTGTTTCCACAGCAAACTTTCAACCTGGCACAAGCTGGACTGTCATGGATAAGGTTAAGTCAGTAGGGACTACAGGCTTTCTTAAGATCCCCACACAGAAAGATCAGGCTCAATGAAGATTTAATGAAACGTGCCCTTAAGAGAGGTGTGAGCTTAAGTAATACTCTGCACAAAGGAACAGAGATGATTTATTTCTGTTTTCATCCAATGTCAAAAGCTCCTGGTAGTTTGTATTGTGTTGTGCAAAAAACTGTGTGCACAGGGCTCATCTATCTCTGCTTATTGATATTTAATTCTCTTGCTCTTCCCTTTAGACATTACAAGGAAGTCTGAAAACATGTACGCACAAATTGCTTCTCTTTCCATTATAGGCCTTTGTGATCTGGGGCCAAAGTGACTTTGAACCCCAAGGGAGATTTTGGTCTCACATGTAAAATTACCAGTGAAGAGCATATGACCTGGCAGGGTTTATCAACAAATTCATCAGCAGAAAAAAATCATCTTCTCTTCTTCGAGGATTTATTCTTGAGGTTTTAGAATAAATGAATTGCAGGAGGAAAAAGCAAAGCAAAACAAAGAGGATTCTGACATGAATAGGAAAATAAAGATAAGTAAAACGACCTCCCTATGCTTTGTGAAAAAGACTCCAGCACTGTAACAGCTACTGCCTGGTTTTCAGTTCACTATGTTTGCACTGCAGACCACCTGGTTTCCACATATGTTTTCACATCATTTCCCCCCAACAGCCAAACCTCTGTAAGTGTGTGATAGCACTGGCTTGGGCACAGCACATGGATTTCTTACCACAGCATGCTGTCCGGTCTCATTCACAGACAGGTAGAACCCCCCCCAGGAGCCATGGGTTACACCAGGCACACACCTGTTCTGCAAGGCACAAAAAGCTACTGGGAGACCCAAAGCAAAACTGGAAACCTGGTGAGAACAACAACTCCTCCTTGGCAAGGCAGACTAGTCAGAACTGTCATACAGAGAGGCAAATGACCTAAGAGGAAAGCTGACCCATGGTGGTGCCTCCCCCCACAGCAAAGCCCATCTATCACCTTTCAATACATTGATCAGCTCTTGCACAATGGTTCTTCTGAGAGATCCCCTTGGACTTTTGGTCCTCGCATTTTCTCCATCTCTACAAGCTCTGGCCAGGCAGCCTCTCAGGTTCTTCTCATCTGCTCTTTCCACTGCTACAACTGCTAAGGCAAATGCTTCAAGCCTATCTCAAAATAGGTACCTCAACTTCTACAGAGCTTCAAGGCATCATCCACCTCCCCACTTCCCCCCTGCTAGCACTTCTGGCACCCACCATACAGGCTGCTATCCCAGCACTGCTCCAAAACCTGGTATATGTTTATGCACCCGCCAATGGGTCTTAGACTCAGTTTTGCTCCTGAAAGCTCAAGTATTCCAGTGCCAGGAAAGTGACAGCAAAACTGGTTAAGCCCAGGAAAGACATGAGTTTGAGTATGGGTGTAACAACAGCCTTCACAAAGAGCTGTATGGGGTGTGCTCCTTTGTAATGAACCCTGCAGAGGTGAGACAGGTACTCAGCCCAAAACTGCAGCTCTGGAAATGATCTCCTGCAAGGAAAATGGGGACATTGGTCCCACTGGCCCCTCTGGTAAATGCAACTTCAAAAGTACCAGAATTTAAATAGTAGCATCTTTATTGCATATTGTATAATTTAACTTCTATTCCATTTTAAGGATCCTACCCACAGTTTTTAGCAGACAGTTCACTGCTCTGAGGTCTGACTGCTTACAGTTATACCACAGCAGTACATAAACTCCCTGCCTGGCCCTTTAATTCCCACATCATGTGAGAGCTTTCAGCATCTCTAGTCCTCCAGTTGTAATGAAATGTGATTAAAGGTGGTGCCTTCCCTGGCTAAGCCTGACTGACTGTTCTGTCCTTCATCCCCATCAACAGCCACTCTAGGAGCAGCAAGGATTACCTCAGTTTCTCTAAAAAGGGAGTTGTACAAGGAAATCCAGTGACAAGAGCTCAAACAGCAAAACTTTCGACCACCTTAGTAGGCACAGTTGTGGGACGTGTGTGTGTCTGGTGTCAAAGAGAAGAAAACCTACTGGCCCTCTGATGAACACAGCCTGATTCCCCCTTCTTCCCAGCTTTGCTCTCTCTGGAGGGATGAGCTGAGCAGACAGATGAGTAGGTGGGAGCTCAGCCTATGCAATACATTCCACAACAGCCTACTTTAAGCAGTGCTGGGTAGCTGAATTGCCATCCAAGAGCCAGGTTTGAAAGGCTCTGCTCTCACCTCTGAAATAGAAGCCTGTTGAAATCAGTCCTTGTCCTGAATCTGAGTGCATGACCTTAACTGGTGATATGAGGTGCAAGCAGATCCTCCATGTGGCAGCAGGACCGCTGTGTGCTATCACAAGTGTTGCTCACAAGCATCTTCAGAACAGTAATCTTTTTCTCTTTTTACAGTGCTCATCCTGGGAGCCCAGCCCAGCATTATTGAAAGAAGCAGCACTGGAATTTGTCCTGTCAGAGGTTCCCAGCTGCGTGGAACAGGACTTCCTTCTTTAAGCCCTGGCAGAGCAGTTTCAGAGGCCAGACATCCCTGAGAAAAATGTTCAGACTGACACCAGTGAGTCTGGTGCTATTGAATTTCACTGTTAATGCTCCAGCCGAAAAGAAGTATCAGACAAGACAGACTACGTGAGTCCTGGACGGATCACACAAAGGCCACAGATTTATATGGGCAGTGGTTCTGATACTGGTAAAACAACAAAATTAAACCAAAAATAACTCCAATAAAAATACCTGCAATTATGCTTCTGGGAGAAGTTGAAAAAAGTGAGACTAAGGTCTAACCAGGTTTGTTTCCTTCATAGGATATTTAGGTTGGTACCCAAAAGGTACAGCCAGCTGCCAGAGCAGCAGAGGTTTTTATGAATTCTCATTGCCTTGCATTACATCAGAGGGTATTTGTGCACTGAGTGCTCTGGGCACTTACACAGCTCCACACCAAGGCCATTAGAGGTTAGCATTTCAGTCCTGATTTATGCTAATACAGTACATGCATTTATCAGAGTCTGAGTGTTGATTATGTACCATTTGCACATCTCCGGAAACTCATAGACGCTAAAGATCACAGCTTGTCTGTTGGAGGAAACAGAAATGGCCTGATATGCCTTCATTTAGGATTTGGCATGGCACAGGGGTATCAGAGAATCAGACTACGGAGATAAAATCCAGAGTCACTTCTAAAACACACGAGAAATGGCATCTTTTAGTGTAACTGAGAGGCACATCCACCATCCCTAAACCCCAGAACAGCTGCAGTATCCAAATATTGACAAAATTGCAGTGAAGGGGAACACGTTTGTGATAGGCACAATGCTCTGTGCCCTGAGATTCCTTCAAGCAATTGTCGCCTGGAGGTAATCAGCAATACTTCTAATAGCTGCTGTGAGGGTATCTGCGTTCATACCATTGGTTCATATAAAGATACTGTGCTAAGAAGTAACCTGGGAGATCAAGTTTAACACAAGAGTTCTGAGGACAGACAGGTCTGCATATGATAGAACTGAGTATTGAAATAGCTGCTTCAGTGTAACCTTGACAGCTGGGACTTACATTCCCCCAGTGAGCACCATACTCATAATTTCTTCCATTTTTTTTTTATAGCACAGACCTAATTTTCTTGCTTTGTATACAAATGAGAACCAGGAACATCTTCACAGCAGCCACTGGGGCCAACCAATAAATCAAAATCAGACTGTGAGGAGCAGCTGAGGGTGTTTAGGCTGCTTAGTCTGAAGAAAAGGAGGCTGAGGAGAGACATTTTCACTGTCTACAACTACCTGAGAGGAGGTTGCAGAGAGGTGGGGTCTGGTCTCTTCTCACAAGGAACAAGTGACAGGACAAAAGGAAATGGCCTCTAGTTGTGCCAGGGGAGGATTAGGTTGGACATGAGGAAAAGTTCTTCATGGAAAGGGTCATCAGGCCTTGAAACAGGCTGCCCAGGGAGGGAGTTGAATCACCATCTCTGGACATACTTAAAAGTCATGCAGATACAGAGCTTAGGAACAGGATTTAGGGTGGGCTTAGGACAGTTGGGATTATGGTTGGACTTGATCTTAACATGCTTTTCCAAATAGAATGATTGTATGCTTCTATAATTGTGAGCTCCCCATTTCCAACAGCAAGTGGCTGTTGCCTGTTGCCCAGTCAGCCCTGATCACAGCTAGTCTGTCTAAAAGAGACAGTACATTACAACTGTATCTGGTTTGCCTTTTGGGCTAGCTCTATGTGCCTAAAGGCCAGTTGTTATAAAACTGAATAGTTAGGCCATGAAACTTAATAGAACCCTTTGGCCACACACTGCATCTATGATATGAGAAGCATAATGCTCTGCAGCATGAAATTAAACACAATTCTGGGGTGTTTGGGTGCTAGAGATGCACAGATGGCTGAGTCAGGCAGGGATTGTGTTTTGCCGGTGTGAAGCCAAATTTGAGCTGATCTGAGACCTTTAATCTGTCTTTTATTAAATTCATCAAATTAAACTCCTCTTAACACAAGTATTGTAGAACCAGAGTCTGTTTTACAGTTGTAATTAGTCCTACTACCTTCAAAGAAGCTGCTTTTGTCTAGTATTTGCACGGTTGGGATTCGGTTTTGCATCTAATTGATAGATCATTTAGCACTTGACATCAGCCTTTCAAAGAGAAGTTTGTAGTGCATTCTCTGTATCACATTATTCAAACTGGAGAGATCAACCTGCACATTCTTACCAGCTCTACTCATCTGTGGGTTTATTTTGTGAATTAATTGTCCTCACTCAACACTAGACTACACACCCCCAACTCTAGCTGATGTCCCTGCTGAGAAGTAAAACCAGACAGGATTAATCACTGATATAAATAACCCCTAAATCATAGATTTTATTCTCCACTGCATTTTGTTCTTTTCTTAATGGAGCTTTTGCAAAAATCATAAACCTGAACTGCAAACAGGGCTCTGCTGGTTTCCTGTGAACAACCCCTTTGTGTAAAGTCGTCTTCTGCCAGAAAACAAGTGAACTCAGACCCAGGGCCCTCTGCTGGGCTGTGAAGAAAAGGTTCACTTTCTTAAAGTGCTGAGCTGAATCCCTGCCTCGGAAAGTTCACACGAAACTTTTGGCCATCAGCATTATGTTTATGAAACTAGACCTACAGGTTACAACTCGTTCCTGTGCCAACAAGGTGAATTTTGCCACTCACAACCAACGATACGGGAGAAGTTTCCCAGAGTGAGACGTAAAGAATCTGCTCTTACTGTACCCAAGAAGAAAAACAAAATCCTGTTCATTGTGATTTCCTTATCTGAATTCTTATCAGCTCATTACAGCTGAACATTGTGGAGAAATAGATAAGAAAACTTAAGTAGATAAGAGCCAGTGAAAGAGCTTGACAAAGGAAATGAGCTTTTGCCTTTCAAAGAGTTTGGGGAGCTGTTGAGAGAAACTTAAGCCAGTTGACTATTTCCGTGTTTTACACTTGGAGCCTTATCGACCCTTTCTAAGGATCACCCTGCCTTCAGGTGGTGGAAACACATAATCCTGTCATCACCCTAGGCAGCAGGAGCTTTGTGAGCTCAATCAAAAAAGCAAACTGTGATAGGATGTAGGAAAAAAAAAATGAGGTAACTGATCTCCCAGACACAGTGAGAACGGCTAACTCCAAGTGGGTGGAGGACTGTGGTGCTTACAGAATGCATTTCAGGACAGCAGGGTCTGCTCCACTGTTAGTAGGACAGGTCTCACAAGAGCATTCCGGACACAATTCTTGTGATGTTCAGATTAGGGTGGGAATTTTGTCAGCTCTGACTCTTCAGACAGGGGTAAGAAATCAAAATGAGATGGACACATCAATAGGTGACCATATGATTCATATTGAGTTCAAAACTTGCTAGCTGTGAGGTTTGCCTTGTGGAAACAGGGAGGAATCACTTGCGATTCATTTTTTTTCTGACTTATCAGAACTTTGTATGATCTCCTACTTCCAGTTGTATTAAGCTACTGGCTTAATTGCCTTTGTGCTCATTAATGGTGGTACATGGAGGGGGTTCCACATCTTTAATTGTTCACTGTTTTATATAAAGTATGTTTTTAAATAGCTTTGGTTAAAATTATAACTTTTGTGAACGTTAACCCCTTTAAATGACACCATCTCAAAGCAGGGTTTGGGTTCTGGGTTTGCATTTTCATCTTCCAGCTGAAGCAGTTGAGCAGAATCAGTAGGAGATTATTCACAATTCTGAACCTGTATTTTTAGTGTTTAAAGCATTGCTGACAGGGTTTTGTCCAGCTCTGGTATTCTCAGTACTGAAAGTTACATCAAGTGAGTTCATGAAAAAGAAATGTGAGAACTTGAAGTCTTCTTTAATTATTCATCTGTCAGTCTTGGAGAGAGCCCAGAATTTCAATGCTTTTAGCAATTCGATTGTATATTAAGAATAATGGGGAACTGGTTGACATCTGTTGTGTAAGTGGGGATGGTCAGGCACTAAATGCTCCCAGTGCATATTTATTTAATCAAGGAATACAGATGTCAAGGGTGTAGACTAAAAGATATCTCTGAGGACAATTAACCGACCTGATATGCATAGGAGCAAGTCTTTAATTGAAATAAAACCAGAGAAGTCATTCCAAGTATTTAATTTCCCCAAATACGCCTGCTTTCAGTATGGCTTATTTTCCATTAAATTAGACAAGTTTGATTTTGTATCTCCATCCTCTGTAACAGATCTGTTCTTGTCCACTCAGTATGCCCCTGTGAAGCCAGTACCTGTTGGTGTAATAATGACGCTCACTAAGTCATGTGTTTTGCATGGTGGTGTGAAGCACCTGTGACTGCTCTTACAACAAAAAAACATTCTGACCTCTTTTTCCACTCTACTATACCCTCCACATGTTTGTATCTCCATACCATCACTTTCACCATTGGAAAACAATGTTCCAGCAGCCACAAACAGAAAACCTAATGCTACATTTGACATTTAGATGACAGAAGACCCTTCCTGTCCCTGAGACAGGAGAGGGGATCATTAAAGACTTCCAACATCTTATTTTCCCAAAGTGGAACACAATATTAGATGACAGCTTAATAGATTTTTTAAAAAATTAATCTTCATAGAAAAGAAGTAATCTGTTTAAGGGTAAAACTTAAAGTAGAAGTTAATTTTGTAGTCTGCATTGGCCATTCCTTGTACCTAAGGTCTGATTTTTCAGGTATTGATTTCTGTGGTTAGTGCCTTAGTTATGTGAGCTTTCCTGAAGTCACCTGGTTTCACAGTTTGAGGTTCTTTCATTACATTTTGAACTATATGTCTGGAAATGTTGATCCTAACCTCCCCACAGGCTTATCTCCAAGATGCAGACCCTGCTCATACCAACAACATGGAAACCACTTGCCTAAAGCTGAGGCAAGCAAGTGGGAGTCCCTAACCCAACAATCATGACTTTTGATCCTTATTCCCTCTTTTTCTGCAACTTTCAGCAAATCTATCTGCCAGTATCCCAGGGTTTGAACATTCAAAAGCCCTACAACTTGACTCATGAGAAGGAGAAATTAAGATTGCCTTGTTCATTACACAGACCAGTACAGGGTACATGTCGGATTAGTGCTTAATTTAGTCTTATTTTAGACAATCCATCTGAGGAGTCATCCATGAGTGGTTGCATTGAACAAACACTGCATAACCATTCTCAGGAAGTTTCTCAAGAATGTACTTCTCCCTGTGCCCTTCAAGTGTTCATGTTTTTAAATCTACCTTCATCTTATAATACAGACTTGCTAAAAATACAAAAATATAAGAGACTTCCTGGCTTGCCAGGCACAGTCCTTTTCTATTTCAGGTAACAACATCACATAAACTGTTCAGTGTAATTTTAAAAGAAGGTAGAGTGTTCTGTCCCTCTTAATTCTACTGGAAAGCTGTTCCAAAAATTCACTTCTTTTAGGGGCTAGACAAATTCTTCTAATTTCCAGCCTAATTTATTCATGGTCAGTTTACAGCCATTTGTTCTTGTGCCAACAACATACTTCAGCTTAAACAACTTTTTGCCTGCCTGCTATTTGCTGTGCTGATGTATTCACAGCCTCCCAAAAGTCATTCTCTATTTTCATTTTGCTGCGGGTTTTAAACATTGTGTAATTTGTTCTGGTTTTATTGTGAAGTGTTCTGAAAATAGCTGCAGTGTTGTAGACATTGCCTTCATTTTGCTTAAGTCAAAAGAGACTTCATGCCTCTGTATATACAGTTCCAATCGGCCATCCCCATTTCCATTTCAATTTCAATATAAGCCTGCCTTTTCAGGTTCCTGTTCTCTTATCCTTTGTTATTCCATGTACCCACTAACATTTCTACCTCCCATTAGGAGGAATAAGGGGAGGAATAAGGGAGGAATAAGGGGAGGAGGAAGGGCAGAGCAATTCCCAGATGTATCAGCTTACAAGAGAAGTAATTTTTTAAAAAGAATTTCAAGATTCCATTTCCTATGGAATTTCCATTCCATTTTCCCCTCACTTGGTGTTTGCATCCTGTCACAGAGCTGGATCATTTCTGTATTTTTTAAATTGTGCTCTTTAGTAGTCCTTTAGCTAACAGAAATTCATTCTCTAAGACTAACTCTATACAGATATTTTCAATCCAGCTTAACTCACCGACTGTTGTCACTGTGCACTGTCACAGTGATTCTAGGAGCACATCTCCAGAAACTAGAACTGTAACTGCCTCAGGCAACTGCCCACACTGCTCAGCAGTGCCTCCAAAAGCTTTTCTGGGGTGCATCAAGGAGAAAAAAATGCTATGGCTTATGTACCTGGGGGCTGATTACAAATCCTCCCCATATTGCCATGTGCAGAGCATTAGGACAAGACCTGGGTAAACTGTCCTATGCAACCTGTAGTAAAAAAGGGTTGTAAAGTCTGATTAGCCAAGACCCATTCCATGGAGAGTCTTAGCTAATGCAGTGACTCAGTTATGAAGACTGAAGACAAATAATGGAAATGGAGAAAGGAAGTAACAGATTAGTTATAAAGAGCCATAATTAGTTAAGCCAAAGCATTTCTCAGGATCCTGTCTCTGAGAGAAACCATTTGTAGCTCATTAAATTGCACACTGAGAGGGAAACCAGGACTGAATATCTCTCTTTTTCACAGGGAATGAAAATCTTCTGCCCTCCTTCCTCAATATCTTGCCAATTTCCTGCAGTCTGCAGAAAGATTTCCCAAGTAGAATATTGCACCCACAGCCTTTGATAGAGGTATACCCATAAATTTGTCTAATCACATTTTAGTTCATTTATGCTTTCTGCTTCCACAACATCCTGTAGCAATAAGTCCTATAATTTAATTACAGGTTGCTGGAAGAAATGTTTCCTTTTGTTTGTTCAGAACCTGCCTGACAATTTTATTAGTTGAATCTGTAGTAAGAAATGATGGTTATTGCTCCCTATTTATGTCTTTATGCCTCTTGTGTAGAATATTTTATATATTTTTATATCTAAGGATATATTCTATATACCTCTGTGATTCAGTTATCTACTTTCCAAAGGGAGTTCTCCTCATATCAAAATGCTTCCATACTTCCAGTTACTTGAAGTACTCTTCCTTGAGCATTCTCTAGCTATATTAAAAAAAAAAAAAAGTGAAGGAAGAACTGGGAAGCTTGAATGATGAATGATGTGAGTGCACAGGATTTGCTGCTGCAAATTTGCTGATGTTTTCTTGTCTCTCTCTTCAGTGGTTTCTAGTTTCTTGTCTGCCTTTTTCATTACTCCAAAACATGGAATTGATATTTTCATTGAATTATCCACAATGACTCTCAGATCTTTTTTTCTGAGATGTGATAGCTAATTTAGGGCTCATTGGTGCACGTCTGTAGTCATGGCTGTTTTTCCTCGTACACAGCAGTTTGTCGTTATCGCCATGGAGTTTTTATCTACTGTTTCACTGTTCAGTTGCTCAATTTTCGAGGTCCCTTTTGTAACTCTTTGCAGACAGTATGTTTTCACTAACCTAACTCATTCTGCATCATTTGCAATCCTTCACACATCACTGTTCTCCATTTTCCTCATATTTATGAGTGTGAGGAGCAGCACAAATCCCACACACAAACCTTCTGAAGGGTCCACTGCTGCACATTTTGTGTCCTTTTTTCAGACATAGTTTCCCATTCTCCTGCCCCTCAGCTCACTAACCTCCCCATCAGTTCCCTCCTTCATGCCCAACTTGGTAATTCTTCTCACTGCACTAAATAAATCTACACACCAGCACTTTGCTGATAGAAAATTTTAGATATTTGTGTCCTCTAGTTTGACAGACTGTGCTGAAGTGCATGATGGCATCAGTCTGCTTCAGATCCTGACTTGCCAGCAGTGGAATTATCCCTGTGGATATGCCACAGCTATTGCTCCTGCCCAGTAACAATTGGTTTGTTATGGCTGGACTGCATACTGTGTAGAGAGACTACATTGTGCATGTGCAGCAAGTGAGGATACACATCACATGAGCACTAAATGCAGGCATGCATGAAACAGCTCCATGACTGCTAGGTTGACTCCTGCTGCATTTGCAGTTTCACGAAATCATCAATTCCAACATTTAACCCAGCACTGCCAAGTGGAGAACAGCAGTTACAGTGCAGCTGGCAAGTCCCAACAGCTGAAGAGGCTGCTGGGTATCTAACAATTGTCTTAACAAAAGTTTGGCCCCACCTTAAATACTGTGTTCAGTTTTGGGCACCATAGCACAAGAAGGACATTGAGGTGCTGGAACAGGTGCAGATGACAGCAATGAGGCTGGTGAAAGCCCTGGAGAACAAGTCTTACACAGAGCAATTAAGAGAACTGGGGCTCTTCAGTCTGAACAAAAGACTGAGCAGGGAGATCTCATTGCTCTCTACAACTATCTGAAATTGCGTTGTGCAGAGGTAGGTGCTGGCCTCACAAGTAAAAAATGGTAGGACTAGAGGGAATGGCCTAAAGCTGCATTGGGAGAAGTTTAGGCTGGACATTAGGAAAAGAATTTTCTCTGGAAGGGTTCTAAAGCATTAGAACAGGCTGCCCAGGGGGGTGGTTGAGTCACTATCCCTTGATGTGTTTAAGAGTCCTATAGATGAGGTACTTTGAAATACATTTTAGCAGTGATAAAGAGTAGAATTAAAGGTTGGACTTAATGATCTTAAAGGTCTTTTCCAACCTAAATGTTTCTATGATTTCTGTGATCTCCTTCTGGTGAAACAGTAGACAGAGGGACAACAGGTTCTAACTGAAATAACCATCTTCTGAATCCAGCTGCAAACCAAAAAGATTAGAGACTAATAATGGTGTGTAAAATAATTTTAAAAGAAGCTATTGCTTTCTGTCTGGCTTCTACCCAGCCTGAACTTCTGATATCTCCTGTGGTGGCCAACAGTCTAAAGGCACTACAAAGGGACTGAAAGAAGAAATTGGTTTTGCCAAGACTAATGGCAGTGCCAAACCTCACCATATTCAGCAAGCAGTGAATATTTTAACCACTGAACCAGAATTCAGGAGCATGTTGCACACTGCTGCTTCCCCATTTCTAAGTCAGCAATTGCTGATTTGTCTCTCACACCATAATCTCATAAGTAATCCTTATGGACATATGTCATTCAGGAAGATTAATTTTGCCATGACTTGAAGCAGGACAGATCAGGACAGTGTCTGATGTTTCCTCTCACAGGATCTATCCGGATAGGAAAATCAGTATGGCTATTACTTGTCCTGCAGCAGAAGCAGCATTTTCCCTCAGACTTCTGTGCTCTCCATAACTGCTTTGATTGAGGCAGCACTATATTCTATTTTCACTACTGTCAAAACAGTAAGCTGATATTTCTCTGCTTTAATGGAAAGCTTAAGACTTCCATTATCTATGGCCAGTTTTGTTTTAAGATGTCATACAGGTCTTAGGACCTGCCAGAGACAGTCTCCTCACCTAAATCCTTTTGAAAGGTGTCTGTTTCAGATACACATTCTATCAAACAGAAGGCAGATTTTGGATTCTGTCTTGCCATCACATTTTGTAATTCTATTAAAAAGGAATCAAATCTGCCTGACAAGAGAGAATCAATCTAACCCGATGCTAGTTTAATATGCAGAGTTTCATTAACTTCACCAAATTTAATGTCTTTCTCAATTTTTTACCTCTATTTTGTTCAGTATTTCCACAGCAATGTGAGAGAGCTTTGGAAGAGAAAAGCTGCTCCCTGAGCCACTCTTTATTACTCCTGTAGCAGCACAGTCCTAGATCTATTACACTGCAAGAAATTGCTGGGGTGTTGGGTGGACATCTTAATGCATCCTTTGTGGTTGACCAGTATCAAAGCCAACTAACAGTAACAAATTAATTCTGCTCTGCTTTTGTGCTCTTGGTGCCTACAGCTTGTCTCCTAAACATGCTAAGACAGTCCTTAAGGTTTTATTCACTACATGCTACTACTGTTATAGCACAGTACCACACACTTCCTGTGGCTTTACTCATTGATATCATGAGTCAGTGAACATATTAGCATCCCCTTATCTTCAAATATCTGAGCATTTCTGAAGTCAGATGAGATGCAAAATTTAGTACTAGTTTGGCCTTCAAGTGTTTCAGCCTCCTTTGTGGTTTTCCTAATTGTTTTCTAACATCTTAATTGCTCACAAATTGCACCATAAAAATTGGGAAGCAGTTTCTTACCAGTACAGCTTTGAATTTGAAAAATTCGTGTGTCATGGCATGGGCTGCTAACAGCAAAGTTTTAGGTCCCGGTTTCTTCCAGCGCAGCTATTTAGCATACGTATCTTTGCCTCAAAATGTACAGAGGTGTGACACAAACAACCACTCACATATATTTCTCAGGAAATCCTCTTATAGTCATTTCATTCTAACTAGATAAGTGCTTATTTGCATTTTTCTCTAGATTTCCATTTTCCTTCCATTCTTGTTTTCCATTAAATATTTTCTGTTGTATTCCTTTAACGCATAAACTGTAGGCAAAGCAATTAGATCTTGGCTATTCCTCTTGGCTTTTCGCCTCTTACTGTGGATCCATCCAGACACTTCCTGTTCTGTTCTCTCTGTTTATTGTCTAATAGCTATGACTGTTCTCCACCACTCTGGTAGAGTGGTCCTACCCATGGCTCTCAAGCCTTTGTGCATCCTTTCCCTTCTCTTTGTAGAATCCATCATGCTGTGTAATTTCCCAGAGCTGTAGTGAAAGAGGGCTCTCATCATCTAGAGGGTAGATGTGGGTGATATAAGAAAATACTCACTGATCTGGAGCAGTTCTCTTCAAGCACTGGAAATACAAGAGCATAACACTTGTACTGGAGAAACGGAAACTGCACCACCTTGGCCTCTGAAAGCCCTGACAACATATGCCTGATCTGGAAAGCTAATTAGATCCTGAAGTACAGAAGTTGTTCATAAAAGAAAGCTGCTAATTAGCATATCTTCCCATCTTTTACTTATCTGCCAGAATTAATTTGGTTTGTGGGAAGCACAACCAAGAAATAAGTGTCATCAGCTGTCTTCATTATGTCTGCTCTGCCTCTTAATCCCAGAAGGCATGTTTTCTGCTCGCATGCATATGTTGCTGTAGATAGCAAATAAGCCTCTGTTGCTGTTGCTCTAGAGGGCTTCTTATAAGGAGTTTAGTTTAGTGAAAGAGGCAATTTGAATCATGGCTGGCCCAAGATGTGGTCAAGAATGATGTAGTGTGGCAATTAACTATCTGGGAAGCCACATTTCCTATTTTCTGTGGGAAGCAAAGTACCTGATGCTTCTCCACTGAGACCCCCCCCATGATATACTGAGAATTAATGTTGACTGGTGCTAGGCTGTGTCACCCTTTTGTGTGGTCTTTGCTTTTCTTGAGGAGTGTTTTGCTCTTGTTTGCCTTTTCCCATTCTTTTTCCAGTTGCATTTAAAAGAGTAAGGAGATCCAGGCCCAGGTGTGACTCTTACAAATACCTAAGATGAAGGACTGAAATAGTGTGTGCATACTATTTTCAGTATTAGCTACCACAGAACCACTAGAATTATCAGAAAAAGACACATTCCCACATTCTTCAATCCAAAAATGAAATTACAGAATGTCTTGAGCCCTAGTATCTAGTTTCTATATTATGCTCAGAATGACTGGTGTATTACACTGCTAAAATCATTTTCCAGAAATGTGAGCGCAGCCTTTCAGCTACACTTTTGAAATCATAATCCCTCTCACAGAGCTACTGAAGGATGTTGTCAGGACTCATGATGTTCAGGGGCTCCAGCAGCTTGGAATGTCTATAGACAGAGGCATTCTACATTTCAGATGGACTGTGCCACTGTGGCTTGTCAGAATTCTCCTTGGTTTGGCAGTATCAGTATCTCAACCTGTGAGAGCACAGTCACTCCTGTAACAGAAACTCATCTATAATATTTTTACCCTCAACCATTTTAACCTATGGCAATACAAGAATTAATGACATGTTTTTTGCTCCAACTTTTCAAAAGTAATACATCATCTGTTCTCAGAACTGGGCAAGAATTCTTCACCTGTTTTTTAATTAAATCTAAACAGACGCAGAAAGCTTGAAGTCCTGCTTTGAAAGTAGATCTGGTTTATAGTAATGTAAGCAGATAATTCCTCAGTCTTTCTTTGCCCAGTGAACACCGTTTAGCATCCTTTAGCACGTTTCATTAATTAATTAATTCAGAATATTAAATCAGAATATTAATTGTATTTTTTTAGTAATTTTGAGTCCTTTAGACAGTGTCCTAACTTTCTTTCAGTGGAAACCTAGGGGCAGGTAAATATGACACCCTGTAAGATGATTCTTAAAATGGCTTAATGTTTTGGAGGTTTTTGATTCTTTTGTTTTGGAGGTTCCATTTCCTGCTACCTGCAGTTCATGAGTTTGAATAGGAAATGTATTTCCTGTCAACATCAAGAGATATAAAGTTGTATCAATAATTCACGATGGAAGCTCCTGACACAGTCAGCTGAGTCTTTGAAACTTCCATGTTCTTGACCTCCTGCAGCAAAATCTCCAAGGTGATTTATTGTCAAAGTACCATTGAGCATACCACTGCTTTCTCTTGCACTCATCTCTGCTCATTGGGATTAACACTGTCTTTGGCTTTGAAATGTCCATTACCAGGGGCTTTTAAAAACAGGTTACAGAAACAGCACACAGGGAAGGTTTGGAAAAAGTAGGTTCTGCCTTGGAGTAAAGGGGTGAATTAGGTGACTTTTCAAGGTGCTTGTGACTGCTACTTATGTGATTCAGGAAAAAGAAGTTTAATTAGAAGAAAGAAAAGAGAAAGAAATTATATTTGTAAAATATTTCCTTAAGCTGGTTATGAAGAAAGTCCATTACATGCCCAAAACAATGTTTTGATGGGTAAGTAGTACAGTATCCTTGCTCTGTGAATTGCGTTATCAGATCTCTTCATCCAAGATACAAATAGCTCAAGGAAGAGTTGCTGATACCAGATACAGGAGGTTTTTCTCATCATGTCTCCCAGACTGGGATCACAGGGCTTGGCCCATTTTCATCCTTGCAGACAGACCAATTAAGGTATTATTTCATCCTGGGAAGCTAACTGCACTTCTCCAGACAAGCAGGTTTTCAGTTCTATTGTGCCTCAGAGACAAAGAGATGTGCTAGTAACCATGGAAAAATGCAAGAAAAGAAAATCAGGTGATAATTCCTCATGGCATTTCAGTGTAGCTTTCAGGTGTGATTCTTTTGCCCCAGATATTAGGCAGAATATTTCAGTGCTACTTCAGTGGTGCTTCCTGAGGTTCAGGTTTCTTAAGGATCTCTGTACCAACATTACAGGGTGACTGCTCAAGAACTGTCTTGAATATTTTTGTTTGCTTCTCCCTACCACTTCGTAACTAGTGATCATGATCTCAGTACAATATGATTCATAAAGATGCTTCATGAAACTGAAATGATTCTTCCATACCTGCTCTGGTTGTTTGGTTTAGTGTCCTGTGTGTAGGTTAAAGCCAAGAGGAGGCAAAAAAATGACCATAAAACAGTTCTGGCCTTCAGCAGGCACAAAACTAGCATCATTACATAGGATGCAGTGGAACTATAGGATTACACACATAAGATTACAGGCAAAATCACTTCCCTTGTACGTTCATGAACCTGTAATGACAGCATGTCCTATGGAAGACTTAGTTTGCTTCAATGGAACATGCCTTTGATGTACCGAGTGAAAAGGAAGATTAAAAGGATGGTGATAGATGAAGGTGATGATTTTCAAAGTAAGAAACAAGCAGTGCAAGAACAATTAGTTCTCTTGTAAAAATCAGAAATATTCACTACTAAGATAAAAACCCCACTCCTGTTCTGTGCTTGCAGCTCCCCTTTAGAAGGCATGACGAATTTGATCCCTGTCTTGGAGAAATTATTTGCTTTACCATTCATAAGCATTGAAAAATATAAACTGTTACCTTCAGGGAGCTTAATGGTTTGGATGTTATTGATAGTTGACAAGAAAGGATAAAATTGAAATTTATAACAAGAATATCTTGCAACTTATTTTTCAAGATTTTCCATTAAATTGTCAGAATGAAGGGACTAGAGAGAAAGTCTTGTGAGAAGAGGCTGAGGGAGCTGGGGTTGTTTAGCCTGGAGGAGACCTGGGGAGGGCCTTATCACTCTCTATACCTGAAGGGAAGTGGTTGTCAGGTGGGTGTTGGGCTCTTCTCCCAGGTAACTAGTGCCAGGACAACAGGGCAGGGCCTGAAGCCATTCCAGGGGATGTTTAGGTTGGATGTTAGGAAGCCCTTTCTCATGGAAAGGGTGTTCAGACCCTGGAATGGACTACCCAGGGAAGTGGTGGAGTCTCCATCCCTGGAGGTGTTTAAGAAAAGACCGAACGTGGCTTTTAGTCCCATGGTCTAGCTGATGTGGTGATGTCAGGTCATAGGCTGAGCTTGATGATCTTAGAGGTCTTTTCCAGCCTCAGTAATTCTGTGATTCTGTGATTTACAGGTGCTGATTCCTAACCTAACTCAGATCACAATGAGATTAACAAAATCCAGCATCAACACACCAGTACCCCCACTAATGCTGACAATATATGACAACATGTATGTTATAGGGCATTGTTCAATTCCACATTTCAGTAGCTGGATGTTGTTTTGCCTTTCCCTGTCAGTCTCAAAATCCCTCTGCTATCAGCAGCAGTTTCCCACAGCTGTCTATATACCACTACCCAGTTCAGTCTCAACCTTCCTCTTATTTGGGAGGGTCTGTTAGCAGGGTATCATCAGGTTTGGATTTCAGACTATGGATGAAAATAGTGTGAAAGTGTGTCCTTCTTGTCTGTACATTAAACGAACACCCCATCACAAGAGCTGTTTTATCACTGCTGTACATAAGAGAAAAATCCCCTCTCTGTCTTAGTCTTTGTGTTCATCCACTTAATAAACCCATAGATCACATGGGTTAATTTATGTGGAGCACTACAGTGAGAGCTCAGGCTGAAGCACTGTGCTACAGATGACCTTTTCCTCAGCTAAAATATTTCAGTTAGGTTTCTCACCATGGAGCTGTACCCCATGCACTCCCAGTGTATCAGCTTGCCTTCAGCTCTACTGAAGTGCATATTGCTGGACTGTCAGCATTTAATTAGGTGATTCAAAATAATTCTGTAGGTATAAGTTCATTACTTACTACTCAATAAGCCAGTACCATGTGCAAATTCAGCTGGCAGAGACCTATGCTAACATTTGGATGGACAATAAAATGCTTAGACAGCTTCATTAAATTGATTCATAATCATTGAAATTCTTTTTTTTCCCCATTTTGAGATCTGCTTTTTAAGCCAATTCCTAATCCATTTAATACGCACCCTGCAAATCCTATTTTATGTCTTCCTATATTTCAGGCCATACTTTTTTTGTGTGGGTTTTTTTTTTTCTCTTGTCAAGTGTTTAGAGCACCATCCTTGTGTAGCTGATGGTTTCTGAGCAGTTCCTTCCTTTCATTGACATTTTCTATTTTCACCTTACTCTCCCTGTCAAAATGTATGTCAAAAATTGCTGTAAGCTCTGGGACAGTGACCCTAAGGAAAACCTGGCACATATCCATTACTGCATAGAGCTATTTTTTGTTTGCATAAAGCGAGTGTGCCAAGACCATGAGTCACTAGGCAACTGCTAATTTATAGATCAATGCTGAGCTCATTTTGGTCTGTTAGCATGACTGTCCAGGCCAGAGCTGGCTGAAGAAGCTACTGAAATAACAAAACCCTATATAAGTAATGTCTTACCTATTGTTTTCAGAATGACAGATAAAGTTTTATTGGTTTGGGATTGTTTTTGGGTTTTTTATCTCCTTGAAGGAGACTTTCAGCTGGTCTTCATAGATTCATAGAATGGTTCAGGTTGGAAGGCACCTTAAGATCATCTAGTTTCAACTCCATTGCCATGAGCAGGGTCACCCCCCATTAGACCACGCTGCTTAAGGCTCCATCCAGTCTGGCCTTGAACGCTTCCAGGGAGGGGGCATCCACAGCCTCCCTGGGCAACCTGTTCCAGTGTCTCAGCACCCTCACTGTGAAGAACTTCCTTCTGACTTCCAGTCTAAACCTCCCCTCTTCCAGCTTGAAACCACTGCCCCTGGTTTTACCACTGCAAGCCCTTGGAAACAGCCCTTTTCCAGCTTTCCTGTAGCCCCCTCCAGGTACTGGAAGGCTACTATAAGATCTCCCCAGAGTCTCTTTCCTTTTCTTGAGGCTGTCCCCGTAGGAAAGGTGCTCCAGCCCTCTACTCATCCAAGACAACTCTGTCTTCCTCCCTATATGTCACTGACAGATGCATAAGAAGCAGCTTCCCCTGTTCCACAGGCAATGTCAAATAGATGCCCAGTGTCCATCTGAGTTCACTCCTCAGATTTCATGGCCTGTCATCCAAAGCATTGAGAAAACATTGCCATTCAGATGATTTAAACCACAGCAATTCAGATCACCTATAAGCATAACAACACAAAGCACAAGAATACATATTCATCTACACGCTTCTGTTCAGTTCATTAACTTTAGAAAAAGTGGTGAACAGTCATCTGTAACATCAGGTGAGCTGCAGAGAGAGCAGAGCCCCACAGCACTGACATTTATTCTGCATCATACACTCTGTGGCATGAGGATGCTGCCAGAGCTGCTGCACCAGACCTTTTACACCCAGAGTTCACAGAGTCTGGAGGTCTTTCAGATAAAACACTAATACATATGCATTTGCAGTCATGACCCTGGATTGTCTGTGACAAGTGTTTGTTGCTAGTGAGAGACAGCACACTTTGGTCCCATTGGATCCTGCAGATCAAGCTGTAACTTCTTGAAATATGTGCCCTGAATAACATCTACCTGGCTCCAAAAGCAAGTGAGTGTTCCTGCTTGCTGCCTTTGTGCCTATGGCTCATGGGACTCCAACAAACACATTTAAGGCATCACTACAGCTGAGCCAGATCTTAGAAGACTCCTTCAGACTTGTGTCAAGAGTATTATTCTTGTCCTCAGTGAGAGGAAAGACTGTGCAGAATTAAGGGGAGCCACCAGTATAACTAGATTGACTTTCCAACTCTGCTTTCCCCACTCGTCTAACTGCTCTCAGTCACACCTGAAGGGTGACATTTCCTAGGTGCTTAATGCAAGTTTATTTTAAGTATTTCAAAAGACACAGCCATGCCTCACATCAGAATATTTATGCTGCTAAAATTATTAGAAAAAACAACAGTTCTCACACATATCTTACTGATGGTAAATTCTAGCCAAAGTGCTTATGCCTTTATTAACGCTAAGGCATAGAAAGCCTAGTTTCTAAAATAAAATCTCTCTTAAACATTTACACTAGCTCTGTCCTCACTGCTTCTTGCCACTTAATCTGACATTTCATCTAAGCATGCATTGGTTGGCAGAGATTATATCAGAAGCACTCTGACTACTAAATGACATGGTGGAAGTCAGAAATACACCAGGGATACCAAGGAGAAGCAAACAGAAAAGCTGCATGTTAAGTTCCAAATAGTGTTTTTATAAGGATAAGGACCCTTCTACAAATACAATGATGACCGTTCAGCAATGCCATTGAAACCAAATACTCTACTGGCTT
This sequence comes from Upupa epops, assembly GCA_013397515.1. NCBI lineage: Eukaryota > Metazoa > Chordata > Aves > Bucerotiformes > Upupidae > Upupa > Upupa epops. The sequence continues at coordinate 109,301 of VZRI01012103.1, read as the reverse complement.
ATAAATATATCAACATCAATAGAAGGCAAAGGCAGAAACACATGCCTGTGACGCACAGTGATCCATGAGAAACTGATGAACTTCAGTTTCAGAAGTTTTTCTGCTTGTCAGCAAAACCACAAGGACAATTCGGAAAGTAAATACACAGCAAGCAAAGCATCATCAGCACTTAAACAGTTGCTCTGACTATGCTACTGAGTGATTTCAAATTATACTAAAAGGCATTAGCAGAATTAGACCAGAATGTGCCACAGCAGAAGGTGATAGATAACACTCTTCAAATGATTAATTCAGCCTGAGATAAATTTGAAAATCCTCTGCATTAGCAGACAAACCCAGCAACTGCTGCCAGACCTTTTTAAAATACTATCCATGCAACTATACATTTTAAAGGCTTGATAAACCAATACAAGTTTATCCAGCAGTATCATTAGCTAGTTCTTAATGAGCCGAGTTAATGACTAGTATTGTAATGCTGCCCTGTGTGTTTGCTGTAGCTGAACAGATTAGGAGCATTAAGCACACACATTTTAGGCTGTCAGAGCAGTTTGCTCTGCAATGATTCGGTCACCTAGAAAGGATCTGAAGTGTTGCACAATAAAGTTTTTACAATATTTCCCTTCTGGTAAGAGATGAGTGCTTTCCAGTCAAATAGAAATCCCTATACCCAAAATAGATCCTTTAGCTTTCATCACTGCCAATACTGAGTCATTCCATTAGACTCTCAGAAACAAAGGCAGTTGCATTTTGCTCTTGATAGTAGCACTGAATATCTGAATTTGGAGGGAATGTCCAGTTTTAATGCTTATTCACTCAATTACCAAGTAAACAATATTAAACAGATCTCAAAATGGTATCAGTTGGCCTAGCTGCCTAAATTAAATTACTGAAAATTATGCCCCTAAGATTCTTTGCTAATGAGAAAGGAGTCCTTTGCTACATAACACCCTCTTTTTTGCAGGATCTTGTGTAAAGGGAACACACTCCCCCTAAGCAGAATTACATTAAAATGTCTCTGGAGAAGACTCAGTGTAGATGATTGGTTTGGTTTTTTCCCTTTAATTAGAAAGTGTGCACAGTTTTCAGAGCATCAACATCCCCTTTTTAATTTCAAATTGTTCTATTATGCACTTCTTGTACATAATTCAGGAGAGCATCTCCAAACTCAGAGACTTACCTTGGTACAGACTCCTGCTTGAAGACATGCTCTAGAGAGATTTGTCTTCGGGTAAGTGATATGCATCAACGATGCACTAGAAGGTCTAATACCAAGCCAGAACACCTTTTAAATGTAGGAAAAAAACCTGGAAGCTATCTGCCTTATGTGGACTTGGGGTGACATCTGGTGACATGAAAAAGCAGTGCAAAAAGCAAGCTCGGCCTCGCTGGAACTGCAGAATCTGCTCAAGCAGTTTTCTCCATCGCCATTAAAAATATTAAGAAACATTAATACAAAGAGCTTTAACGGAAATCTTTGCAATTTTCAATACATTTAGCCTCTTTACTCACAAATCAGACATCTCTGGTGATGTTTCAGAAAGGGTCCAGTTTTCTGCTGAGCCATCCTGCCGCCGGACATGTGCAGAAAAATAAACATAGGGATGTTATTACAATTGTGATAAGAACAATGCAGTGCTCATGGCTTGGTGAACACGATGGGTTTGGTTTAAGAGCAGGCTATTTTGTCATGTTACTGACCAAGTGAAGCTAAGCTGCACCAACTGCCGTTTAACAGTCGGTTCACGTTGCCTCCTGAAGATGAACTGCTGCACAGACCTGACACCCTCCCTGACCACGGGAGATACCAAATCCAAAATCAAACTCTCCAACCCCCTTCTTGTTTACATTTTGCAAAGCAGTTCATCAGCTACACGCTGAAATGTCACTGCTGCCTAAATTAACCGCCGGTGCTGGGGAAGGTCTCCAGTGCGGTGCTGACAGACCACAAGGCCTTGGAGCACAGGCACACAGTTTCCACAGGCCCACTTAGCTGGGCTTCCTGGTGCTGAGGCCTGTGCCAGCACCCCCCACCCCTGCGGGCCTTCTCCCTGAGGTAATGGCCATGGCTGTGTTGTTGCGGAGGGGCCAGGTGCAACATGGCCGTCATGTTGAGGGTCTCCTGCTCAAAGGTGGTGGCCCTGAGGGCTATGCCCTACGCCAGGCTGAGGGTTCCATGAAGCCACAGTAGGTCACTCTTAGGGAATGGGAGTTGCTCTTAGGGAACGTCCTGTGGGAGCTCCCTGTGCACAGATCCAGAAGAGATCTTGTTCCACCAAAGAGAAGGTTGAACAACTCCCCGTGTTCCCCAGAGGAGCAGGAACCACCCGAGTCTAATTCAGGGCCAATATAATTTCCCCTGCTGTTGTAAATGCAAAAAACTATATTCTTCATTTCCTCTCCTCAATTACTCGCTGGAGGGGCCGTGTGTCATTCAGTGCTGCGGCAGAAACCCAGAAGCAGCGGGGATGTGGTGTGTTAGGGTAATGTTTTTGCCCACTGTGGTTCATTCACCATGTAAGGGCTCTCAAAAGGGAAAAAAACCTGCTGCAACAACTAGACTGTTATTTCTAGTGAGTGTTTGATAATTCTAAGGACAGATTGTAGCAGCTGTCTGATTACTTGACACAATTAGTGTCAAGTTCCATGGTGCTGATTATGTTCTGATGTACTTTTATACACATGCAGAGGAGCTTTTATTGAGGCTTTGGGTGAATTATGAGCTCTTACTGGTTTGTTTTTTACATCATCTTTATGCTTTGTGCAAATACTATTTACTGAGTCTAATACAAGGGTAAGTGGATGCAATTCCTCGCTTTTCCTTATGAAGGCAGCCAGAATAGCTTACACTATGCCAGAGGAGAGTTAGGTTGGATGTTAGATTGGATGTTAGGAAGCTCTTCCTCAGAGAAGGGGTGGTCAGACACTGGAATGGACTGTCCAAGGCAGTGGTGGAGTCCCCATCCCTGGAGGTGTTTAAGGATAGCTTGAATGTGGCCCTTAGTACCCTGGTCTAGGTGATTGTGGCAGCTAGGTCATGGGCTGGGCTGGATGATCTTAGAGGTCTTTTCCAGCCCCCATAATTCTGTGATTCTGTGAAATACTTTATGGACCTTTATTATTTAAAAATATAACTAAAAAAAAAGTTATTAATACTGTATTAATAATAAATATGTTAGTAAGATTAAAAAAAATAGATCAAAGTATTCCAGACAATTTCAGCTGTTTTTTCTGTTATAATCCTCATTGTGATTCCATTAGAAATACAGATCCTGGAACTCAGTCTGTGAGAAATGTAGATCTGTTTTCCAAACTTTTTGGAACTCCTGCGGTTTATAAATTATGTGGATGGCTACAGCCATCACTCAGCTGCTAAGCAATAGCCACTGCAGAGAACTCAAGGTGATGCAAGTGATAACCAACAGCAGACATTTGTGGAAATGATTATGGAGCTGATAAGTAGTTTTTTGATTGGGTTTGTGGTTTTTTATCTCTCAATACTTCTGTAATTATCAGTGTCCTGGCTAGAATATACAATTAATTTGCTTCTCTAGAGGTACCACCTACAGGGTCATCTCCATTCTGAAGTGCTCCAAAGGCGGTATAGGGCATCCATGAATAACAATTTGTGTCACTTACATTAATAGTGTTCCAGAACTGTGAGAAATATGTTAGCAGTTAGAATGCAGAAATTAGAATCTCTCAAGCGAGTATCATCTGAGTAATTACTTTTAATGGACAATGCTCTACTTTGTTTCAGTTTCCTGTAAAGTGCCCCGAAGAAATATTCACATATAGAAACAGAAATGAGCTTGTTATTCATTTGATCAAAACAAATCTTGCCATTTTGACTCAGTCTGCATTTTTGTAGACAATGGATAATTGTGAGCAGAATTAACTAACATAGTGCTGATTTTGTCTACTGTGAACTGGTTGGACTTTTATAATGGACTCCCATTCCAGTTTAAGACACCTACAGGTGTCTACAGGTAGTTGAATATGTATGCAATTAATTTCTTGAGTCTCATTCCAGTCAGTGAAAATCAAGGATAGGATTCAGCTGCATAGAAATAACTGTGTAGTGCCTCTGTATCTCCAGGCATCTAAGGCACAATACATATGTAGAAGGATATACTGAAGACGGCATCCGGATGAAACATCCACTGCAGAATACTTAAAGGTCTCTGAAATCACAACAGGTACTGTGAATACCACCCTTAGTCAGTGTAGTCAGGGGAACCTATAGAATAAATCAATGTAGTGTAAGGTAAGGACAAACACCGCTTGTTTGGCCATCTGAATGGCTTTCCAGGATCCTTTGGCAATATTGGTTACTTCTCCTGACTTGAGACTTTTGGCAAAAGGCACACACTTGGATATGTATTGTTTCATGCTGTAATCTCAAATTGAATCTCACTCTTAATGAAACCCTATATGAGCTTTTTCTTTTTTCCTGGTCTAAAGCTGTTGTTACATTTACTTGATGCAACCACTCCAGAAGGGGAAACTACCAGACATATATGTGTGTATGAGATTTAACAAAGCCAAGTGGTGAGTCATGCTTTTCAGACACAACAGCCCCCAGCAGTGCTATAGGCTTGGGGAAGAGTGGCTGGAGAGCTGCCTGGCAGAAAA
>VZRI01012103.1:70595-104228 GCA_013397515.1 Upupa epops | reverse complement strand
TGAATAGCTAGAGCACTTGAGGCCATGGTCTAGGGGTTGTGAGGATGTTGAGATGAAGGCTGGACTTGGTGATCCTGGAGGTCCTTTCCAGCCATGAGGATTCTATGATTCTACATGTGTGTGCGTAAGCATACGCATACAAACAGTAACTTGTAGACAAACTGGAAATCAGTATTTATTATGTTATTATTTTTTACAGCATGGACATGAATAATCGCTGCATTTCAGTTCCAGTATACAGTAATGGATTGTCTTAGGAGAACATTGATAAAAGCAACAACACTGGAGATGTTTTTGTCTGGTTATCCCAGAATTGTAGGCATGAAATATTTCTCAAATGTAGCTACTCCCATTCTGATTTGGCAAAGCATTTCAAAATACATCAAACCTAGAGTAATGCTTGTTGATCAAAGAGCTGTGAATTGCTGAATGCTGTATGGTGGTAAGTGAACTATGAATTTTCTTTTTAGCCATGTGAGCTTCTTCACAGTGAGGGTAATGGAACATTGAAACAGGCTGCCCCGGGGGGGTTGTGGAGTATCCTTCTCTGGAGACATTCAAGACTTGGTCTAGCTGATCCTGCTGTGGCAGAGGGACTGGACAAGATGATCTTTTGAAGTCCCTTCTGATCCTTTATGATTCTATGATTTCCAGCCCCTTACTATGATGATCACCTTCTTTCACACACACTCCATTTGTCTTTTTAGGGAAGAATCCAGTATTGGAAGGAGTCAGGATCCAACATCACATTTATATCACATTCCAAAATCACATTTATATATGGATCAGGTTAGGTCTGTTACATGTTACAGATTTTGTCATTTAGAACTTATTGTCAGGTTATTGAAATTAGAATAACTACATTTCAACCTTCTCTGGGAAACTGTTTAGAATGGAGACATTTTAATAAAAATAGTACTGTATTTCAGTGCATCATTTATCTCAAAGCCATTTGTTATCTTAAATGTTTTCCAAATCAGTGGAATTCTGCACTGCTCTCAACTTCTCTGGAAGTGTCCAACCATTATCTGTGCAAGCTAATGGCATCTTGACAAAAAAAGAGTTATTTATTTTCTTCAGTGCTGCAAAGTACTAGCTCTTCTTTTGTTGTAGAAAATAGGTGCTCAACTAAAATGTATAAATCTGAAAAGGCTTTACCTTTACTGCAATGAAATTTCCAGGATTGAAATCGGGAAGCCCTAACAAAGCTGAATGTACTTGAATACTAACCTGACCAAAATCATAATGGTGAGTCTGGTGTCCTTGTGATGATACCTTCTTGCTTGTCTAATGTGTGGTATTTAATAGTATGGTGTATCATAGAATCATAGAATCATTAGGGATCGGAAGGGACCTCAAAAGATCATCTAACAGGGAGGGCTAACTTTGAGAATTCTTGAACAGAAAGGACAAATTTAAACCTTGATTTATAAGAATTAAGGCTGAAAAAGTGTTTGAAATCTATTAGCTGTCAAGTTTTTCTTCATCTGCAGAGTTGTCTAAATCATTCCTTTTCTAAGATGTCTGAAATTCTTGATGGAGAAAAGGGTTTTCTTAGTTTTCTGAGTACTGCCCTTTTTTGTCTGCAGTTTAGTATTCTGAAGAAGCATTGTCATTTATTTTAGTGTTTGAGGTTTTTATATATATACACATATATATATATATATATAAAACTTGGAGACATTAACCTCTGTTCAGGAGAAGTTTTATTCTGGCTTTCCCTCATGCCATTATATATAAAATTAACTCCCACAAAAATCCCCTTTTCCCAAAAAAAATTAGGATTCTTGAAGGATGACCTGGAGGCCAGGACCAGCCAGAGCCCTGTGATTAGCAGTTTGGCATGTAAAGGTAGAAGAAATGTGTGAAAGTCCATTTCTAACAAAAGTAAATATAAGTTTCTGAATTACCTGAGTTGTCAGTCATTCTGCCCTGGGGAGAGTGCAAAAAAAATAAAATAAAAAAAAGGCAGAGAGATGTAAAGATACCAAGATAAAAGTAGTTAGAGCAGAAGGAGATGCTTTTAGGGATAAATGAGATCAGATGGCTGGGAACCTATGGAAGAGAGAAGTCAGAAATCAAAGGTGGACATGAAGAGAGGGAAGATAAAAAAGCCACTGAAAAATGACAGAGGACAAAGCACAGGTGTAAAGGCAGTGGAGTGTTTCCAGAAATTATTAGCTATAACAGACACTACAAACACTAGTGATATCTCACTGCAATGAACTGCAGTGTCATCATGGAGATAAATTATTGACATCAGTGATTTAGTTCTCGTGATATCCTGGGGCCAAGACATGGGCTGGAGCCAAAACCTAATGAGTACTCATGACATGGGGCATGATCTGTTAGGTTTCTCATGCACAGCTGTGAAACTAAGACTGGGGGACTAAGTTTATTTTCATTGCAGTATCATTTACAAAGGCTTTCCAAGCTAATTCCCTTTTGGCAAAATGCATTCTCTCTTTCCACGTCAAAAAAAGCTCTAGTTTGCAACAGAGGCTAACATTATTTAGACTCCAGTCAAATTTGCTTTTACATTTGAATGATCTGCCTCTTAGCCTACAGGCTCTTCAGCATTTGCAGTGCTATATTAGATTAAAGCTGTTTTGTTTAAAACATTCACAGGGCCTACATACACTGCAGAATTAGCAAGAGGTCAACCTCACTGGAATATCAATAGAAAAAGTAGAAGATGATATCAGTCTGGCATTTCTAGCCTGAGCATTCTGATTACTACCAAGGATTTATGTACATGGTTTAATCTTTCTCTCATTCTAATAAAATTTCCTACCAACTTGCATGGTTTGGAGTCATATTCAATATACACAGCCCTGGTCATCCCAAAGTCTGTGTCAAAACTCCCTAGGGCTCATCTTTGTTTACTCCAAACTCCTTTCCGTTGCTGTAGAATTTCAGAGAAGACATAAGTATCAGTAGGGTTTGTGTATATATTTTGTTTTATTTTTCACTGCCTTTAGTATAAAGGGCTTTTAGTTTAAATTGCCTGATTTTTTATGAATGCCAGTAGAGACTCTTGGAATCATAGAGCCATAGATTCATAGAATAGTGGGGGGTTGGAAGTGATGTCTGGAGATCATCTAGTTCAGCCTCCCTGCAGAGCAGCATCCCATAGAGCAGGTCACACAGGAACGTGTCCAGGTGGGTTTTGAACATCTCCAGAGATGGAGACTGTACAGACTCTCTGGGCAGCCAGTTCCAGTGGTCTGTAACCTCACCATAGAAAGGGCTTTACTTATGTTCAAATTGAATCTCCTATGTCCTAGTTTAAACCCATTTCCCTTTCCCCTATCACTGGGCACACCAAGAAGATCCTAGTACCATCCTCCTGACGCTCACCCTTTAGATACTTATAGGCATTTAAGAAATATCCCTTCAGTCTTCCTCTCCGGGCTAAACAGCCTCAGTTCTCTCAGCCTCTCTTCGTAAGGAAGATGCTTCAGTGCCCCAATAATCTTGGTGGCTTTATGCGGAACGTATTACTTTATTTAGGTTTATCTTTACCTATACTAAACATATCTTCCAAACGCTATCCCTGCACTTTGGGTGGAAGCAGAAGAGAGTGTATTCCATGTCTGATGTCATTCTTCGTGTTCATTATTCTACAAAACAATCAACAGCCACGTTTCTAAGACACTTCATGTATTGCAGATGATCTATTTCCAGTTTCAGTTCTTTCAGGTTCAAAATAAATTGGATCCTATGTCTCAAGCCATAGGAAAGAGCTTTGACCAACAGGCTTTAAATGGAATTACAACAAGAAGGAAGCCTTTGAGGTCCAGTCCAAAGCAGTGGACTAGGTACAACGCTCAGCAGATGTGCAAACTGAGATTCAGGTTGCTTTTATTCATCCAGTACATCTATTTGCAGAGAACCTTCCTGCTCCCAGATTATTATGGTTATTACCTAGTCTAGCTGATACATTTCTGAAATAACAGAAATTATTTCTGTTATAAACATTTCTGAAATATCTATGTTATGAACATCACAAATATCTTTCTCACCCAGCTCTTAAGTTACTGTGTGTTTTGTTTCTTTCTGATTTTCAATTGATTAGTCTGTTCCACTTCCTTTGAGGTCAATATAAGCAACATAATGGATCAGAGTCAGACTGAGCTGCTACAGTGCCACCACATTTATTCTAAAATGAAAAGATTCATGTCACTGAGTTTCTGTACAGCAGTTTGTAAACATTTCTAGTAGGTCTTGAATGCACGTTGAGTGAGCTCTTTGCACATATGTCTATACAAATAATACTGTAAAAATATTGCTGATTACATAAACAAGAGTCCTTCAAAGTACTTTGATCAAGAGTCAACAGATTCTTTTGATCAAAGGAGGACTCTGCCAGTGCAAGCTCATGCCTTTAGGGTCATACCTCCCTCCTTTGTTTGCCATATGTAGATCAGGTAGTATTTAGGAAGCAGAGGTGTGCTTCAGTCACTTCATCTCTTTGTCACAAGTTCCTGTAGTTTGTGCATACGTGAATATTTTAAATAATATTCACATTGGGGTGTGTAAGCAGTGAGCTAATCTGCTTTCTTTAAGAAGAGTTGTATGGAAGTTTTATACTGGGAGGCCAAACCACTGCTTGTTATTCAGGAGTAAGTAGTAGTTCATTCTCTTGCTTTACCTAATCTGAGCTGTGTGAAAGCTTGATTGATCCTAAAGATTTAACTCTTTAAAAAAAATACACAAAGTTTTGCTTCCACAAAGCAAAGAGTAATTACTGTGCCACACAAGGACAGAAATGATCCCTGCCCTGAAGAAAAGCTGCCTTTCCTCTTTAGCTGTACTCTCTGACTCTTTACTGCTGAGACTTGCATTATAATGAAGTCACATACAGGGATCGGACCTATCTGGGTGAAACAATGGTCTAAATGGTATGAATAGGACTGGGATTTGAGCCAGCACATAACAGAGGAGTTTGTGCAGTTGCTCAGAGCAGTACTGTCCCTTAAGCCAAGTAATTCTGCTTTTCCTAGTGATGACCTAGAATTTGAATGTATTGTTTCTGGTTTTCTGTTGTCAGGTATGCTGGTTAGTACACACCTTCTAGATAGCTTATCTTCGGAGGAAACATAAATAAGATCGTTCTTCTACCATACTTTCAAATAACCTCTTGCTTCTGAATCCTAATAGTGTTATTTTATCAGCTGGAATGTGAATTGCCTATGCTGAAATTGTTGGTAAAGCATTGAGTAATAAACCTCTAAGGAGGAAGAATCTGGAAGCTGAAAATTCAGTTAATGAATGTGAAAATACAGAAAAGATATGTCTTGAAAAAGCATTCTTACAAAAAATAAATGCACTAGAGGGAAGGATAACATTCTGGAACAGAAATTGGAATAAGTACTGAGTGCAGTTCTGGGCTTCTCACTTCAAGAAAGATATTGAGGTATTGGAGTGTTGCTCAGAGGAGAGCAACAAGGCTGGTGAAGTCACTAGAGGGAAAGTCTGAAGGCTGAGGGAACTGAGGTTGTTTAGCCTGGAGGAAACTCAGGAGGGAGACCTTACCACGCTCTATAACTACTTGAAGGGAAGTTATAGACAGGTGGGGGACGGGCTCTTCTCCCAGGCAGCTAGTGATAGGAGGAGAGAGCATAGCCTAAAGCTGTGCTAGAAAAGGATTACGTTAGATATTAGGAAGTCCTTTCTCATGGAAAGGGTGGTTAGATACTGGAATGGACTGCCCAGGAAGGTGGCGGAGTTCCCATCCCTGGAGGTGTTCAAGAAAAGACTGCATGTGGCACTTATTGCCATGGTCTAGCTGATGTGGTGATGTTAGGACATAGGCTGGGCTTGATGATCTTAGATGACTTTTCCTGCCTCAATAATTCTGTGATTCTGTGTACAATTGAACAATAACAGTATTCTGATATTTGCAGACATTAATACTTGCGTATGGTGGCAGCTGGTGGTTAGATTAATGACATTCATCCCACACTTGTTTTTTAAAGGTCTGAAATAGGACTATTGCAAATATCATTAAAGTGTCAGCTCTTACATGGTCTGAGTTATTGGCCAGCTTCTAGTAGATATATGCTGCCATCCAGCATACATGCTGATCTCAGTAAATTGGATGAGGAATGAACAAAAATAGCCAGGATGAATAGTTACATTGGATCATTGCTTGGAAATTTTTTCTGGGCCTTTAAGTGCTGGGGCTTATTTTTAGTTTCTGGATGTGCTTTTTTCCTACCTGTAATTCTAATGTGATTTTAATGGCTTCCTTTTCTTGTCATTCTTCATTCTGGCTTAGACTTCAGGAGTCAAATTCACTCTAAAGTCAACAGCCAGCATAAAGCCTACACACAGAATCCTTTGTAATAGAGAATGAGGATATGAGTGGTGCCATAGACCTGTTGAACACCAGCATGGATCATTCTACAGGATTTTTCTGAAGGGAGAATTGGATGTCTCTCTTCTGATGAGTAGAAAGCTGTCTGTTTTCACTCTGATTTTCTACAGGACATTCATCAGGCCAGTTCTTGTGCTGAAGACTAATGAATTTTGTTTCTATCCACAGGTGTAGTACACAGAGCCTGTCGTGCAGTTTTTAATGTGATAGTACAATTCTTGGTGATGGAATTGGAATGAGTGTAAAACATTCTGTTTGTAGAAGGTTTCTCAATTAACCTGTGGTAAGTTTTTAAAGATGCTTCAAACTAGAACCTGTGTCTTACAATTCTAAGTTAATAGTTTTTAAAAAAACAAACTTATTAAAAGAATCTGGGGTACAGAAGCATCAGCGCTCTACAGAGTCCATTCACAAATAGCTAACAAGAAAGGAAACACTCTCCTTTCCTTCTCCTACAGGTGCACAAAACTGAAGATTTGAGCCCACGAAGACCGACTTTTTGTTGCCCTTCCCTATTGCCTCTTCATGCAGCCCTTGATTTTAAAATAGGAAAATAGAAGAGTAAGCAAGCTATCAAATTGCTTTTTAACAACAGTGATGATGATGATTATTCTGAATTCCTACACAACTTTACTTGTAAAGAAGCATTAGAAGTTGCTTACATAAGCTTTGTGTGAATAACCTTGATGCTCAGTTGAGGGAAGATTCAAATTTAGACTGGCAGTATTTCAAGGACTGTTTTCTGCTTGAGTACTCTAAGCTTGTCCACCTCAGGTCTGCCTTCATTATGTGTTCAGGGATGTTAGAGCTGCAGGTAGTTCTGTATTTGCAGGTTCCATTCGAGGTTGTTTATAAATAGCATTCTGCTTACTTTTAGGGCCGCTTTCTCAAGCCAAGGATCTTTTTGTTTTGGCAAGGAGAAACTAATAAATGACTTGTAGGGACACAAGCCAAACCAAAGTTTTTCTGGATGAGTAATCTTAGCACAGAAACTTTTTGAATCAGGGAAAATATTGTATTAATTGCAGTAAGGCTTTAGACTTTTCTATGCTCTTTTTAAAGAAAACTTTCAACTGATTGAAAAGCTGGAGAAACATACTGCATTTGTAGGTTGGTTCTCTTTCTAAGGTGTATGATTACACCTTAATTTTTAAGGAATTTTCCAGTACCAGATGAAAGTTCAGGAGCTTCTTGTTTTCATAATCAGATACAGAGAATATGGCCACATTTTCAAGTGATTTGACTTGTGCAGCACAGGGAATAGGAGAGCTTCTGCCCCCAAGCTGGCCAGTAGAATGCCTCCTCCTTCTTAAAGCTGACTGTAGAAACTGTTGTAGGTTCTTGTCCACTAAGCACTAATTGAGCTTAGTGTAGTGGAACTACTCACCTGCATAGTGAAGAAGGATTTAAACAGGTTTTACAACATGAGGTGGAAACAGATAAAAGAAGCACAATGGATCACACACCATTAGCTATTCAGATCTGATGTTTAACTTTGAATGCAGCATTTGAACATAATAAGGTAAATTTATTTCTGTCTGCTTGAAAGATCAAAGTAATAGTGAAATGAAACAAGCAAGATGCATTGCTTGTGATTCTTCTGAACAGGAAACAAGAAAATCATGTAGCTATCACTGAAAACCTTCACTGCATTGCAAGACAAAATACTAATAACACAGATTTAGTTCTTGTGATACCATTACCATTCAATTGTGATTCTGTACTTGGGACATCAGAGCATACAGTATCATGGGGATGAAAATCAACTGCATCTCAGAGTGCACAATCACAACTATTTCCCTGGCATCCAGAGCATGCTTGCTCTGAGAGGAAGTATTTTAGTTGATGGCATAATGTGGCTAAGCATGGGCTTGGGGGGTATTTTTAGGGTGGAGTTTTTTGTTTGCTTGGGGAGATGTGGTATGATTTGATCCAGAAACAGCATAGTCATGCAAAACATTGCAAGAGGGGCAGAGATGATTTCATGAATTATATCACTTTCAATTTTTTCTCCCTGCAAGCCTTTAGCTAGAAGTTATTTTCCACATAGCTGAAAAACCATTCTTGAGCTTGCAGTCCATTCCAATACAACATGAATCAGATTTCATAGAGTCATAGAATCATCAGGGATCAGAAGGGACCTCAAAAGATCATCTAGTCCAGTCCCCCTGCCACAGCAGGACACCTAGACCAATTCACAGAACAGAACATTATGGACTGGAAATGACCTGGAAAGATCATCTAGTCCAATCCCCCTGCCACAGCAGGATCACCCAGACCAAGTCCAGGTGGGTTTCAAACATCTCCAGAGAAGGACACTCCACAAACCCTCCAGTCAGCCCCCTCCAGTGCCCCGTCACCTCACTGGAATTTGTTCACCCTTTGCTATTCTTCACATCATGTCTGAAACACAAAATGACTCTCCAAGCTTTACCTGAAATTTTCTGAAGTAGTGATCTATTACAGACAAATAACAACCCACTGCCAGCACATTTTTAGGCCCAAGGGAAAGTCAAATTTACACAAGTAATGATTTTAGGAGACATTTTTATGTTACTTGTAGAGAACAAAACTTTTCAGGAAGCCCCCCAACAAACTCTTGTGGTAGAATATCCTCCAGGTTGTATAAAGAACTGTGTCATCATATCAGCTCCTACTATGGATCAGCTAGATCAGCTCATTCATATGTACTAAAGCCCAGCTGAGGATAGGAGGTTTATGCATCATCCCTGAGAAACAAATATCAGCTCAGCTCAGCACTGCTTTTTAATTGAAACTTCTCTGATGCTTATTTTGGCAGAGAAGTCGAAGAAGTCAAGTCATTGATCCTCTTACTAAACTACTGATTCTGAAAGTACAGTGTCACAAATCACCAGAAATTGCATCTTATGAAAAATAATTTCAGAAAGAGTATTAGTTATCAACAGCATTGTACTATATGTATGGGGTTCTGGATCTGTTGTCAACATACATTGTACTGGTCTCTTTTCTCTTGTGCTTTGGCTCCCTTAGATTCTTCAGCAAAGATGAGGTTTATGGTTCTAGAGGCAAATAGATGTTAGAAATTATTTTATGTCTGTAATACAGGACATGAAGGCTACTTTTACTGATTATAAAGAGGCAGGGAGAAAAAGTGTCTTGCAAGTGCTCATGAGATTACAGTAAAAATCAGAATTAGGGAATTTGTGTTAATTTTACTCTTTTATCCTTAGGATATAAGGATATATTTCCTACATATAGGAATATATATATATTTATATATATATATGAGAGATATATATCTCCTATATATAGGAAATATAGAGCAATGTATAAACTTTATATTTATAGAATGTCTATGCCTGTCTCTTGTCTGATTTTACAAGAGCATAATAAAAACCTGGAGTCTTAATCTCTCTTTGTTGTCTGTTCATAAGAGAAGATGGACTCTCTCCCTTATGTGTGCAGCCTGAAATGCCAGTTAAGGAGAAGCAGCTGCTGCAAATGCTGGAGGATAGTTTCCAGGGTCTGGAATCACACAGAGTATGCGGCACTGTGGACACAAGAACGATGTTGGTTAGTAAGAGCAAGCATGGAATAGAGCAGACAGGAAGGCGCTGTGCTCTTTTCCTCTCTTCTTTAATCACTTTCTATTCCTGTTACTTTAGTTTTATTTGTGTTTTCATTATACTTCTTGGTGTTACATCTATATTCTTCACATCTTTACACCATTTATTGCGAAGGCATGACTAGTGCTTTGCAGTTTTTTTCATCAACTTCTCATCCTTTCCTTCTCTCTCCTCTTTTTGTTGCAGATTGTCTCTCTACTCACTCACCACTTCTCACCATTGTTCCCTGCTAGTGTTTGTGGGGGTGACACAAGCCTGGTTTGGAAGTCTCCACAGTAATAGCTGCAGCATGTGCATTTGCTGCCTGATTTCTTCAGTAATTTATTTATAATTTTAGTTTGTATTTGTTTGAACAGAATGCCATTTTGCTATTATTTTATTCTTCCTGCCAGTGCTAACACAAAGCATAGCAAGGGGTTTTAGTTCTTTTAGACTCAGTTCTAGTAATACTGCATCCCAGGACCTGACTTGCAAGATTCACCCGTACTCTAATTCACTGCCTCCTTCATCTTTAGTCTTAAATTTAATCCTAGCCTGTTTATCCCTTGTATCTCCAGATACCTAGGCCTAAACATAAGGTTCTTCTGGCATGGATCACAGTTTTCAGACCTTTCATAACCCAAGAAAGCATCAATGACCCCTACCACCTTCAGCATGTAGAACAGAGAGATGGAATACTATTTCATACTGAGCACAAAATTATGAATAGAAGTATTGTCACAGGCTCACAGAATGGCTGAGGTTTGAAGGGGCCTGCAGAGGTCACCCTGCTCAATGCATCTAATAAAGCAGAGTTACTTACAGCAGGTTGCACAGGACCATGTCTAGACAGCTATGTAGTATCTCCAAGAATGGAGCTATTTCAGGTAAGGAAGTTTTCATTCTAGGTTATGAAGGATCTTTTCTAAGTCATGGGGATCAGGAGAGGTGCTTAGGGGCTGGAGGTTAGCAAATGTCACTCCAATCTTCAAAAAGGGTAAGGAGGAGGACCCAGGTAACTATAGACCGGTCAGCCTCACCTGCATCCCAGGAAAGGTGATGGAACAATTTGTCCTGGATGCTGTCTCTAGGCACAAGAGGGTCATTAGGAACAGCTTTCACCAAGGGGAAGTCATGCTTGACCAACCTGATATGAGGGCATAACTGGGTGGATTGATGATGTCAGAGCAGTGAATGTGGTCTGTCTTGACTTCAGTAAGGCATTTGACACAGTCTCACACAGCATTCACTTTCCTTGCTACCATTCCTAATTATAGTTCATAATAGTTCATTTTAGTTCATTATAGTTCATTTTAAAGTCACAGTCCTAGTGAAATAAAGATGCATGTCCCTTGCTTTAATCTTTGCAGCAATCTGACAAGAAAAAAAACCACTTCTCTGCAACATGTGAATGTCCCAGAAAAGAGTTTCTGAAACAATAAGCTAAGGCAGAAGGCAAAACCACCGGTGATCCTGAGAAGTCAGTCAAGCATGATAAATCAACATTTGGAAAGAGCTTGTTAAACATATGCTGGATAGCTTCTTACAGAAAAGACAGTTTGTAAGTCCTGTAGGTGGACATGAAGTGGCACATGCAGCCTTGAAAGGCGCTCTGAAAGTTCGCTGAAATCTGTCCTAGTGGCATTTCTGCGCATCAGGAAGTTTCACTAAGGGCTTCAGCTATTGGGAGTAATTCCCAAGAATGTGGTTAAAGTGTCTCTGAGGGATGTCTTCATGTGAGAAATAATTAGGTATGTCTGATCTTTTCTAGATGGGTGAGGAAAGGCACAGACACCTTGAGTCTGTCTGTGTCCCAGCACAGGGCGTAGAAGGAAAAAACTCCATTCATTGTTGTGTGACTCTGTTATTGCAGTTAGCGTTGGAGCAACCAACTTTCAAGCAAATGCAAAGAAAAAGTGTAGAAATCGTAAAAGTTATTAAGTATTTAGGACTTTTTAAAAATGTGGCTTAACCTAAATTAGGTCACCTCCCCTCCCTCTCTCCTCCCAGAAAAGACAAGACATTTCTCAGCTTTTTAATGATTCGGTTAGCATCAGCCAGTAGGGCAGTCAGCATGGACTCCTGGCAAGTTTGTCAGCTTTTGTAGAGCTTGAGTCTAGCCACTGCACATACTGCCTCCTGCTTGGGGAACCTGGGTTTACTGCAATGTGAAGAAGGAGGTTGGAAGTACACAAGTCCAAAGGATAACTGACCTCACAGGTTCCACTGTTTAATGAAATTACTTGCATGGATTTCCCTGGCTTTAAATATTAGCCAGTTACAAATGTTAGATTTTACAGTGTAATCTTTTTTGCCAAACTGTATTTGTTTCATAAAAAACCTAAACCCAGAATCATAGTATATAAACTCCTGTATTTTTATTAATATGGACTACATACATATTAGAAGATTTGTTTGGCAGCCCAGGATGTAGCCTGCCTGTTTTTACATTAAGCCTCTCTGTTACATTGTCCTGTCCACTACCCCAAACTAGAATTAGAAACATTAAGTGCCTTTTCTCCCCCACTTAGGGAAAGTGGTAATTGCAGACGTTTTCCTCATGCTCAGTGCTCCAGCTTGTGCAGTGAATCCTGTCTATAGAGTCAGCTATCCCAAAGCTAATTCAGTATTCAGGCCATGGAAAGTGATGCACCTCCTTCTGGTAATGGTATGTATTTTTAAACATAAAGTTAAGGTTAAATTAACACTCATATTTTAAACTCGTCTTTGACTTCGGGTTGTGTCAAGAGGTTTCATTTCCCAGAACAGTCTCTGCTCAGCTGAAGTGCATTTTTTCAAAGACAATAATAAGCAAGAAGATTCTGTTTTGCATAAGCATTTGTGCTTGTTTCATTCACAGAGTAAAAGTGAGTTGTGCCACACCACTATTTAGCCATTAATCCACACAAAGGCACCTTACTTCATGCAGTTTCATACCCTGTCTTTGCACAGTGGGAATATGTAAGGGCAATACGTAAATCCCACAGAGAAAAGCTTCACCCTTAAAACCCACAACCTTTATCTTTAGGCAAAATCAAAGTGAGTATTGCTGAGAAACACACCATTGTATGTAAATATAACATTTTTGTTATCCTCTGAGTGATAGATTCTACTTTATCCCATTTTTTTGAGGGGGAACAGAAGGTGAATTGAGCAATAATTTTACCTTCTCACTCCGCTATCCTTTGTACTGGATTAGGAAAGGGGAAAAATCCCAAAAACAAAAGGAAAGGCAGCCAGGTCTTGAGGGGTCTCAGATAGAATTTGTCAGGCAAGAAATAACAGCTCCTGGAACCACAAAGGGTTTATTGAATCTACATCAAAGCACAAAAAAAGAAGAAAAAAAGACAAAGCAAATCCTAAGGAGATGACACAATCAAAACGAGAAACATTACACACATTCTGAGAAAAGAAATGGGTAAAGCACTTGTTAGTCGTCTTTGGCATCAGGTCAGGTCCCCTGGGGGAAAGGGACACACTGCACAGTACAGTAGCATCTGGGGATACCCACCCCAGGCCACTTCAAACCCCGGTTTGCCGACATTCTGCCAAAGATTTAAGAGTTATCACGCATTCATCTTCTTGCACGAACAGTCCTGTCCAGTTAGAAGTGGCAAATACCCTTCCAGGCTTCAGTACCCCCACAAACTTAAAGTGATCCCGGAGTCTTTCTCAGCAGCAAGCTGTGACAAGCGTTCTCCTCCTGCTGTCCTGTAAATCAGGATGGTAGTGGCCGCACGGCCCAACACATAGCGGGCACACAATGGTGGCCGCATCAGCCAACCAGCAGGGGACTCCCTCCTCCTGCAGGGGCGAGAGCTTTTGGCTTTTTTCCCGGCGTCTCCAGGCTTGTGAAGATGAAAGTAACTGCTCTGCTTGCCATGAGGAAGAATCAGTCTTGGTGGTTCCTCTCTGCACCCACCCGCTTCAGCATGTGGACAGGGCAAAAAACTTCCTGCTGGCACAGCCGTGTCGCTCTGCCACAGGGATGCAGCTTCGGGCATGCAACATCCCAGCCTCCGCCTCCCCCATCATCTAAACCAAATCACATACTACAGTGGGAATAGAAGGAAAGAAGAGATGATACAAAAGCCTATTTCTTCCCTAACCTAGAATACCCTTCAAACTTTCAGATATAGTTGAGGAAGAGAGAAGCATAGAAAGATGAAAAAAACCCCAACATTATTAGTGGCTAAGAAAAATATTCAGTCAAGTGAAGTATTGCTGTCAGATTGTCAGGAAAATAAATGCATTGTGTTAAGTTTTACTTTGTTATGCAAAATCGCCCAAGACCTAAACTAAATACAAAAGTTAAAAATTAATGTTTCCATTTAGGTTTGATTCTGATGATGCTTATGTTTACTTATCATCATTAGAACTTGTGTTTTTCTGCCTATCAGTTGCTGTGCAAAACGAATTGCAATTCTTGGGCTGAATCTTAATTACATTTCCTAGTGTAATAATTTCAGTGAAGAACAGTTCAGGAAGAAGGCATCCAGCAGTAAGACATGAGCTAAACTATCAGCCTTTCCTATAATTTTATGAAAACCGTGACTTCGTGTCATTCTGCCAATTCTTCTTGAACAGATTATTCCTTTTCATTGCCAGCATTGACATCACAATAATGTAACCTGGGGAAAAAGCACATCAAAACTGCAGCAGGCTACAGATTTTAGCTTCAGAGATACATGATTTTACTACAGCTGCAGAGAAATGCTTCAGGAGGTCATTGATATGCATCATTCTGACCTTGCATTTATATGTGTGGCACCTTCACTTTACCTTTCCCTGAGGATCCATTGCCCATCTCTGCTTGCATCCAGTCTTTCCACACTGGTCTCTCAGAATTAAAGAGCCGCCAGTTCCTTAGTATCAGCAGCATCTCTTCTCTTATTCTGTAAAATGACTCTCCATATTCAATTGCAGAATCATTGAATGGCTAAGGTTGGAAGGGAACTTTGAGATCCTCTTCTCCAACCACAGGTCACCTTTATTTCAGGGAGACATTGGAGAATAAACAGTCTTCAAATAAATGAAAATGAATAATCAAAATCTTTATTGTCTTTCCACGTTCATTTGGATTCACACTGTGTAAAAAGTCTGATGTGAGCCGTACCTATGTGATAGCTTTAGAGGCTTAAGCTAACTGCAGTTCTTCAACCTGAGCTGGAACCATCTGAAAAAGTCTAGGGAAGAAGTAAACATCTTACATAAACACACTCCCAACACACAGTCTTGGCATCACACAAAACCCATGGCATAAGGTACGTATCAGCACTTGAAATTCCTGGGAAAGCATTCTAACCACAGCCACGGCTCTAAAGACTTGAAGTCTGGTCCTGCACCTTATTAGTTCCCAGGCCCTTGCAATGGAAGAAGCCCTGTGATGCTGTTACGGCAT
Organism: Upupa epops; assembly: GCA_013397515.1. Classification (NCBI taxonomy): domain Eukaryota; kingdom Metazoa; phylum Chordata; class Aves; order Bucerotiformes; family Upupidae; genus Upupa; species Upupa epops. Next base: position 88,858 of record VZRI01012103.1, on the reverse strand, counting down.
CTTTGTTCTCACAGGGCTTTCACTTTTTTTTTGTAGTCACAGCCTAACCAAGTGAATAAGCTCTGTGGCATTTTTGCTCAGAGGTATCTCTGAGGTGTAATTTCATTCTTATTTGCTTCTCTTAATAATTACACTTATTGGTGGCCTGTGCTAGGTATCAAAAACCAAGCCCTGGCTTTAATTTTGCTATGTCAGCTGCACTGAATAAGGGATGGGAGCAGAGTCAGTGAGTCCCTAGCCTTGGGGATGTGCATACACACTGTTAGTCTGTAACTGCGTCTATCTGTCTGCTGCAGCACAGCTGTGTTGGCCAGTGCTTTGGTGTGAAAGCCAATACTCAGCCCTTTTACTGCATCTCATTCAGTGCTACTGCCCAACCAGCTTCTGGAACAAATGTTTCTCTCTGTTCTTTCTTGCCTTTGACTTGGCACTTTTAAACATTATTTAAAAGGTTCAGTCAGAGTCAGTAAATTTAAACCTTACAAATTTGAGCCATTGGAAGATTGTTTTTAAAAAGCATTAAAAATGCCCTCTTAAAGATCATTTAACACTAAATTTAGTATTTTGTACAAGTCAAAGCCAAGCAAAGATAGCACTATCTGAACAGAAAACCTCTCTCAGATAATTTGAACCACAAAGCAACACAGGATACAGAACTCCATTGGGGCATCCAGGAAACATCCAAAGAGACGCTGCCTTGTCTTTTTGTTCCATCAAGGAATCTTCACTGAATATTTTCAATACATGCTAAGAAATACAAAGAAATAATGTGAGCCACTAGTTCCAGTTGCTGGTTCTTTGTTGTTATGAGTTATGTTTTGATCAGATTAACACTTTGCTGTGTTCTTTGCCATCACCTCTCTGTGTTAACATGCTAACTCTCGAGTATTACACATCACTAAATGTGTGTCTCCCCTGAGGTTCTTTCTTAGGCAGCCAAACACAATGTCCAGTTAGTTCAGTTCAGAGTAAAGCAAAAAATCCTCACTGTATCTCAGAGGATGTTCTACCATCTAGCTCATAAGTGATTGCATTTGACTCATTCAGCTGTCACAATGCATCTGTATTCCATTCACAAAGACACTTGTTCATTAGGTGAGAAGCGTGTGTTTCCATCTATCATATTTGTAACTAGTAGACAAAATAAAGTACAGTAAATATTCTGTACAAATAGAATAGGTTTGTGATCATGTCTTGAGGTTTCAGTGAACCCCCAAACCTTTTAAGCATTTTTCCTAAGTGCTATGAAGCTGTTTTTGGTTTTGTAATACTTCCAGATTGTAAATGGAACTTCATGTTTACAAAAGCAAATCCTATTGCACCTTGTATACTAGTGACCTTCATAAGCTTAGTAAACTTCTGGTGTAGTCCATGTGACTCTAGAGTAGTTTATAGCCCCAATGTCACATAAAACCATCAGAATCAAAGCTGAAAAGACTGGTACCTTGTCTCATGTGTTTCTAGCAGGGATGACACAGTGGCTCTGTTGAAAGTCACAGGAGAGCTATAGCTCTTGACATCCCCGAGATGACAGTACAACAAACAGAAAGGAAACACATGTCTCTTCCTTGTATGTAAACTATTCCGACAATTAAAAAAGATGCTTTCTTCAAGACAGCCTCATGTCAGCTGAGTGTCAGTGCCCAGGTAAAGGTTCATTGGCCAGTTAAAGGCTCTCGCTAACCTAGGCAGAACCCTCATTTCTAATGAAGAAGCTGCAAAAGCATTACAATATATTGCAGGATCAAAGATGACCCAGGTTTGATGTTCTGTTTTGTTTGGTTGGTTTGTTTTGTTCCATCGGTAGTGCTACGGAAAAACCCTTCGGAGAGTGTTCTGCACTTGTTTTTTTCAAAGAGCATTTCATTTCCTGTTTTTTGTGAAGACAGATGTTTTGCCCTTGCCTCTGGCAACAGGTCAGAAATTATTTACTAAACATTGATCTTACAAAGACCTTTGTTGGTACCAGAACTTGTATGCTAGTCTGATCTTCGAAACAGTCATGTTCAGGTCCTGATGAATTCAGAATGCAAGAAAGAAACTATGTTTGCCAAATAGAAGCAATGGAGAGGAAAATAACAGGATAAGCCAGCAGCTCCACATGCCATTTTAAGTATCTCACACCAGATCTTTCCTCTGAAGGTGTCTTCAGCAGGTAAATTTTCAGAGTATTTTATGTGCAGATATGAGGCAGTCCACCACTGAGCACAACCTTGTTCTGCTTAAGCTCTGGCCTTATTCCAAACTAGTCCTGAATTGCAGGCTGAGTCTAAGCTCCATGGGCTGTATGGGCTGGAATTCAGTGTCTGCTCACAAGAACTGCAGCTCAATCATTGAGAAAAATAAATGTGGGAGGAACATCAATACAAATACTCTGTAAAATGATGATTTTCTTTCTAGTTGGATTTTGTGATCCATCAACTAACTGGCTTTGTCTGTTTAACAGAAGTGACCTTCTCTTTTGTATATAAGTGTTCTTTATTACATTTTCAGACAGAAACAATTAATCCTAAAATCTCAGGATCACAGAATTACAGAATGTTAGGGATTGGAAGGCACCTTGAAAGATCATCCAGTCCAATCCCCCCCAATAGAGCAGGATCCCCTAAATCCAAGTCACACAGGAACATGTCCAGGTCGGTTTTAAACTTCTCCAGAGAAGGAAACTCCACAACCTCCCTGGGCAGCCCATTCCTGTGCTCTGTCAGCCTCACCAGGAAGGAGTTTCTTCTCACATTTACATGGAACCTCCTCTGTTCCAGCTGACCCCCGTTGCCCCTTGTCCTATCACTGGATGACACTGAGCAGACCCTGGCTCCATCCTCCTGATTCCCACCATTTCCATATTTATAAACATTAATGAGGTCACCCCTTGGTCTCCTTTTTTGCAAGCTAAAAAGACCAAGCTCCCTCAGCCTTTCCTCTTTAGGGAGATGCCCCACTCCCTTCATCATCTTTGTGGCTCTGCGCTGGATTCTCTCAAGCAGTTCTGTGTCCTTGAACAGAGAGGCTCATAACCGGACACAATAATCCAGATGCAGTCTCACCATTGAAATGCATTGAAATTGTCATCAAAAGCTATTTAATCTTATTCTTTTTGTTTCCTAGGCACCATACAGGCATCTACTCATAATTCCTTTAAGTTGTAATTATTGACTGTGTTGCATATCAACCTGTCTGTGGTACCTAATGATAAACTAACCTACTCTGGCCATCCTATTCATCCTCTATGCTATTATAGCCTCTGTCTGTTGATAACCTTCCCAAGTGTACACCTGTTTGTGTAAAATTAATTGATGCTCATAAGATTTTTCATCTGGTTCATTAATATCCATGATTGAAAAATGCCTGGTTTAAAAATGTTCACAAGAGTAGTTCCAGTTTTAGGTTCTTTTTTGTTACTAACAAAATGCAAAGTCTTGTATTTTACAATGCAAAAGGGGAATTTTACTATCTAACTGATTAGCATTTTATCAAGGTTCTTCAAAAACGTGGAGAAAAATACCCAATGAAAATCTCCTCTGTATTCTGATGGACTCTGAAAATACTGAGATTGGATCAAACACTGCTTGAATTTCATAATGTTCTGATTATAATCTCTGATTGCATCAACCACCATGTCAGCGATATGGACAGTGGCATTTTGGGCCCCCTCAGCAAGTTTGCCGATGACACCAGGCTGTGTGGTGCGGTGAACACGCTGGAGGGTAGGGATGCCATCCTGAGGGACCTGGACAGGCTTGACAGGTGAACTAGTGCCAACCTCATGAGATTCAACAAGGCTAAGTGCAAGGTCCTGCATCTGGGTCGAGGCAATGCCAGGCACAAATACAGGGTGGGTGGGGAACAGACTGAGAGCAGCCTTGAGGAGAAAGACTTGAGGTGTTGGTCAACAAAAAAACTCAACATTAGCTGGCAGTGTTCACCTGTGACCCAGAAAGCCAACCACATCCTGGGCTGCATCAAGAGAAGATTGACCAGTAGGTCAAGGGAGGTGATCCTCCCCCTCTCTTCTGCTCTTGTGAGACCCCATCTTCAGTATTCATTCAGTTCTGGAGCCCCCAACACAGGAAGGATATTGAACTGTTGGAACATGTCCAGAGGAGGACCAAGAGGATGAGTGGAGGGTCGGAGTACCTCTCCTACAGGGACAGGCTGACAGAGTTGGGGCTGTTCACCCTGAAGAAGACCAAACTCTGGGGAGATCTTATAGTGGCCTTCCAGTACCTGAAGGGGGCTACATAAAAGCTGGGGAGGGGCTGTTTCCAGGTCCAGGGGGAATGGTTTCAAGCTGGAAGAGGGTGGGTTTTGACTGAAAGTCAGGAGGAAGTTCTTCATGATGAGAGTGCTGAAACACTGGAACAGGTTGCCTAGGGAGGTTGTGGCTGCCCCCTCCCTGGAAGTGTTTAAGGTCAGACTGGATGGGGCCTTGAGCAACCTGGTCTATTGGAGGTGTCCCTACTCATGGCAGGGAGGTTGGAACTAGATGATCTTTAAGGTCCCTTCCAACATGAACCATCCTATGAATTTATGAATCAAATTCTTATCTCCATTTTTAGATCTCATTTTCAGTAATCCATGTTTCTAACAATATTTTTATTCCCACTTTTCATTCACTTGTGCAATAGTGGAATAAAAGGGCCATGGTCTGATCCAGTTAGGCTCATGAATATTTGCTTTAGTCTGTCAACTTAAAAGCATCAAGATCTTTTTAACTGTAAATGAAAACATGGAAAATGATCAAGTGTTTAGGATTTAACCTGCATGTTTAAACCTCTCCTAACTAGCCTTCACATGTTTTAGCTTGGGTTTTCTTTTGTTCACTTTGCTTGTGACTGCTTTTAGCATATGAAAATTACCCTTTTGAAACCACCAGGGCTACGTGAAGGCCAGATGTACAAGATACGCTTGTGTGGTTTTTAAAAATTGCCTCCTAAGGCAACACAAAGTCCTTAATCTACCTGTTTCGTTCAAGGATTCCAGGAATTCCAAATGCTCTGGAAGTATTTCAAAGGAGAATGTCAGTGAAGCTTTAAGGCTATTGAGCAATTTTCTGAAGAACAAGGACACTTGTAGGAAGGATAATGGCAGAACCAGTCTGACTCGGGGAATTGCAGCCAGCTCCTTTGCATTCTCTGATAAGCAGAGATTGGCCATGAGGACTCTGCTGTAGACAATCAATAGTTATGGTTATCTTACCAGTTTTGAACCCAGTCTTTTCCTGATGTCACTAAATTTAAATGCTAAAACATGTTGAAACATTAGTTCTCCTAGTAAACTCCGTGGACATAAATTCTTTATTGTGTATAGCAAACCAGCTTTCCAACACTGCCCCTGCAAATATACCCTGCCCCTAAATTGGCAGGCTTAATCATATTTCGTGTCTAAAGCCAAATGAAGTTTGCCACAGGCATATTGAACTCTCCATATGAAACCATTTCTTGTAAGCAGGCAGGATTAAAATTTCACAGGTTTCTGGTAAATACCCATGCAAAAAACAGATTTCAAGACGAGAGCTAGTAGGTCTAATTTCTAACCAACAGACACTAAGAATAGCCCTTTGAACATTATCTCTCACCTTGAAAGACTCTCTAAAATTACAATCTAATTAAGCTGTAGCTTGATGAGCAGCAGGACTGAAGGAAATTGGTTTGACTTAAGAGCCTTGTCTTTGAGTTATCTGGTGCCAGATCAGGTGTGAGCTGTATTTCTCAGGTCATTCAGAACAGATCTCTCCTGGATCTACAGTGTCTGACATTTAACTGAGCCAATATTGCAGCCTTTTCTTCATTGGGATCATTGTTTATAATTCTGCTGCTCATTTTCATGGACTCTGTAGGCAGTCAAGAAGTCCTTGTCTGACATAGAGGGCTGGAACTCAGCAATAGGCTTAAAAATTAGCGGTAGGGCTAGCAGATGGATGTACAGATAGCACAATCACATTAGCCTTGTTTCCTTGGGAAACAGAGCTAACAAAAAGCCGCAGGAGCCAGTGGAGGAAGATACAAGGTCATCCTAACCTGTTCTGACCCATCAGCTGAAATCATGTTAATCTACCCAGTATGAAAGGTTAAAAGCTCCTCTGTCAGTTCAATTTGTTATTAGAATATAGAATAGCTAGAGGAAAACACGTTTCAGCTGAGAAGCATGGCGTTTCGTTCTGTGTGCATTAGGGAATTCATGTTTCCAAACACTGCCAGGAAAACAAATGCTTTAGCATATGTCATGTGAGTTTTGTGATACCAGAGAGAACAGCTTCATAAAAGGTAAGATAAATATTTCAGAAAGTAATATAGCAAATAACTGTTCTGTACTCATCACCAAAGGCAGTCTCATGACTCTGAATGATTATTTGTGAACCATTATTCATTTTAGACACAGTCTCGACACAATACTGGATATTTGAGCCCCTACAGTATGATTTGAATTTCGTTACTGTGCTTGTGTGATCTTTTCTCCATTGTGTGGTGACTGGCTAAAATGCTGTGGAATTATTGGGAAGGGGGAGACATAGTCAGACAAACTTCTTATAGATTGGATCTCTGACAACCTCATCTTTCCAGAAAGCTTGCTGCCAGGTGTCTACAGTCAGATCCTGTGTAAGAAAGCTGTTTCACAACTCAAACAGCAAAGTATCTGTTCAAGAATATTTCAGAAAAGAAAATGACTGAGTTTGTTGATCTATGATATAGAGAAAACAGTGCTTTGTGTTTAACAAGCATGAAAAACTATGCAGTTAAATTCTGCTCTGACTATGCACTCAGCCTCATTTAGACTAAATACTCAACCTTGGTGTTAGGATGACATCCTGTTTCTACTAAAGACTCGTCACAGAAAGAGGGTGTGTAAAGCCCACTAGACAATTAAAACACTCATGTATTGCAGGATTTGAACAAAACTATCTAAGGTCTGATGCAGACAAGAAAAAAAGTCAATGTTCAGATAGCATCAACTGCAAAGGTTCCTCTGGGAGCTGGTGTACTTGTAAATAAATAACAGATCATTACAACTGCAGACACTCCAGTTCTTCCCAGCTTGCCTGGAATACTAATGTACAGATTATAAATGTTGCTGGATTTTGACACTAATTGGAAGCTGAGGCCTTGATTCTTGCTTATGTTCAGACTCTGTAAAACTGTGTGAGAGCACAATGGCTTTTAAAGCCATGTTGATGTAGTTTCCACTCACTTCATGGGCTTTCTTTGTGGCTTGAGCATTGAAAATTGCTGTTAATCTAAATGAAGGTATCTGAACTTTGTTAAGAGATTTCTCAGTTTTGAATCATACAGATGACAGCTGAAGAAGGAACTGAAAACAAGATAGTCTGAATGCACCCATCTGTGGATGTTTTAAGGTTATATTGGTAATCCTGCAGTTTTTTTAAATCAATCTTTGTCTTTTTTTTTAATTCTGACCCGCAGAACTGATGCTAGCAGATGAGTTTAGAAATATCCATGTTGTGAACTCACAGAACAATTTCATGGTTTTCAGTGGTTTAATCTTCCTTCCCAGTGCCAAGGTGGGTTCGTGACACAGTCTCCTTTGCTATTCTTAATAAAATCATTTCCTTTGATTGAAACCACAGTCTTTAATCTCCATTAACACTCACTGTTTGTGTGGTTTTGCAACAACAGTAATCAGTCAGCACAAAGCTGATTGCCGTTTCAGTTTTACAGTGTTATTGCTGCAATCTGATCCAAAATCAGCAAATGGCACTCAAGCTTTCTAAGCCCTAAAAAGTGTCCAAACACCCTCCTAGAGATCACATTACAGAATCAGAAAAATGTCATTGGCAAGTGCTAAGGTGATGGCAGAGAAACTCCTGTTTGATTAATCTGTTTCCTTTCTACAGGTTTTGTAGGCTGAATGACAATCACACTGAATCAATACTGCCTGGACCAAAGTTCTCAAACCAGGTTGCATACAAGCAGCAGCTGGACTGAAAGGTGACCCCTCATGGCTGTAGATGGGAAGGACTTGCCAAAGAAAGCCGGTACAACCTACTTTTAAAACACTTTCAACTCTCCTTTGTTGAGGAGGAAGGAAATGTAGCTTTGGATCTTCGTTTTTTGCTCTCTCCTAGCTTAAAGAAAGCCAGTGTGTTTGTGCTTGGCACACCTAAGGTATGTTGGACAGCATCTTGTTGGCTTTTCTTTCCTAAGTTCTTCGGCCACTTCATCAAATTAGTTACACCAGCCTGCTGTCATCGCTCTGTGGATTCTATCGTGTAGGTGGTCAGGCATATGTGGGAGCCTTTCACCTTCATACAAAGGATTTTACTTTGAGTAAGAGAACCACCTACCTGTCTGGCTTCTGGTTTGATCTGAGAGTGTGAGAAAGAAGTCTTTGGTCAGGTTGATCACTGATACTCTGTTTTCATTTTTCAACTAAATTTGTACAGCTTAACACCAGAAAATTCCAGTAATATATTTGGATACTGGAGAGTATGGTGAGTATTTAAGTCTTTGAGCCTGACCTGCCTTACACTGTATAGTATTCTAAGGACAGTCAAATTGCCTTGTTAGAATCTATGAGTTCAGATGATGGTATCTTTTGTGAAGTTAAAGATGGCTTTTGTTTATTCACCTAAAGCTCTTCTGCAGAGTTGTGTGTAGTCTCAGCAGGAATTTATCCTGGCATTAAACCTCCTTTGCTTTGCTCATTTCATATTCTTTCCTCATCCTCTAAAGGAAATGGTCATCCTCATTCCTCCTTTAGGTACCAACATGAGACCAGCCTGTGTCCTAAAGAGCATTTTCAAATTACCTTTCACTTTGCTTTTCGCATCCCCACACTCTTTCAGGACCAAAACTTCTGGGACCTGCTGGGATTCACTTCCTTATTTCTGCATGGATAAGGCAGCATCCATAGCCAAACTCAGTTTTATTGTATCAGAGAAGTCTTCCTAAGTCACCATGCAGAGATCTCCCTATACATTGTTCAGGTTTTGTAAGGGTAACAGTGATAGAGCATCAGAGAATCCTGCACAACCTAGTTGTTGTGTACATCTCACACAGCTTCTCTTGTCTTCATTCTCTGCATATGCTCAGCAGCTGGAGTGTGGGGGAAAGATGAATTTGGTTTCAGATTTTCTGGGGAAAAGGAATACTGGCATAAGCACACATGGATATGGGCTGTTTGGGCTTCCATTTCAGTGTGAAAAAATTCTGTGCTCATTTTGTTTATCTGCTTCCCCGTGACAGGCGAATATTCCTCACACAGAGCATGGGCTTAAAAAGGACTTGAATTGTTCAGTAACTGTAGGAATGTTCACCTCCTTGATGGCAGGGAGAAATATTTATACTCTAATGCCTTCTAGATTCTTCCCTTTCCCCTTGACAAATTGTAGTATTTTAATATTGACAAATTTCAGCTTTCTTGCAGGCCACTGAAATTTCCCAAGCATGGTGCAAGTCAACATAAATATTCCAAGATGTTTCTCGGCCAGCTTTCTCAGAGTCCCACTTGAACTTTAAAAGAGTTAAACATGTTAGATTCTGGCTTGGTAGTTGCTACTTAGCCATCTTGAAGTCAATACTGGAATGGAAATTACTTCAATATTATTATCTGATAGTAAAATCACTGCCCTGTTTACACTACATGCAGCACAAATGTAGTGAACAGTTAAGCGTCACTTCAGGTTTACTGAAACTTCTACCATCTTGGCCTAGGATGACTTTATCAGGACTATCCTCGTCAGGATGACTTTTGTTATTGATCTCCTTTCAAACTATTCCTAATTGTTCTTGGTGCTGCAAGTCACTGCTGTCCCCTTAGGTACTTTTGCCTCCTTCATCAATTTTTTTGTCTGTTTTACTTTTAAATGTCTTTATTTCTTCAATTATTATAGCTGCTTTTAACTTCCCACTGAGCGGATACTCTTTTTAGTGGTTGTTGCCTTCTTTATCAGCTGGAGATATTTTAGGAACAAAACCGTTCTTAAACCTTCTTCAGATCCCCTTGGTGCTTTTTTTGGAAGTTCTGTTAATGCTGTGGATTCAGTCGCCTGCTTTCAGGCACAGTTCCCATTTTCTCCTATGGGAGAAATATGAAGATTTTTGAGAACTCCTGACATGGTGGAGGTTTTTTTCCACTTTTGGACAGAAATTGTCTGAACTAGAAAAACTTCAAGTTATTCCCAGTCCCCAAGTGCTCTCAAGATACAGAAATCCAGTGAGTGCATTTGCTTGCATTGTTAAATAAACTAGATTGTATTTCACTTAATACCCTGACTATTTACCCTTTGTAATCATTAAAACTGTAAAGAATTTCTCAACAATCAGGTTGTTCCTAAGTATTTGCTATTGCTGTTTTAAGGTTGAAAGCTTCATAGCACGCACGATGATCACTGTGCCACATTGTGATGATCTCGTTGTAATGCTGTGATCAGAAGACACTCATTCTTCAGCATACTGCTCTTCAGAGTGCTGCAAGATAAGTTGAAAACGTGTTTGCATGAGTATGTTGTGCTGATGAGCCGTTCTTTCAGTATTCCAAAGCAGGTCAAATCTGTGAAGAAAGGTCAGAGAATGTTAAAGGATTTCTGAATGATTTGATTTTATTTTTAAAATAGCTCAATACCAATTTCTGTGCTTGTTTTGCACGCACACACTGAAAAAGATCCAAAGGGAAATTTCAGGTTTCTGTTCTTTCCAGACAATGTTCTGGTTTTTAATGCAATACTGTTGGTTTGCTTTATTTATTCCAGGGAACAAACTATTAGAACACAGTATAGAAGACTCGAGTCTTTCTGATCTTACAAATCCATAGATATGGGACAAAAGACAGATATGGGCTATAAGAAGCTGCTGTGGTCTGGGCTGACTTGGTGAGGAAGAGGTAAATTTGCTCACAGCACGTCACTTTGTCAGTACAAGTGTCAGTTATTTACAAGCACTAGAAGATGAAAACCATTGCTCAAAGATCTGTAGTCAGTTACGCACCACTAGAAGAGTAGCACTGGTGTACAGTTTGGTTCAGACATTAACTGATGTAGCCAAGATACTATAAGATTGACTTGGAAATTGAACCATTTAAACTTGTTTTTCTTTGTATTTTCTTTGCATGGGGTTCTCAAAAAGCACTACTGTTCATTGCTTGTGTTGTGTAAATGCAGGAGAGAGGAAAAGACCTGAGTGCAAGCCTCTAGAACAAGTAAATGTTATTCAAAATGCAAGGACAATATTCCTGTTGCCTATGCTTAATGGGGTTATGTTAGCATTCAAATAGGCCGTCTGAAGCAATCTAGATGGAAAAAAAATCATCTCTCTCATGTTTGGTAAAGTCATAGGATAAAAAGACATGCTGTCCACTCCCTTTCTTCACAACAGAACTCCATGAGTGTGAGGCATGTGAGGTTCTTTCTATCATCCTGCCAGGAAGATGCAATTATTTGGCTATTACGTATGATACCTTCATTAAGACGGTACAAACATTTACAAACGATGACAGACCCATTAGAGTCTTGAGCTCATCTGTCTAGAGATGTAGATGGCACCACAGATTTTATTGGTTAGAACTGTGAATTTTACCCCCACTAGTAACTTATCCTGCAACAAATCTCCCCATATGTTTCCAGCAAGGTTCACCTTCATTCATAATCCCATTCACTTACACAGTTTTTGGATGCTCTAGACTGCAGGCAGAATGAGGTAATGGGGAGAATCTCAATATGCAGGTGCACAATCAATGAGTCCATTCCTCATATATAAGTTAAGCAGGTGGAATACCAGTTCCAAGCAAGTCTGTCCATGCAGAACAAGATCAGAAGAAACACAAGTGTCCATTCTCTTGTCTTAAAAGATATTATCATGTCCCACGTGTATCCATTTGAATTACTTTAACACTAATATTCTTCATTTATTGCTGCGTTAACTCTCATCAAGGAACTTTTCTCCATCACTGCTGGTCAGTCTTGCCTATCTTCATGCTTCTGAATGAAAGATGTCCTGATGCTTAGAGATGCAGTCACATACCATGAGCTGACTGTTCCTGGTCAGCAACACCCCATACTAGTATTCATTGCCATATTTCTATCTTTGCTACTCCTTTTGCTGAGAAGGGGTTTCTTGGTCAAGCTACCTTGTTATTTTCTCCTAGACCTTGCCCTGAAATTCTCACCAAGAAACCAAAAGAAAACTTCACAGCTGTTGGGCATCTGCTGTCACAATTATCTGTCACATTGACTGATTTTATTGATCGTTACTTTCTAGTGCTTATCCCATCTGTCAGTCTATCTGCAGTCATTGGGTGTCCTTCATCTCATTTTACAGTATAAATTCACTGGACCTGAGATTTTTTTTAGCAGTATTCACTGCTAGGTTTCCTAAATACAGGAATAACAACAGCAGCAGGGATTCAGAGGAGAGGCCAGCCCAACACATGTACAAACATAAGATTCATTGCCTCTGCAGTCCCATTTCTCACTAAGGTCCTACTCCCAGAAAGAGTCTGTTGTCCCACAGCAGACCTGTGCTTTCTGCATCACAACATGGAACTTGTTTGGAGATTTGTTTGAACAGGCTCACAAGGCTGAACCCATCGGCTCCCTCAGAAGGATCAATAGAGTAAAGAAGAGATCTAGAGTCTGTTCCTAGTCTGGGTTGTGCAAGCCAGTTCTCTTCATGTCTTAGTTTCATATTTATGGAGCACGGTGCTCTTTTACACATTTGAATCGTAAGTACTATGGAACATGAGAAGCATCAGTACAATCAGTTTTATTCTTCTGTCCTCATTGACTTGACCATTTTTCCTCAAACCTCTTTGCTTTACAGATAAGAAACACTAGCAGTAGACTCCTCCTCCTCAAACCTACTCTACTCCAATAGTATCCTTAAATTTTAACTGCCATGATGCTGTCACCTTACCAACCTCCCATAAACTCTTGCTGAGCTGCAAATCCTTCTTAATACACTGGCTCTAACTCCTTTGCTGTTATCTTTTGCCTCCCACATATATGGGTTATGTATCTTTCCATAAATTTCTTGGCATACTTTCTTGTATAACTAAATCCCTTCAGCAGGGTATCAGTGCCAGCAGAACACATGCTATTATTTGCAACTCTAATTAGTGGTATCTTCGCTCTTTTGCCAAACCTCAGTTTTCACACTGATAGCAGGTCACTGCTGAAACCAGACAGGTTAAAATCCATGTACACTTGCCTTCTGTCCCAGAACTTCATCTGCCAGAAATGTGTTATTGCAGCTCTCTGTCTGGCTACGCTGGTATCTCTGTTTTCAGATTCGGGACCTCAGTAAGTTAGCAAAACACATTTTCCCACTTGAAGCCACAATGCTTGTACACAGAGTTCAAAGCACTTCTGGATTGGGTAATTTCATGTGTAAATGTTTTATTTCAAAACCGACCTGTGCTTTTATTCGGTGGACAGCGCTAAATAAAACCACGGCAGAATGAGTAAAGCAATAGAAGCATGTTCAAACAGTATCTTTAGAGAAATCTCTGTTTTATATTCAGGTTCAGTGAAGATGTTATACTTCATTAGCTACAACAGAACTGAGCCATTTTCTCATTAGATCATTCAAGTGGAACAACACAAAAGATTTTTCAAGTTTGTCGGTTGCATTTCAGTTGCGCTTTTTAAAGGGCTTGTTAGAAAGCAAGAATTGGAACCGTATGGTGGTGTTGTAGCTTAAAAAGTGCTTTTGATCTTGAGCTTCAAAAGAGTTTTTTCCCAGCAGAAAGTAGGCTAGGGCTGTATTTAGTGCTGGGTTAGGTAGGCACCACAACACTCTGCACATAGTAATATTTTTTCCGTGCTGTTGATTAAATTCTCTTTTCACGTCGTCGCTCCATGCTGTTGATTAAATCTCTTCTCACGTCCTCACTGCTGAATTAGAGATGATTTACAGCAGGCAATCAATCACTGTTGTCATTACACTGCACCCAGTTTTAACAAAATTAACAAGTCAGCACAGTTCGGCACACAGCTGCTACAAGAAGCTGTGGCCACAAAGCGAGACGGACGAGCTACTAAGTATTTTTAAATAGCCTCAAGATCCTTCCAAGGCTGAGCAGTTTCAGTGTTTGACAGTTTATCTAATGACTTTGTCAAGTCTTAAGCTCAAGACGCTAATTTGCATAACTCATCCCACAGTTCTTTTCTCACAAAAGGTTGGACATTGCTGTTTATTTTCCTGCAAAGCCCGAAAGACAGTCCTGTCATAAAGACCGTGATATGTAGTTTCTATTTTTGTTTTTCCTGTTTTTGTGAAGTGTTTTTCATTTGCAAACTCTCCAGAGAACTCTGGATTTCCTGCAGTGCCAGCAAATTTTACAAGCCATAATCCTCTCAGAATAACAAATGGGAATCTGAAAGAAAACATTAACCATTCATTCAGCTCTGATCTTGCGTTTGGTCGGGAACTTGAAGAGCCTCTACTGAATAATTCAAACGAAAGTAAAACCAAACAGGATTACGTATCTCTGAATACCGAACAGAGTTACAATCCTTCATGCTACGTATTTTATGGCCACATAAATCATTTTTAACGAGGATATTTTTGTTTCCTGGGGGTCTGGCTCATCTGTAAGATTCTCACAGCCTGCCCACAGCTAGGAAATACCTGCATTTTCTGGAGGAACATGTATCAATGGTTGTTCTTCACCTTAGAATGGATCTTCAGCTTCTGCCCAAACCATCAGTAGAAGAAATAGTCTTTTGGTGCTTTCAGGAGCTTTGAGTTAATTTTTTTTCTTCAATCTATTAACTAATTTCATTCTGTAAATGAAACTGTGCTAGGAACTAAAAGGAAATGATGTTCTGGTGATGAAGGTAAAGAAAAGAAGATTGAGTGCAGTACCTGATGGTTGGCAGCCGGAGTGAAGCTGTGCAAGGCAGAATACTCCATGAGTATTTTGTGTTGCAGGTAAGCTAAGAGCCTAGGAGTTACACAAACAATCTTGAAAGCATTCATGCCAAAAGAGCTCATAGGCAAAACAAAGGTGCAGCATTTAACCTTCTAAATCATTTGGTGCATGGCAGTGCTGTCTAGAAGCAGACAACTTCATGAGGGCAACACAGAAGATGCAGAAAGGTGAGGCTCTTACCAGCCCTAAATGCAGCTGCTGCTTCTTTCCTATTTTAGGAGTGCAGCCAAAGCACTTCTCTTCAGACGTTTCTTTCTCTAATGTCTCAGAAAACAACTAAAAAGTTTGCAGTTAGACCAGTAATTGTACTGTAAAAAGGAGCCAGCTGTTAACAGAAATAAGCTGTTCTCTCCCAAATCCCTGTTTAATCCTGTTCTGTCAATAACCCAAGGATTTCAGGTTTGGCTTTTTTGTTTGTTAGTTTTCTATTGCCTGAAGCCCACCTGTGATGAGTAATTAAATATATTAAGTGTAGAAGCAGAAATGCAAGGGTAAAGGTCTTTCCGTGGTTAAATGACTCTAGTAATTGTGATACAAATAGCAGTACCTTGTGTTGCTGGAATGAGTCAGTGTGTGATCCAATATTACACCACCATTTCTGATTGCATCAAACATTTCTCCTGACCAGGGAAGTGAGCAGGCAGGTCTGGCATTAAGAATTTTGCACTTCCATTTCGAGTACTAGTATTGACTACCTAAAGAGATTCCCTCAATATCAGTTCTGTCAGTCAGTGAGGTGTTTCTCTGCGAAATCAGTGTGCATAGTTGCTTCTTATGTAAGATTAGTTGCCCACAAACATTGTTCTTAGCCATATTTCATGTATTATTACTCCTATACACACACCACTGAATACAGGAGTTTTCTCCTCGCCAGGAAAAAAAGTGATTAAAAGCAGTAGGCTCTGTTGGCAAATGAAGAAGAGAAATTAATGAAGCACTCGTTCCCAAAGAAGATTTCTCCACAACCATACTGTGTTAGTATCTACATATGCCCAGGGATGACAGGAGCACTTTCCAAAGGAACATGTGTTTCTGGTGGCTGATATCACCAAACCTCTAAAGAGGAAGCACTTTAAATAAACCTGGCTTAAACCAATAGCCCCATGTTGACTCAAATGTTAGAGATGAGACAGCAAGTGGTTGGAGGAACTGACATTACTCAGTGTGACTGATTTATACAGAACAAAATTTTCCATAGGCTCGATCTAAGCTGGCCTCTTCACAGGAATGGATTTTAGCTTAACTGTCAAAGATTCTTTTAAAGTAGGGGTTTTTCTGACATCAAGAAGCATGTATGACTCCTTCCCCATGTTACAGATTGATCCTCACACCTCAAGAAAAAAGGACAAATGGAGACAACATATTTTTAAATAATGTAGAAGAGATGCTGTAGCAAGAACCTGCCATCAGTAGCTCTGTTTGCATTTCCCCACAGGCCACATGTGCTTTGATCTTTTCCCATTTCTCTCAGCTTGCTGTAGCATTACAAAACTGGTTCCAGTTTAGTGTTGTTTTTTATTGAATCCAAAATGCTAAAGAAAGCAGCAAAGGCACTCAGCAAGGATAAACACCCAACTGTTCGCCTCGACTAAACAACACTATGCACATGAAGTGATGTTTTTGAATATATCAGCCCTTATTTTACCTTTCCCCTCACAGCATCTCTTCAGGCACAAAGTTATCTGCTTGAACAGTCAAATTCTTACCATACCCTGATTAGAATTCTTTGAAGTGTTATCTTACTTAAATATCTTAGCATTCATAGTATCTCTTAGCATTTTATAGTTGTTTCTGATATTTATTTAATCATTTCTAATGTAATTCTGTTGTATTAATAATGAGAAATTCCACACACAACCCTAAAGCAGAAATGAAGCAAGAATGCTGTTAGTCAATACTGCTCATTATTTCTGTTTGCAGGATCTGTGTCTAATCAGCACTTATCTTTTGACCTTCAGGGAATATCCACTGATACATCAAAGCAGGAAGACTGATCATCATTTCAAGCTAAGTTTGTAGTTGCATTCCATCACAAGAAAACATAAGCATCCATGCCCCCTTCTTCCTTAATCTTTGGTGATCACAGAATTCATTTGTATGGCAGGGTAAGCTCAGCTTTGTGTGGGTACCTGTGTAGGAAGGATGTTCCTAGTCTTTGAAACCCAAACATTTTAAGGTTGCTTCAGGTCTTTTGACAAGGCTCTTTCAGTGCCCAAAGCCAGCCCACTGATACTCATTCACACAGCCATGACGTTCCTTAGGACATTCAAACAACTATTTTATGCTGGTGAGCCACTACGACATGTAGTATTGTACAAAAATGAGTAGCAGAGGCCACAGGATGAGTGGTTGGTGGATGCGTATGGAGACAGTTACTGTTTGGAGGTAACTGAATTCTTGTCTTGTGTGTGAGCTTGTTAATCATAGCACTTGCATGTGATTTTTATTATGTTCAGAGTGGTCTAGACACACATACATGCACTTCCCATGAAAGATTAAAGCACATATATTTTTCCTTGGTCGTGATCAGAAGGAACGATCCACACAGGAAGGCAAAGAGACAGTTTCAGCTCATTTGATGTCAAAATATAACAATTTTCCTGTTCTATTACAGAGGTGGTAAGATGCTGTTTATGTACTAAGCTTCAGGAATCTGAATCACTGCTTAATGTGAAAACAAGTTCACTTTACCATTGCTGGCTCCTGTACAGTGTCAGCTTAAAACAGTAATCACGGTTGTCTGCCTTTCTGAACAGCAAGCCCCAGGTTTGGTTTGTTCAGGGTTTACAAAGTGTATTTTGATAGAAGGCAAATTCTGCCAAGAAGAGGTGATTAAAAAAGATAATAAGGACTCAAATGGAAACACCTCTGTGTTTTGAGAGTGTCGTACTTTTATCCTTTGACAGCACAAAGCAGTAGGTGGTCACTCCATCCATCAGCTGCTTGTAGAAGACAGTGATAATAAGATAATAGCTAATTATCTTATGGGTTTGTTCAGGTCATATTCTGGGACACACACTCCCTACTGTGAGGTCACCACTGTTTTCATGTTATCACAACTGGAACAGGGCAATCAGCAGTTAGAAGGTGAAGCAGAGTGTTTAGGAACCATTAGTGGAACATTGCTTATCATTTGTGTGTCACTTGTTCACATGGAGAATATGATAATTGATTTTCAGCAAGATTAACACTAGTGAGATAGTGAGGCACTACCTGCGCATCCTTACAAATCTGATCCTAAGGGAATTCACCATTTTCTTTGTAAATAATTTTTTCTTCATAAAATTAAGTGCACAGTGAAATCTCTGTGGTTTGACACGGAATGGTTTCTAGCATCTCCCCACTAGATCAACTCTGAGAATCAAATGAACTATGAA
>VZRI01012103.1:7300-70584 GCA_013397515.1 Upupa epops | reverse complement strand
GGGTGGGAGGGAACGCTTCCTGATAGCTGTGCAGCCTTCAGTGGTGTTACCGAGGCAGAATTTGTCTATTTGTACTTTCATTTCAATGTGGTGGTTGCGAATGCATAATGAATATGAAACATCAATTATGCAGCGACACCATTTAATTGTGCGAAGCGGCCATTTATGCAGGTGCAAAATTTCTGGATCCTGTGGGATTCAGAAATCCTTTTGGCTTCTTCTGTTGTTTTCACTCACGCGGTATAAACCAGCAGTAAGATCTCAGGACTGAGTTGACAATTCTGAACTCAATATGATTCCTTCAGATTTGCACTGGGAAGAAGGAGGGCAGATTCTAATCTCCTCCTACATAGTAGGATGGTCTTCTTTCAGGAGATTCCAAGAGCTGATTTAATTACTCTTCCTTTTTACTAATCTAGGAAAAAAACATGGATTAGAGTAAAAAGAATTTTCACACAAAGTGAGGAAGGGAGAAAAGCATGGCTGTGTTATCAGGTCACGGTTTTATGCTGGAAAGCTTACTGAGCAAGATTTTGTTTTGCTGCTCAGAAATACAGCTCAGACCATCTCACAAGAATTTTAGAAGCTCATAACTTACCAACGCAACGTGTTACAGTGAAGTGCAAATGCCTAGAAGACTTAGAGTACTGTCTCTAACGGAAGAGATTACTTCCAGACCAGATAGATGTTTCATAAGATTCACTTCATGTGTCAGATGAAAGTAAATTACTACTACAGTTATTGAAGTGGTTTAATTGCAGAATTTGAGTTTCTCTGCTTCACTTGGAAGCCATCATCATAGTTCTAGGAATGAAATGATTTAATTTTTACTATTAAGATATTATTATGCTCATACATGGCCTTTTTTTTTGTTTCTCCAAGGTGATTTGAAGGAGAGATCAGCATTAATCATTCTTACAAGCAGCAGTAAGTGTACAGTGTTACCAGACCAGTCCCTTGCTTAGGTTGTGATCAGATCCCCGAGAAGGCTGTAAATTCTTTGTCTGGTGTGCGCTTTGCAGGACAGCCACGAGGTGTCTTTGTTGTACTGCTGATGTCCCACATCAGGGCCATGCCGGGAGTACTCTGAGTGAGAGACTCCTCTCACTTCAGCCTGGTTGTGGCAGATTTGCGCTAGATTTAGATTTTTAGACTTGCACTAGGTTTAGATCCTATCCTTGGAATTTCAAGGCAAGGAAAGACCCCTCGCAGAGCTGAACAGGGTCTGTAAGAGCAGCACAGCCTTAGGGTTGGACTGGGTTTGCTTTCTGGTTAATTTGCAGCCCTGAGTTCTTGGGAAATTGGTGGGACTGTGACTGGTTTGGGATTTGTACAGACCACTGGGATCACATTGCATCTAAAGGTCACTGCCTGGCAGTCACCTGCTCCAGCCCGGTTTGGTCATTGCAGGGGAGAGAAAGGGACCTGACAAGGGACCATTGCCTGGAGTGATGCCAGGGAAAAGTTTGTATGTTTAAGGTGAGCCCAAACTGAGAAGCACCTGTGTAGCTGATGAAAGTGAAGGAAAGGAAACTAGAAGGCAGCTCCTTTCATGAACTGGTTGTAGAAGTAGTACTTGGCGGAAAAAGAAGAGTATGACTGTTTATGCAGCATGTGGTAGTCGTGCCCTTGTGTTACTGATCTCTGTACAAGGGCAGTCCCAGCCCCCCTGCACAGCTAACAACTGAAATTTAAGACAAGACCTAACAATTAGACTTAACCAGGGACACGGGGAGCGGAAAGGGATGGGAGTGAGCTTAGGGAGAGCTTTGCAGAGGCTGCTCAGTGCAGATTTTTGCTCTTGTGCTTTGAGGTCGTTGTCTGGGCTTGATGATCTTAGAGCTCTTTTCCAACCTCAGTATTTCTGTGATTCTGTGAACCCTACAAAAAGCCCCTTGTGTAATCCTGAGTAGGAATATTCTGTGCTTTAAAGCAGCCAAAGTTTCCCGAAGGACTTGGAGCTTCTGTGGCACCCTGCCTCCATCTCAGATGGAGATCACTGCTCTGCCAGCCTGCTACAGGCGAAGCAGCTTTCATTGCTGTAGGCTGCAAAAGCACAGTATGGTGAATGTGCAATTAGAAATGCATGTGTACCCATGACAGCTTGGCTTCTTTTTAATCTGTGAGCTTATCTATGCTTGTGTGTAGTATTCTTTCAAATTTCCATATCTTTCAGGGTTTTAAAATTCTACCTTTGCCTATTGCCAGGGGGTTTTTTAAGTGAAGAATTTTATAATAGAAGCATACTTCTGTTTGACATCTCTCTGCTCTCCATTTGAACACTTTTAGACTCTCCTGGTTTAACAAAAATGTCCTTAGTGAATAACAGTAAAGGTGGTTAAATGCAGAAGCACCATAAAAATACAGAATGCTCACACCACAAAGATTTTAGAAGAGATGTCTCTATATCTAAAAGACACAGCTGCAACTCTGGGGCATTTATGTGAATTCCAGGAAATAGAGATTCAAGCTGTGAAAAGTTTCCCAGCATTTAGGTGTTGTCTCTTGAAATGAAGTTGAAAGTTTTGATAACATTTTGTTTGCTTTTGATTCACACTCCTTGCACCCAAAGACTAGCACTAGCAGAGCATGGTCAAGGGGCTGCAGCAGGACAGAGATGGAAGCCTTGAGGCTGTGGTCCAATTTCTATGCTCCTGCCTTATTAAGCACTGATTTTCTGGTCTAAAATTCAAGGTTATTATCAGATTCTCTAGTTGATGTCGTAGCACACAAAATTATATTGTTCTTATCCCCACTGACCTGTTCATGTTTATGACCAGCAGCTCCACCACATCTTTTAGAGTGGAGGAGCATTAGTAGGGTATCACTGCTCAAAAGTTAGCAGTGCAGACCCAGACGCAAGCGGTCAAACATCTCACAGACAGTTCAGCAGGAAGACTATAATTAGTTTAGTGCCAAGAAAAGGGATAAACCTTCAAGTAAAATCCCAGACATGGATTTAAAGGCTTGCAACAGAGACATGATCAGTTCTTTGGCTGGATACACCCAGGATTGTCTGCGTTTACTTATCAACCTCTTCTGTGGGAAGAATCTCAGATGAAAGCTTCCCTGCTTGGAGCACCTCTGCTGAGTCTCACTCACTGGTTACTTCCACCAGTGAGAAAGGAGATGCCTCTGTGAACACCATTACTGACTTTGGCCCAGTGAACTGTAGTGGTGCTAAAGCAGAGAAGTTCTGATCCCATTTATGCACTGAAACCTATGGGAACTTTGCCTGAGAAATGATGCAGGAGTGGCCCTTCGTTTTTTCTGGCTCCTGCCTCTACAGAACAGTGAAGCTTCTCTTTAGTCTAAACACCATCTGCATCCAGGCTCACTACATACGCTTCCTGTAAAACACAAAATGAAAGCTTAGAGCCTGAAGAACGCAGACAGATCTGCTACACAGGCCTCGTTTCTGTGACTGTCCCCTGGGCAGAACTGTGGATGCAGGAGTCTTTGTCTACCGCCTTCTCATTTAATTTTGCATAAAGCCGATCATCAGAAAAAAGCAACAAAACTTGGACACCCACCCCCCATCTGTACACACATGCAAACATTTAAAAAGTACCAGTACGGCACCACTGCGAGAGCTTTTGTCTGCAAAGTGTCACCCTTCTCATCTACCATTTAATTCTTCTAAATGGATGCTACTCCTCTTCCCATTATGGATCTCCATTGCGTCTATGAAGCATTATTTGCATAAAAGGAACTGAATAATTGATAGAGGATGTGAGCAAGAGCTAGCACACAGCTTGGTAGGGGTTTGCTGGTAATCCCAGTGAGTCCAACACATAGCTCATAGCTGGTTTAATGGGATGGAAACTGACAGGTTCTCCTTGTACCGCTGCAACAGAACTCAGCACCACTGCCTGACCTCCTTGTACTTAGCTGCTTTGCTTGTTCATCTCGCTGCTCTTTTCCTCCATTAACAGCAGAATTCTTCAAGGAAGTGATACAGTATGCTACGATTTCTGCTCATGTACACCACCGCGCCTAAGGCCTGGTGGGTTTATTCCACTGCTTTTAGAAAATGAACACAAATCTTAAATGGATCACATTATTAAAGGCACAGCCTGGGAACAGCTTTCATATACAAGTTTGTTTGATGTTGAATTCAAACCTGAGCTTGGTCTTGGGGCTAGGTAAAGGGGTGTTTCCATATTTAAGATAATTCTTTTCTTTGGAAAAAGACTATTAAAATTTTAAAACTCCCACTACGCAGGTTTTTTGCTCCTGTTCCGTAACAGAAGTGTTATATGGAAAGTCATCTGTGTTTTAGATGCCTTCACTTGGCGAGAGGACTGTCAGAATGAATATCTGTATTCAGAGAAGAAAACTATATTCAGAGGAGAAAGAAACAGGAGAAAAACCCCAGAAGTAACACATCTTGTAACTAAAGTACGTTGCTTGAAAAACTATTGAGAAATAAATGAAAACCAAATCATTTTTCTGTTAGAGTCTTCCCAAATATACAGACATTTTTGTTAATGCCAAGCAGCAGTATTAGCAGAGCCTGCAAACAGCTGGAACGATCAGTATTTTGTGTGGTGAGGAGCCGCCTCAGCTGTGGTGACAAGCAAGCTGCCATTTTCACTGTAATCACTTTTGATTCTAAAGCACTTGCTTTGCTTTTAACTTTGTACAAATCCCTCTTGATATTTCTCTTTTTAAAGCAGATGCATTTCCATATGTCCATAAAAGTTTCCCTGACAATTCAGCCTGCTGTTCAGAATAGATTCCCTTATTCTTGTCAGGCGATTTGGGAAATGAGGCTGCTTTGTTTATTAAGTCTACATGGTCATAATGTAAAACACACTGACCGTCCTCAACCACTGCACAGATGTTTTTCTGATGAAAGGACACTCAAAGTTTCGCTGATTTAATTAACCTTTCTTTTTCTCCCATTTGTAAAGCAATTTGTCAGAAAGTCTCCTCAGATTCCCGGTAAGTATTTTATTCTGTGCTTCAAATCTCTCACTTAAAGAGTTTTCAATATTTTATGAAGAGAAGTATTTGAGAAAATGAAAAAAATACATTGAAAACCAGAAAACCCAAGAAAACAGCAGATCCAGATACTTGTATTCATTCTGCCATTTTCTCTCCTCGGAACTGTGCCTCATGTGTTTCGGGGGAAAAAGCTTTCTGCAGCAAAAAGCTACTGCACAGTGCATTTTGTTAACGCCTCTGTATTTCATTCCTCTAAATCTTTTACACACGCTTTTTCTGTTCTTATCGAAACAACTAGCAAACAAATATCTATCGGTAGCATTTTTAAATTTCAGTTCTTATTCCTTCCCATCAATTTGGCTGAAAACAGGTATTTGCAAACACTGGTAGCCTAATTTCTTATGGCCTTTCATTTTTTATGAAGTGTTTTCAAAAGACTTCAATCAACCTTAATGGCGCGGTTTTAGTTAAGGAAACAGAATGGAGAGAAGTCAATTTAAGCTCCCCAATGAACAAGTGTGTGCAGAAAAAAAAGCCATAAATGGGTTTAGAAAACAGAGCCAGTACAAGCAAAATGCAGCGAGCAGAGCGCTCAGGGAAGCCAAGATATAATGGAAAGAGTAAAATACTGCAGAGCTTTTTAAACTATATACAATTGGAACAATGGACTGGACCCAGACATCTATGTTAAACTGTTAGAAGATAGGTGAAAAGCAAGCTGCAATTCTCTAACCGGGGCTACAGAACACTAGAATGGAAGGGCTTAAAGCTGAAGCAAATGAATGTGGGGTAGTTTAGCAGCATAGAAATCGAGTCAAAATTGGCATATTTCACCGTTTAATGTACCATGTGAAGAACCATCTCCTGCCTTTCCGTATTAAAGGTCTATTAGTACCAGGCTCCGTAATGAAGCTGCTATTATGCCACCTGTGAAATAATAATACCTTTCTGTGCACACCTATTTTTTAACCAAAATGCTTTAAAAGCATTGGGTAATTAAGTAATGAAGCCTCTGTGAGAATGCACCATGCAGCCACAAAATACAGAAAATAGAAGTACACCCAGGAAACGATTACCTGGGCAGTGTTTAATTGTCTCCCTTTATTTGTATGTGGCATTAATATTGCATACAGCATGTTCTACCAAAGCATCATAACCTCCCTGGTTAAAGGGTAACTACATCAATATTAAAAATCCAAAGATTTTAAATAATCCTAAATAACACTAAACCGATGCACAGTTTCAGTTGCGTGGAGCCCACCACCTCTTTGAAATCAAACTCCTGTACAGAGAAGGTGCCCATGGTTCTCAGCATGCGTACCGTAGCGTATCGGTTTATACTTGGCTTTTATTCATCCTTACAGCTGATTGTTTTTAATGTCTGCCTTACAACAGGATTCACTCCATTGGGGTCGCTTAATGCAAAGATTTCGTAACGTACACAGGGATGAGCAGCATGAAGGCAATGAACATGGTCCTCATTATTCTTTTAACAGGAATGTCAACAAGGAGAGGAATTAGAGAGGAAATCGTTGTAACTCCAAAAGAACATCTGACTAACCACTACAGATGACATGTTTTTTCCCTTTTTATCCTCTTCGTGATCCATGAAGCAGGATTTTTCCAAAACAATTAATTTGGTTGCCAAACCCTTCTTAATTCTAAGGAGATTTAAAACTCATCTCCTTGGAGTCTGTCTCACAGAGCAGGACCCACAACCGGATTACGAGCTATTCCATCACATGGCTGTTGTTAGCCCAGTTGCTGCTATGTGGTGCATAATTGGACTGTTTAAGGAGAAAAAAAGGAAGACACTCAACCCTCTAAGTCTTCTTTACACCAAGCCAGATGACACCTCTGTGTTTTATTATTTCTGTTACTTTCTCCTCAAAATAAAATCTCAGCAGCTTCAGAGACAGAGTTTCTAAAAACTTCTCCCAAGTAACCTTGCTATACAGTCCCCAAAAAACCCATAATGCTCTAAACTAAATGAGCCAATCGACAGCAATGGGCATTCATTCCAGTCCTATGGCAACACTGAGGTCTAAGTTAACAAAAAGCTCCTTCTTTGTGTCTGGTGTTGGAGAGCATATGGCAAATTTCCACTTAACAAGAATCTTGATTTGCAACACAAACTAAGTCTGGTGTTAATTCTTTTAATTATTGCATGCGTGTGTGTTCGTACACACACAAACACGTGTTTGCTAGGGGAGGTCAGACCTAAATCCAGAATCCTTTGTAGCGTCACTGATGCAGAGCTGGGGCCATGGTAACATTTTCTTCCTCTCTGTTGATGCCGCACTCGATCTTTGCAAGCCAAGATAGGGACAACCAGCTCTTAGATGATGACCACACCAATATCTGTAGTCTTGCTCCTCTGATGACCCAAACCAGAGCTCTCCTGGATGCAACACAAGCACCATTGAGCTTTTGTGCAGGTCACCATTGTGTGGTAACTATACTGGCCATGGAAAATGGAAGAATATCTCAAGGTCTTATCCCAAGATATCACTAACAGTGTTCATGAGTCAGATGTTTAGATATACTACTAGAGTCCTCAGATTAAGATTTTCACAGAATTATCAAGGCTGGAAAAGATCATCCAGCCCAGTCTATTACCTAACACCACAGTCTATTACCTAACACCACCACAAACACCTAGACTGTGGCACTAAGCACCACGTCCAATCTTTTCTTAAATATCTCTGGAGATGGTGACTCCACCACTCTCTGGGCAGTGCATTCCAGTGTCTGATCACCCTTTCTGTGAGGAAGTGCTTCCTAACATCCAACCTAACCCTCCCCTAGCAAAGCTTCAGGACATAAATAGGTCATGTATTTTACCCTAACATATGAAAAATTGACACTTGGTTGTTTTGCTGTCATCATACCCCATGTTCCTTCCAAGGTGCAGCTGCCTGCCCTTCTCACTGCAGAACTAATGAGAACTGGAACAAAGCTCTTACTAAGTGTGTTAATGGTAAGGTGTTTCTTCAGCTATGTAATACGCTGGATTTCATTAATGGAGCTGCTTTAGTTTTTTACTCCACCACAAAAATACACTCCCAGTTTGTTACCTTGCAACTGCCACATGTAAAACCCCACTCAGGTCCCTCAATATCCATCTGATCAAGTGCATATGTGAGAACAAAGGTTTCACATAAGTAAATGTGCTCCTTTTTTCTGCAAAGACCAACAACAGGTGTTGTCTGCTAGTGTCACTTCTGTATCCCTTTAGGGTACCCAAAGAGATGAACCTAGCAATAAATCTGTGCTTTTAGGTGGTAACAGTTTTCTGATTTAATAAATCTAAACTGGTTCCAAAAACTAGAAACATATGCCCTTCACCAGACCCTTCACTCACCACATCTCTTTCTAAGCCTGGATGAATCATTTGAATTCATACACAGCAGCCCCATTTTTATTTAGAGTTGAATCATTTAATTCAACCATCTAAAGTTTGGTGTGCCAGCAAATAGATGGCTTAAAGCTAAATATTTAAATTCACATCAACTATGTTCTTCAAAACCCAAGTGCACTGGCACCAGAGTTTTACCTTTGGGTTTCAGTTTTCCAGTTTGTACTGAGTCCAGGTTTACCCTGTGTAGTAAATGCTGCCTTTGACTCAGGAGAGGAGCTGTTTCACAGTGTTCCTACCCCAATGCTGATCCTCTTTGGAGAGGAAGGCTGAATTAGGAATGCAGGGTGAGACATCTCCATGTCTAATGCAGTTCTCAGCTCTGTGGAGGATCTCTTCTGCCCCACAACAGAAAAGCATGGCAAAATTCTATGGCCATTTCTCATCTTCCCTGGAGGGAAAGGCCCTTCACAGCCTTTTCGTGAAGCCCAGGCCAACTTTACCAACAGGAAATAAGGATACACTTTGCTCTGTCTGGTTTGGTTGGTAGGTTACATCACCTAGAACCAAACTGCAGCATTTCCTAAAACAACGATTTTTTTAAAAAGCAGGCTGGCCAGCTGTTTGGAGTCTCCCAGCTATGAGCTTTGCCTCCAGAATCCACTTGATGCTTCTGCACAGCCTCTGTGTTGCTCACCCATCTGCCTATATGTCTGCATGGCATGTCACCAGCTCTTAAGTTGGCCTGATCTTTATCCGGGGTACCAAAGCAACATGGGTTTTGACTGACTGTCTCAGTAACTGCAAGTGTCACTTCTTGTGCTTGCAGTCCCCATGCGGTGACAGCATTGCTTTTCTTGCTAGACTGCTGTCTCAGGTTGGGATTTCGCTCCTGCTGGCCTTTCGGCTCTGTTTCAGAAAACAATGGAGAGATAATAACACAGAGCCACACGGTTATGAGGGAATGCAAGATATTAAGCATTCGGTCTTTATATACAGCATCTTCATGTACCTAAACATGTTCCAGTTAGAAGGGACATAGTCAAGGTCCATGAGAAGGTAAGAAAATTGATACTTTATACAGAAATTGAGTCACAGGCTCCTGTTGGTCTCAATGCAATGAGAATTTGCCCCTAAATACAATTTTGCTAAAGTTGTTTTAAACCAACTGGGTTAAGACCCAGCTTCACCATTGGTAGATGAGTAGCACCAAGCTTCAGAGAATCCCCACTGAAAATAATAAGGTTCCTTCCGGAGAGACATTAATCGTTGCAGCTCTGGGTACCAGGACAAGGTTCTAAGAGCAGAAAATGTGGGATTTCAGTCATTTTCTTTCTTTTGTGGGGTTCTTTAGGTGAATTATGTAGCTGGACTTGCTTTGGGACACCAAAAAGGGGTTCATGGTAATTTGTAAATGACTTCTACAACCCCTGGCTATTTCCTTTATCTCTTGTTATCACTGCGCATCTTTACTCTGCAGCTCACATGAATCATTGAGGGTTTTTTCAGGTATCTGAACTGAGGAGAGCAGGTACCAGGCAGTCACTGTAACTGCAGTTTCTCTGTCACTCAGTTGCTTTACCATGAAAAGTAAAAGTTTAAATCTTTAATCTGGAGAGAATTGATTTAGGGTCCTGGTTTCTAGGTGACCTGGTTCATGCAGAGTTGATTGTATCTGAGAGATCTTTAAAAGTACCTTATGCAAAGAAAACTGTTAGATGAGATCAACCTGGATCCTTCCTTGGAAAACCTGCTGTAACACAAAGCCTGCATCACTTCTCTGTACACGACACAGCCCCCACCTTACAGGTTTTGTGATGGTGAGCAGAGACGCCAGCGATGGTTCAGGGAAGATTTACTTGGCACCACAAGAGGAGCCAGCTGAGGCACATGATCCCCCCACCTCACTCTGCACTCCAATGTACTAGGGAACACAGCAGCCCACAACCCTGCTCCCCCCAACCCCTCCTCCAGCCCTTCTGGTTTGTTTTTAAAGTAACTAGGCTGTCTTGCATATGCATAACATAAAAAAGCACCAGTAATCTACTAAGGAATTTTATTCATACGTTCATCTTCCTTCTCCGTTACTTCTTGTTCAGAACTAAGAGGATAAAGACCAGCAAAACTTACAGTATTACACAAATGCAGCTGAGAGTTTGCACTGAGGGAAACTTAAGTCAAATCAATATTTAAGCATGTTTGAAAACAAACTCCTAGGCACCAAAGCATATTGTGACAAACCAAAACAGTTACAAGAGCTCGGAAAGCTCACTGCGCTCCTGTCTTTGTGAAGGAGGCTACAAAAGTGAAGCTGCTTCTGCATGTCAGGAAGTTTCTGAATGATGTCTGGAAATCCTTCCATGCTTCCCAGAAAGTGTTTGGAAAAGTATCCCTGGTGGGCTCTGCATTCTGCGTCAGGACAGAGTTATAATTAGACATGGATAATTATTTCCAAATTTCCCAGTTTTCATTCTTCCCATTTTTTATGGGTTGAGGTTTATTTTTAGCTTGCTTGTATTTTCTGCTCTTTTGTTACTACACAGTCTTGCTAAGATTCTTCATCAGATTAAGCTTTAAAAGAAAACATATGCCCAGGGTAACACAGCATCTCGTCTCTACTGCACAGAGAAACAATGTGAAACCTGCAGTGGCAGAGAGTCGTCCTAAACCACCCTGTACTTACACTGGCATTTAGGCTCTGGCGGTCTCCTTCAGGGCCAGTAATAACATCGTAATGGGACTGGGAGACAAAACTGTCACATTCTTTCCAAGACAATCTTCCAGGCTCATCAGCATAGACAATCACTCCTTTCACTTCTGGAGTAATAGGAAGATTTTAAGCAGTATCTTTTGATTTGAGTTGGACTCAGAAAAAAATGACATAGCTGGGGGCCTTATTTGAAATGCAACAAGGCTGTAATGTAAAGCGCAATTTCCCATGCAGTCTGTGGAGAGAATGAGGCACTTGTCCCAGTTCTCTTAATTGTCTCTGATTGCTGTTTGTGTAGCACAGTCACTTCCTCATCTTCAAAATCACCTTCAAGGGCTCAAACGTTTTTCCCATCACTGTTTTAAATCAAGAAGGGCTAAACACCCACCTATTCAGCCATCGGGGTGCTTTTATGTTATTTATGTGGTTTATGCTATTAGGTTTTAAAATTTTGTTTATTTAATTGGCCTTAACAAGTACTTAAGTAACAGGTTTGAGGATGCATCAGCGGGACTCGGCACGTGTTGACGAAGGTGCGCTTAACCTGACAGTTAGTATTTGGTACCATTTTCCCAGCAGCCGTCGCTGTTATGGAAGAAGTGCTAATTTTCCAAAAATGGTTACAGCTTGATTATTCTGTTGGTTCTTTATTCACATGGTCTCATTAATTTGTTGGCACTGCTCTGTGAGGGATGAAGCAGTGTTATTATTTCTACTCCAAACTCTTTTCAGTATCTTGCAATGATTCAGGGCCATGTGTCACATTACTGGGATGAGCAGCTCCAGTTGCCTTCACTGAGGCTGAGCAGATGGATACACCCCAAGGAACAAGCTGCTCGTCTCCAGGAGTCACCACAGTGTTTTCTGGTGTTCACCTGGGGAGGTGAACAAGAAATAGTAAAAACCACAGGCAGATGTCCCACCAGACTTCCTATGTTAAGTAAATAGCTTTCAGGCAATGGAGAAGTTCTGCCTGTCCGAGGCCCTAGAGCCTCTCTTGGTTTGGGACCACAAAGCAGCCAGGTAGTTCAAGGAGGGAAGGACAACAAACTGGAAATGTCTGGGAAAGGCTGCAGGGGAGTGGGAGCCAGAGAGACCACTTTAGCCTCAAACTAGGAATACAGTTCCTGTCTGTGGCTGGATTATTAGAAGCTAGTACTCCCAATTTAGCCACATAGCCACAGTCCAACTTAGCTTTTTACATCAAATTATTCATGAAAGTCAGCAGGAGCTGGAGATAAACTATTCATTCTGTGCATTTCTATGTGAAAGGAACTCTCAGGAGAGATCCTCAAAGTTCTGCCAAGAAAACAAGTGGAAACATTTTAAGAATGAGAGGAAACATTTATAATTGAAATCACCGACAGTGTATTGTGATTAGTTAATTCTACCAGAATAAAGAAGCCACCTTTCCTTAGACAAGTGGGTGGCACAGAGGAAGGTATGTGGGCTGGAGAAAATGTGACTATCACCCCAGCATGTTCCACCAGCCTGTTTTTAAACATGACACTGCTGCACCTGCATGGCCCTGATGCTCATGATACGCTGACCTGACTAGAGAGCACCCAGGTACACCTGGAACCTCTCTTCCCTACTTGTCATCACACCATAATCATCTTCTTGGGGAGACATGCAAAACATCTCCTACACCTCAAAGTCATCCAAATAGTCATCCATTCAAAGAGTACATATTGAGTAGCTTCTGATTCTCTTTCAGCACAGCTGAAATCAAAAGGCAGAGCAGCAGACAAAAGCTGTCTCTCTTCTACCTTTCTTCACTGAAGAAACAAAAAGCTGAAATGCTGATGGCATGTTGCCTTGTTTTTCCATGCTTTTTTGCTGCCACTGTTCACTTTATACAGCAACTCTGTCTGGGTGTGCTACATGTAGTTCCTGCCCCAAGAAGCAAACAGCAACAGGGTGAGAAACCATGGACAGGCAGAGCCAAGCAGACCACATAGCAGGAAAGAATCAAAGAAACTGGGCTAGCATATGTTTGGGGAGACTCAAACCCTTATTCTTTCATCTTTGAGAAAATAAGGCTGCAGTAATATTAAAGAGAACACCAGTGCCAGATCTTTCCCACTACCTTTTTTTTTTTCCTCACAAAAAGAAAAGTTAATGCCACATGAAATGTGAATTTGCTTTCTAGTCTAGCAACAGGGAAAGGGAGTAAAGATGTTTTTAAAGTGAAAGCTCTTGCCTTAAAACACAGCATTCAAAATGACAAGTATTAACTGTTTTTCAGTCTTTATCGCTAATAAGATGTTAAGGGGTTTCTTAGCAGTACTTGTGCCAATGGGAATAAATCAGGGTTAACTTGGCAGAAGCCCCAAACCATGCTTAGCTTTCCCTATTGTAACAGCTAACAAAGCCTTTATTAACATCTTTACCCCTTGTCGGGCCCAAGAGTCCCTTTTTTCAACAAAACAGGAGCTTTGAGTCTTCAATTTGCAGCTCTGTGAAGGAGATTTATGCCTTGGATTCAGCATGTTATTTGTTCACATTTATTTCCAAATGTCCCCCTCAGCCTTTATCTATGAGAAGCAGAGACATTTAAAGACAGATCTATTTTTAAAATGCATCCAATATGGGCACAAAATCAACACATGAGAAACCTTCTGAACTCCAAAACTGGGAAGAGGGACTGTAGTTCATGAAGTCCAGAGTCTTTAACAGCATCAGAGGGAAACCAGATCAGCAGCCCTTTAGTGAGAAAACCTGACTCCCTGGTTCAGGCACATGAGGAAACCACAGCTGTCATTTCTGACAGGAGAAAAGATGCCACACTGCTTGCTAAGATCATTAAGCAGACTCTCATTCCTCACCCCACATTGGTGAGGCATATGGGTACACAGGCACTGGGTGCTGATACCTCCACGATGTGTCACAGCCTCCCCTACTTTCAGGTTCCAACCCAAGCCCAGTACGCATCTTGTCTGACAGGTACACCAGAAATGAAGCAATGGAGCTTTTGGTCAAAAGAACATAACAGGCCTAAGTGACTGCTGCCATTGGGGTACCTAGAGGGGCAGAAGGTCTGAAAGGACTAAGAGTTTATGTACAGCCAGTACCTGAGTCCTGTGCCTGTTCTCCTGAAAGCCCCACAGAAATGGATCAGACAGAAAGAGGGATTCAGTAGGATCCTATGAGAAGGTGATGGCAGAGGCTGCACAGTGAAGTTCAGCACATCCTACTATGCTGTGACAGAGACTACTAACAGCTCAGCATGCACCCAGAGCCTGCTCATCTCTCAGACAGAACTCTCCTTGCCCCAAATAGCAGCAGTCCTAGCCCAAACCAAAAGCAATTAATTTGCTGACTTGAGGATGCAGCCAATTGCCAATTCTTGCTCCTTTTGGGATTTTAAGAGGCATTTTTGGGAGGCCAAGCTGCTTTCACATGCCAAGACATATCTCAAGTCCAAGCATCAAATAGCCACTTTCAAAGAGAAACCTACAGCTTGCAGCCCTTCACAGCAAAGTGGTGATCACATCCAAGACATCTGGCTTGCCCCCCAGCCAGGAGAGATAGGCACCTTACAGAGACCTTCCCCACCAGCACAACATCCTCTATTTGACTTAAACCCAGATGCTGTCCTTCCTAATTTCTCAAGGATTCTTTTGTGCTCGACTTCAAGGGCATAAGAACATGTGGTGGGACACGTATTCCCTTCCTCCGTAGAATCAGCCAGCCTTTAACCCTGCCATGATACAAGGAAATGCACCTCTGTGGCCTCAGGGCACTGCAAAGAAGCATCCACAGTGCTTTGAGTCCTTTCTAGAGGAAAAGCTGGAGGAAAAGAGATCGCTGTGCTTTTTTCAAAATGGAAGTCTGCAAAAACATGGACTTTGCATTGAGTTATTGCAGATTAAAGTTGTTTTTCAAAGCAAACAGCATTTTCTCAGTTTATTCACCAGGGTCTGTGTTTCCAGTTTGTGTTCCAACTGCCACGAAGCGGCTGCTCTGCTACCTCGAGAGGGCACCATGAGACAGTTGAAGAAAACGATGGAGCAAAGAAGCTTTACTTCAAGCGCCAAATATTCCTGTCATGAGAATGTTCAATTACAATAATTAGCAATAATCACATAAGCAACAGGAGCTTCCCTTACCTCCATTCACCCCTCTGAAGAATGGAGCCTGCTTCATTAAAACCACCACTTCCTTGTTAATCCCAGGAGCCCGTTCATGGGATGCTTCCTTCAGAGACCCGAGGACCCAGGTTTGCCACCATGGCTTCCCAGTGCCTCTGCCAAGCTACTGGATCAACATGTCAACTGCCAAAGGAAAAAGCCTTATCAGGAATCATCTGACTTCAAAACGGAAATTTTAAGAGAGGAAAAATGTCTTAAATGTTAACAGCACCCACTAAACAAACTGGCGCCTGTCATTAGTGTGACAGTCACAATGTTTTCTTTAACAGCTCTGACCTACTTAGAAGAGATGAGCTCTGCCTTTGAAGCTGGATTTGGAGGGGGTCTTTTAAATTGTGTTTTCCCTTCTACCACCTGATACCCAACCAATTTAACACAAATTAGTACCTAATTCGTGCTGGGAAAGTTGAAGTTAGCAGATTGATTGAAAGTCAGATGAAACAACATTCGTTGAAAGGAAGTGCTTTTTCACTTCTTTAGCCTAGGAGTATCTCGGTGCAGTAAGTTGAACAGGAGGCTCAGCAGTGAGGAGCAGAATACAGTGCTTACAGACAGCAGGGCTGCCCCAGGCAAGGCACTGGGCTAGGTCTGGTCACGCAAGACATGGAGACAAGGGGTTGATATCTGTAATCCAGATCTCTGTGAACCCTAACAGTTTCCTACTACCATGCCATGTGATTAGCTGTCTACAACTACCTGAAAGGAGGTTGTAAAGACATGGGGGTTGGTTTCTTCTCACAAGTGACAGGACAAGAGGAAACGGCCTCAAGTTGCACCAGGGGAGGTTTAGGTTGGACATTAGGAAAAACTTCATTGAAAAGTTCATCAGGCCATGGAACAGGCCGTCCAGGGAGAGGGCTGAATCACTATCTCTGGCCATGTTTCAAAGTCATGTAGACATGAAGCTTAGGGACTGGGTTTAATGGTGACCTTGGGACAGTTAGGTTAATGGTTGGACTTGATGATCTTAAAGGTCTTTTCCAACCTGAACGGTTTTAAAATTTTATGACCCTATGAAGAATAAAGCTACAAATAAACATTTCTATTTCCTTCCCTTGCAACATCCCACTGTAGCTTGTTATTCTGATTGCACATCATCTTGACCAATCTATCCTTTGATAAATTTGCAGTATAAAGCCAAAAGGAAACCAAATTAATAAGTTAAGTAAGTAAGCAAACTATGTTTACCAGTTAGAAATTACTCAGTGAGTTTAGGTAAAGGAAGGCAGCCAGAGGGTTTTGAACGTGCTTTAATTTCTTGGTGTGAATGACAGAACAGGCCTGGGTACTCCTGACCTCTAAACAGGTTGTTAATCCAGGTGGCTTCCAACACAAAGCCACGTCCAGTACTGACTCCCCAGAAATTAGAATTATGTTCCTGATGTCCTTAATGGAATGAGCCATGCACTATGGACATCAAGCTGGATTCCAGACAGGATCCAAAGTAACAAATCCTCACAGCTGGGTGTAAATCCATGTTAGGAATCAATGAGTGTCCAGGCTGAAAGGCAAAGGTAAAGGAAGAAACCTTTGTCTGTCTACTCCACAGGCTTTAGGCCCCATCTGACCCCAAAATAAAAGGAAATTTGATAAAGGAAAGAAAATATGATAAAGGAAAGAAAATATGATAAAGGAAAGAGAATTGTCAGGATATTGGGCAATCTGGTAGTGATTCCAGGCAGTGGAATTTCCTAGTCAGCTTTTGCTGTATTTTATACATTCAGGTAAATGTGGGCACTCTACTTCCTCACCATAGGTGAGATGAGGGCAGAGGTGGTGAGGCCTTGTTGGAAAGAACAACCTCATGGAAAAACAAGGTGTATACACAGGGAAATATGCGTTGCAGTTATATAAATATACAGAAAATAAGTGGTTCATTCATAACCAAGAGAATTCCAGCTACACATGGAATTGCTGTCAATGAGAGAGAAATGCAAAAATTTAGGTCTCAATGTACAGTGACAGAGAATTAAATACCTAAAGGTCCTCATCTCATCGTAGACAAAGCTAATCATTGCATGGATTGCTTTTGTCCCTGGTGCACATTTCTGACAGCCTGCATAGCTCAGGACAATAACAGACATGGTCATATAGATGTGAGGTCAGGTGTCAAAGATTTAGACAACTAACAATGGGTGGATTTTGTGAGAAATCCAGATACTTGTATCTCCATCCTTACAGCTCTGTTCCAAGTTGTTCTTTATGACTTACAACAGGAAAGCAACAATCTCATCAAGTTCAACCAAAAGAATTGCCAAGTCCTGCCTCCAGAGATGAATAAGCCGAAGTACCAGAACAGGCTGAGGCCATCTGGTTTTAAAGCAGCTTTGCAGGAACAGCTCTGGGAGTCCTAATGGACAAGCAGCTGACCATGAACCAAGAAAGGCAGCCAACAGCCTCCAGGGCTGCATTAGGAAAAGCATCTCCAGCAGGTCAGGGGAAGTGACCATTCTCTCTTTAGATTTAGTGAGGTCATTATCTGCAGTGGTGGGTCCAGTCCTGGGCTCTCCAATACGAAAGAGACATGGACATAATTGAATGAGTCCAGCAAAGGGCCACGATGATGGTAAAGGAACTGGAGAATCTGTCATACAAGAAGAGATTGAAGGAGCTAGAACTGTTTAGTCTGGAGAAACTCAGAAGAATTGTATGAACTTATCTTGATGTGCAGGAGTAAGACTTCACGGTGATGCCCAGTGCGAGGACAAGAGGCAAGGTCCATGCACTGAATTACAGGAAACTCCATTTAAACTTAAGAAGTTTTTACTGGAAGGGAGGTGAAATGCTGGAACAGAGATTATGGAATCTCCATCCTTGGAAATACTGAAGATCCAATAGGACACAGCCCTGAACAACCTGCTGCAGTTGACCCTACTCTGAACAGAGCTTGGACTAGACATCCTCAAAGTTCCCTTCCAACTTCAATGTTCCTGTGATTCTGTGACTGCCTGGCCAGGTTTATTTCCAAGTTATTGATGTGTTTTGCAACAGGAAGAGCAACAAGCTGTATCAACAGACTCTTGCAACTGGAAAAGCTGAATTAATTGCTAGAATCACACCAGCCAGCTGGAGTGAATGGCAGTTTCTGTTCGAAGGTCTGCCAATGTAAACATGACTGCTGCAGAATCGGAGCTCTAGCTGTGGGCTGTATGCCAGATTCCTTAGTGTGCCTCAAGAATACAGACATCGTTAGCCACAGTATTAGCACCCTGAGAACTGCTGCATGTGATAACAATGAGAGAGTCCTGCTGAAATAGTGACTGAGCCTGCACCACGGGCTCTGCTGCACCAGAAGGGCTACAGATGCCTTGTCCTGTGACAAACATGTGCCAGATATTGCAAAGAACTAGGAGGATGGTTACTGAGCACCCAGCAGGGAGGGCTGAGAGAGCTGGCCTTCTTGTAGTATGGGGAAAGATGTCAGCAACCCGCAGATCCTCCTGTCCATGCCTAGCCCTGCACCCAGCCCCTAGTGGAGAAATGTTTCATGAACATTCATTCAAACAGAAACACTGTACTGCAGGTGGAGAGGGAGTAATGGCCATATACTGGGTAGGAAGAGAGAAGGATTAAGAAAGACTGAACACCAGTGCAAAGGGGTGGACTGGCAGCCACATGGCAGAAGAAGGGAGAGGACAAAGGACATTGTAGCCTCTTGTTAAGGCTGCATGGTGCAAGGGGCACAGAGTCCGGAGAAGAGCAACTAGAATGGTTAAGGGGAGGGAAGGTAAGCCCTATGAGGAGAGGCTGGTGGAGCTGGGTCTGTTTAGCCTGGAAAAGAGGCTCAGGGATGACCTTATTGCTGTCTATAACTATCTAAAAGGTGGTTGTAGTCAGGTGGGGGTCGGTCTTTTCTCCGTGGACACTGGAGGCAGGACAAGGGGTCACAGTCTTAAGCTCCATCGGGGGAGGTTTAGACTTGACATTAGGAAAAGGTTTTTCACTGAAAGAGTGATCCAATTTTGGAATGGGCTGCCCACTGAGGTGGTCGAGTCACCCTCTCTGGAGGTGTTTAATATTAGACTGGATGAAGTGCTGAGTGGCATGATCTAGATGTTAGATGTTAGGATTACTTGGTTGGTTTTAGGTTGAACTGGATGATCTTTAAGGTCATTTCCAACCTCATCATTGCTGTGATACTGTGATACTGTGTGACTGTGCCATGGAGGACAGCCACACTGCTGTGCAGCCATTCCCCACCACCATTCAACCCACCAGGACCTGTTCCCAGCTTGAAGGCTGCACTCAGCCAAGCCTTGGGCTGGAACCTCTTCATGCATGGAAAACAGAGATGGAAAGAGAACAGTCCTTCCCTCCTATTTCCTGCTTAAACGATGAGCTGCTCGGGTGAGATAAGGGAGATTTCATTGCAAACCTTGTGTGTGTTTGGCAGGGGGCTTTTTAACCTCCTGCTTCTCAAATATATTTAACTTTTCATTCTTCCAGGCTTAGTGATTCCAAAAAAAAAGCAATGCCTGTGTAATTCCTAAACACACAAAGCTTAGAAGCAACCTTCCTCCCACCTCATAATCATTCAGCCTCATTTTTGAGTCAGTCAGGTAAGATGGGGAAGGGCAATGTCTGCCTCTCCTATTTGCTTAGCATTTGCAGATGAAAACACTATTGTAAAGCATGAGTATATCCCAAACCATGATTTTAGGTCTAAGATTTGCATCAACCATAGGAAGTTATTTTAACACAGTGGTAAGCTTCATGGATGAACTTGCAATGTTTGCCTGACATTTTCTATACAGATGACATAAAATGAACAAACTAGACTTAAACACTAAGGAATTATTTATGTGGAAAAACAACTGCACATTTTTAATCATGTTTGACGTGGTTATTTATTTAAGTAGTCTTTAGGCTGACTTCATTTTTCATTTTCTAATGTCTCTAGATGCTGAACTATAACTCATTCCTAACCATACCTATGAGTTTGGTGCATACTCAATAAATTAACATCTGCAAAGGAGCATCCTCTGCATTTTGCTACTGCTCAAGCAATTTTCACTTCAATCCATGTTATTCTTTACTTTTTACTCTCTTATCCAGTTCTGCACCTCTCATGTCTGTAATTGCTGTTCCCCAAACTGCAAATACAGCCTGTTTACTTCTCTCGTCCAAAACAGGAGCACAAGACAAAGAATAAAAGTTGACTACCACAACCCTAATGGTTGTTCACTAAAGCAATCACCTGAGATCCAAACCTTGCAAAGCTTTTAGGTATGTATTTAATGCAAAACACATATTTCCATCAGCTTTGAAGGAATAAGCTTTATGTTAAGGCTTTTATGGAAATTCTAATACTTCAATTATGCACAGGCTAAAGAATTTCACTGGAGATAAGTCTGAGCACCTTGCAAGCTGAGCAGACCTACTGCACTAAATGCAACCCCCTTTGTCTGAAACTTGAATTCGTTCACAGGCTTTATCCAGTAATAGACTCACCCTTCAATGTAAGATTTAAAATGGATATGACACACATGTTAAGTGAAATTTCGAATATAAGGTTTTTTTAATTTGCAGAAACAGCTCTGCTGGTAGTTGTTCACTCTTAGCACATTACCTGCGACAAGTCAGAATTTCACTGATAAGCCTCTCCAGCTTCTGTTCAGAGAAGTATCTGAAAACTCATCACGCCCAGCCCTTGAGGAAGAACAAGAATTCAATTCAAACTGAAAAGAGACAGTGCTGGGAGAGGTTCTGACATTCAGAAAGGGTAGGAGGAAAAATGACAGACTGAGCCTGCACCATTACTAAAATTAGATCATTTCTTTTGTTCTCCTGAACCTTCTGCTCTATTTGCCAGGAATCATATTAGCAACAGAAACTGTGAGAATCTGTCCAACATTATTAGAGAAGCTGGACACAAAGAAATTATGAAAATCTTCTTTTTAAATGTACTTGCACATAAAAAAGGGCAGATTTTTATAAGTTTGCAGGATTAGATCAAATCCCATGTCAGAAACCGGGCATCAAACTAACAAAGCTTAATTATCAGTACTGTGGGGTGCTGAGCACCAGCACAGAACAGTACTTTACCATCTGCATCTATATGTATTGGCTTACTGCTTAGGACAGGCTTAAACCGAAGCACGCTCTTAAGCTCTTCTCAAGAGCAACCCCTATGCAAGAGCAACACTCACACTATTCAGTACTGCCACCCAAAAGAGCCCTGAAGGCCAGCTCTGCTCTTGGAAGAGATGTCTTGTTGTCTGGCAGTGAATCCCTCCTCTACACAGGAGGCTGTTCAGCAGACCTAATGGCTTGTCATGCTAGAGGAGCAAGTGTCTGTTGTCTACGGACACTGTGGCTGAGCTCCTCAATATTGTAAGAATTTCACGTGAGAATCTTCACATTGATATCTTCTGCCATTGGTTTGCTTTTTTAAGACAGAGAGACTTCAGGTAAGGACTAATGACTAAGTCAGGCACACAAGGGAAATGCTCATCTCTGGGTGATGGGAACAGGCTCCCTCTATAGCCTGATTTTGCTAGAAGAGCAGTTAATGGTTGCTTCTCAGCTAGGGTTATGACATCTTTTACAGAGTGGCCCAGTGCATTAGACTCTTCTTGCAGGCTAAGCAAGCGCTTAGCCTTCTTCTTTGGGCAGGCAGCCACTAGTCTGCTTCACAAAAGGCAGTTCCAGGCACCACACCACTGCCTTTTAGTCCTTTTTAAGGATGCCAGGGGCATCCCTGCTCCAAGTGGATCAGAGATGCACAAACACAAATCAGATGTATGAAGGCAGCAGCTCAGACCTGCTCCGAGAGTCATATTTGTGTAACATCAGCAGCTCTGAGCTAGTGAGCATTGAACTATCCTCCAGAGGAGGGTATCTATCCTCAGATCTTCCCAATCTTGAACAAAGCCCAAGAGATTCAGTTACATCTCTGAATTAATTCTTCTGGGTCATGAATATCTTTTTAAGTCATTGTAAAGTTGGATACATAATCTTTAACAATTAGCACATGTGAATATGACCAGTCCTAACTGAATGAAGAGCTCAAGGATACAGGATACATGACCTTGTATGTAGATAATACAGACTGTAATCCTGCCATGGTAGCTACAAATTGTCCTTAATCTCAAGCAGTAAAAGGCTGTGTGATGGAGGAACAGTGTGTCTTGCACACGATCGGTCTCCATTTATAAGCACAGCATCTGGGGGCCGTGGACTGTGGTATAAATGACAACTGTGAGGTCTATATGGCCACAGGACTGTAGCACCCTGTCAGAGTAAAGATGCAGAATATCCTATCGTCAATCCTGGGCTGTCACTTGCGATTCCAGCAGTACAAAAATCTGCAATTTGTAATTCTTTCTCTGTCCTTTTCTCCTCAGATCAGTGATAGAATCTCAAATGACAGCAACTGAAGTAGACTTCCACAGCAACTGAGTCTTTCCCAAAATGTAAAATATTTAACTCGATTGCTTGCATAGCCAAGATGTTTTCAGCATTAAATGCAAGAAGGAAATAAAAAGGAACATGTTGCTTTGTTAAATAACTAAACCAGTCCGGTTCATGGCTCCTGATTTTCAGAATATCCTACACACAGTAAAAAGGAAATCTGCAGACTCACTGTTTTATCCTTCTCTGGCAGCAATACTGGAAGGGTATGGTTCTCAGAAAACCCAAACCATATGACACACAAAATTATACTGATAACAAATAATCATAAATTGCTTTAATAAATAGCTAGGTATCAGCCCTGGAATCACTGAAGTATACTGAAGTATCTGCTTAGCTGCCACACAAGAAGGGTGGATGACAAGGAGGCAATTGATTCTTCAGCTGATGAAACTCATGACATGGATGGCTGTTACCCTTGAACTCTTAATGGTAGGTAGCTTGGAACCAAAATCCTTGTGCCCTCAGGAGCACAAAGGTATCTCTCATGTGCAGGCATGGGGAACTTCTTTGTTAGATTTATTTTAAAGGGATAAAGTCACCCAGAAAGAAGTAACTTCCCTAGTGTGTCATGTTCTCCTGCCAGCCTAAGGCCATATTGTCTAAAGACATTACTTCCAAGGGAGCCACGGAAACATAGTCCTAAATAACATACACGCAGTATACACAGCTTTCCAGTCAGCCACACAGATAAATGCCAAGATGAGTCTCGTATGGGATGCAGAACAGAAAGACTGAGGAAAACACAGAGTCAGGTTTCGCTCTGATGATTTCTGTTTGGGAATCCCAGCCTGCAGATCTCAATGTACCAGTAATTAAATTTGGGCATCAGGAAAAAGAGGATAAATAATCACCATGATAGGATTTGAAAGTAACAACTTCTTTTGCCTAGCACTGTCTTAAAAACATCATTGCCTACAAGCTTTCGCTTCCTTAATCAGTAAATACAATCAAGTGCCACCTTCTCCTGCTCTTATCACTTTTCTAGGTTAGGAAAAATAGGGTTTGGTAGCATCTCTTCTTTCCTTTTATTCCCAAAATAATATATATTTTGTTTTAGACTGTGGAAGGAGGCAGAAAGACCCTCCTTGTCAGATGGCTTAAGAGCTAAATGGCCCTTTTAAATAGATCGAGAATGGGGTTTCCAGAGGGGGTTGTGACTTTGTGACTGGTTGCGGGGNTCCACTTGGGGCCTGCAGCCCACCCCATTCTCTAGGCATGGGATCCTGCAAGGACCCTGCTGCCCACCCAGAGCCAGGCACAGTGGAGGGGGGCCAAAGTGTGATGGCAGGACACTCTGTCCTCTGTCAGCCATCTTGGAGCAAGCAGCTCTGAGCCGCACCAGCAGAAAGTCCTTCCCTTGCCCACATGCCAAAGTGGGTGGGCAGAGAGAGAAGCCTGATGTCTAGCGGAGCAGTTACATTGATTGTTGTAAGCCTGGAGATGCTGGAGCAACGAGCTAACCTTAAAGATGAAAAGGCCCANCAGAGAGAGAAAAAGCCCTGAAAGCCCAAGACCCTGAAAGAGGTAGGGGGAGTCCGTGCTGGTTTGCTGCTGCAGCCAACGTTATGCTCTTGCCATGTTGCTGGGCCATGCAGCTGCCACTATCCTGATTTACCAAAAACAGCAAGAGAAGCCTTTGTCATAGCTTGCCACTGATAAAGACACTGGGACTTCTCAAGTTAGCAGGAACATGGAGCTCCCAGAAGGGTGTTTGCTGTTTCAGCTTGGCAGAATTGTTCACACAAAGATTCGTAACTCTTAAACATCTGGCAGAATGTTGGGAAATTGGGGTTTGAATTCTCCTAGGGGTTGCTGTTGCTGTACTGTGCTGTGTGTGTCCCTCTCCCCAGAACAACCAACCTGAAGCCAAAGACCACAACAGAGTCCTTTGCCCATTTCTTTTTGTCAGAATGTGTGTAATGGCACTGTAACACAGTTTTTGTTTTGCTTGTGTCACCTGCTTGGGCTTTTTCGCGTTTTTCTGCTTATATAGAGAGATTCAATAAACTCTTTAGTTTCCCCATGCTATTTTCTCTTGCCTGATAGATTCTATACGAGACCCCTTGAGACCTGGCTGCCTTTCTGTTTTGGGGATATTCCTAACCTGGGACATTGCTACTTATAAAGATGTACTTAAAACCTTTAAAGAGGAGAAAGATCATTAAGAACACTATTTGCTCCTGCATGCATCATTCCAAACATTAAAAATATGGAAAGATGCAAAAGTCAGAGGAGTCAGGACTACAATTCCTTTTTCAAAGTAAGCCAAAAACCAAGTTCCAACTTCGCAAATAGCTGATGTGTGTCTTAATTTTAAGCAGATGAGGAGTCCTGTTCATTTGAGTGGAACAGTTGACATGCTTGTGGTTACACGCTGTG
Organism: Upupa epops; assembly: GCA_013397515.1. Taxonomy (NCBI): domain Eukaryota; kingdom Metazoa; phylum Chordata; class Aves; order Bucerotiformes; family Upupidae; genus Upupa; species Upupa epops. The sequence goes on along the minus strand of VZRI01012103.1, from coordinate 45,617 downwards.
TGATAATCCGCAATAGACAGCTGGAGGCTGGCAGAATTTACGTAGAAACCTTTACGCCATTAGCAGGTTTTATCTGACCAAGAAAATTCTTAGAACTCTCAAGAGAAATAAGAGAGCATTCTCCCTCTCCAGTAATTAGCTTTGAGTTTGCACTGCCTGAAATTCTGATTTATTTTTTGAGCAGGGCAAAAATCATAGGAAACAAGGACAGACAAAAAGCCACCTCTGAGTTTTGAAACACAAGCAGCAGGGCTTGCAAAGAAATAAATCTAATGTCTGCTTCCCCCTCAGCAATTGCTATTTAGGATTTACATATTCCAGAACAGAATTAACCTCTTTACAAAACTGTACCTGAATTGGGGAACTCATACAGGATGAAACTTGTGAACAAAAAGAAAATACCTGCTAGAGATTTTAGTGAACTACAGAGACAAGCTATTTACTTCGGAATATCAATGAGACACATAAATACTTAATTTAACACAACTGTAACAGACACATTTGAAGGACAGCATGAATGAATCTTAAGTCAAGGATCCTGAAAAAACCCAGTGTTTGAGATCACAGAATCACAGAATTTTTGAGGCTGGAAAAGATGTCTCAGATCACCAAGCCCAGCCTATGACCTGGTATTACCAAACCTAGACCATGGCATTTAATGCCATGTCCAGCCTGTCTTTAAACACCTCCAGGGATGGGGATTCCACCACTTCCCTGGGCAGTCCGTTCTAGTACCTAACCACCCTTTATGTGACAAAGGGCTAACATCCAACCTATCCTGCCCTAGTGCAGCGTCAGGCCCTGCCTCTCATCCTATTATTAGTTGCCTGGGAAAAGAGCCCGACCCCCATCTGCCTACAATTCCCTTCAGGCAGTTAAAGAGCATGATAAGGTCCTGGGTCTCCTCTTCTCCAGCCTAAACAACCCCAGCTTCCTCAGCCTCTCCTCCTAAGATTTTCCCTCTAGTACCTTCACCAGCCTTGTTGCCCTGCTCTGGACCCACTCCAGTACCTCAATCTCTTTCTTGAAGTGAAGGTCCCAGAACTGTACTCAAGGGGAGGCCTGACCAGTGTCGAGTACAGGGGGAGAATTATGTCTCCAGTGCTGCTCACCACGGTATTCCTGATACAAGCCAGGATACCACTGGCCTTTTGTGCCAACTGGGCACTCTGCTGGCTCATATTCTGCCAGCTGTCAACATGTATTTGTCTTTCAACAGGATCATTTGTACCACTGAACCTCATTTAAAGGTAACTGAGCATTTTTCTTTGGTACCATTACATTGGATACCCCAATCCAGCAGCCTTTTTATTACCTCTGAAGAACAAAGATTACAGACCTACAAAAAGGTTATGATGCTTTTGATAAGAATGAAATTGATTACAGTAATTCTTCTAGTCTACATAAAATTCTAACCATATGCCGGTGTATTAAACTTTATTAGGGATTGAGATTAAAATGGAGATAATTGTAAGAATTTATATGGTGATTGCTTTAACAAAGACATTAAGGTAGGCCTATGCCTGCCCTGGTGCTCTAATGAACACAGTGAGTTAAACATTTTAGTAATACTACATATCGTAGAATCATAGAATCATAGAGGCTGGAAGGGACCTTAAAGATCATATAGTTCCAACCCCCCTGCATAGGCAGGGACATCTTCACTAGGTCAAGCTACTCAGGGCCCCATCCAACCTGGCCTTCAACACTTCCAACTTCCTTGGGCAGCCTGTTCTAGCATCTCAGCACCTTCACAGGGAAGAACTGTTTCCTAATGCCCAAACTAAATCTCCCCTCTTCAAGTCTGTAATCCTTTCCCCTTGTCTTCTTGCTACACCCCCATGTAAAAAGCCCTACCCCAGCTTTCTTGTAGCCCCATTCAGATGTTGGAAAGCTGCTATGAATTCACCTTAGGGCCTCCTCTTCTCCATGCTGAACAACCCCAACTCACTCAGCCTGTCCTTCTTATGTTGGCGACTCCAGAATTGGACCCAGTGCTACAGGTGGAGTCACACAAGTAGAGGGGAAGAATCACTTCCCTTGACTGACTGTCACTGCTTCTTTTGATGCAGCCCAGGATACAGTTGGCTTTCTGGGCTGCAAGCACATGCTGACAATTTGTATAAATTACACAAAGCATGCTCACTCTTCAATATTTTAAGTGTTTAATGGATGTAATTGGAAGTGGTAAGTAGTTCTGCGTTGTTTGGAATTACCCTTCAATTTGCCAATGAATCCTCAAGTTTATTTAACCTACAAGAAAACGGAGAATGCAGTTTCCCCGTTCTGAGGCTAGAACTGATGTTCTCACCTGGAATTTGTTCTACATAAACAAAGACCATTAGTGTTCAAAATTAAGGAAAAGGTATTTTACTGACATGTCAGACTTCTGTCAGTTTAGTATTTGTAATGAGTGTTCCTGTATTAAAATGTTGTGATGTTTAAATGTGTTGATCCTGATGTTAAATCTTGTAACGATTAAAGAAACAGTGCTTCATCTCTTATTACAAGGAGACAAAGAGATACCTCTCACAAGATTGGTAACTGGACAAGAAGAAATGCCCAAGGGAAGTTTAGACTGGACACTAGAAAAACCTTCATGTAAAGGCTCATCAGGCCTTGGAAAAGGCTGCCCGGGGAGGGGGCTGAATTGCCATCCCTGGCCGTGCTTCAGAGTCGTGGAGATACAGAGCTCAGGGACGGGGTTTAGCAGGAGCCTTGGGACTGCTCAGTTAAGGGTTGGACTTGATGATCATGAAGGTCTTTGCCAACCTTAACAACTCTGAATCTACTTTGCTTGAGTGTATACTTCTGTTAAGGTACGAAGATTACAGAAGCTACTAAGAAGTGATGAAACAACCTTTGACATTTCCATTCCAGTTCTCAGAAGGGCAGAAAGAAACCTGAGGAAACCAAAGCAGAATAAAATCATCAGCTGAACAGGCACCAGTCTGTAACAGCTGTGCAGCTCCAAGGGAACATGGACCACTGTGAAAGAGGAAAGCTTCAGGAGGCCCAGGGCCAGCTCATGGCAAGTGATGGGTGGCCGCAGGTATCACCTGCCTGCCTGGCTACAGCTCCTCTGCCGACTGAGGGTGTGTTTTCACCCTTCCTCACTTCGGGAGGTGAAGTGCCTTACGCACCTCATTTTACCACAAGAGGCCGGTGTTTGTGTGAGAGCGGCTAATGAGCTGGGGCTACTATCACAGCGGGAAAGCAACGAGCTCCTTGCAGTGGCCCCGCTGGCCGGGGCCATTTCCCGCCAGCGGTGGGGACCGTTGGCAGCACCAGCCGCTGCCTCAGGCGGGCAAAATGGCGGTGGCGGCCGAGGGGAGGGAACAGGGCGGGGAGAGAAGGGGGCCTCCCGCCACCGTTAGCCACCGCCTCCGCCTTCCCCCTGCTCCCTACAGTCCTCAGCAGCCGAAGCGGGGCCCGGCCTGCGCCGTTCCCATCCCTCAGGACAGCCTTGGGGCGGGGGGCAGCGTTCCGCCATCCTCCCTCCTCTTCCTGCCGCTGGTTCGGCCCCGTTCCCTTGCCCCCCCGCCCCGTTAAGCCCCTGCTCCGAGTCCGGTCCGGAGGTAGGTGCCCTCCTCGCTGAAGTTCCTCACCGCGGCCGCCTGTCCCCGGTTCCCTCAGCCCCTTCCTGACCCGGGGGGCCCATCGCTGAGGCAGGGGGAGGTTCCGAGGCCGGTGCTGGACGCGGCCGGGCCCGCACGGTTTTCCCAGGGCCTCCCGGGGTTGACCCCCCCGACCGTGTCTCCGGAGGTGAAAACGGCAGAGGATTTTGGGTTCGGTCCCTTGGTTAGTTATTTAAATCTTGTGCCTGTTGGAAAGTAGAGGGAGAGGTGGCTGGGAGTGCTGCGTGCTGGCTCTCAGATCCAAAGGCAAGGAGGAGTTCTGCAGTCCTTCCTGAAGGTGTCTCTGGGATGCTCTTTCCATGTCTGGATGGAGTGTGTTGGCCTACAACACTGCGTCCTTGGTCCCGCTGGAGGGTGGAATCAGCACTGCTAGCATATGATTTGTAATTGTTATTTAGGCTGACGTGAAAAGACCTAGAAGAGCACCGAGGTAAGTTTTTAAACTGTATGTGCCTCGATGGCTGAGAGCTGCACACGTGTTCTCCTCTAACCTGCTATAATAAAACCAGATGGCTCTGGCCTGAACCATTGGTGGATGTGAAGGATCAGCATAGAGTCATAGAGATGTTTAGGTTGGAAAAGATCTCTAAGATCATTGAGTCCAACCATTAACCTAACTAACTCTTTATTTAGACCAGCAGTCCGGCCCTCCTCTTAATTTCTGCCCAAATTTGAGCAACATTTGCTTTGTTTCCTTTTGTATTAGACTGAGAGAGAATGCTGCAGTGGGGTACTCATTAAATGAGTTCATGGTGTTGAAGTCCTTTTGCCATCCGTGTTGTGATAGTATTGAAGTCTCATGGAGCCCTGCTGGTGATGACAAGCTGTTGTGGTGCGGATTGTTTGGGTAACCAGGCAAGTTGTCAAAGGCAGACCAGGCCTGTATGTTTGGAATGTATGTTGAAGCCAGGTCCTGTAAACACTCACTACTGTGTGGAGTCTTGTTGCTAGGGCTTTGCACAGCAATAAGGAGACTTGTCTGAGTGCCTCTTTGAAGTCCTAATGTGCTACCTGACTCTTGAAAGCAGGACGGTTGAGGGTATTATTTCTGTAGTTCATGAGACTTAGGATTTTCATTTAAATAATTAAGTTTACCTCTTTTTTATGGCTTGTTTTGGAGCAAAGTCAAACAGAATTATATTGTTTACGTGTGTAGATTTTTGTCTCACACAAAGATGTCTCTTGTTTACACAGAAACTGTAAGAGAAATGTTTTGTTAAGGTTTTGTTAGCAGTATAAACTGACAAATACAGAATAGATCTTGAAACAAAAATAGCACTTCTTAGGTAGAAAAACACAGCTGCCCTGAAAACTGTTCTCCAAGAAAAACTCTGCACTTTTCAGTTCTAAGTTTCTTTAAAATCTCAGCTTCTGTCATTTATGTGCACATCAATCTACTGCATTTTACTTCTGCAGCAGCATAAGTTTCTTGCCTGCATAGTCCCCTGAGCAGTGTTTCTTTCTCTAAACCTGGATTTTTATTTCTGTTTTTGAAATTACATTTGAAATTTGTTTTTACTTGGGTGTGTCCCTGTTAACATTTTCCAAATCCTGACCTGGCAGTGATGAATTCCCCTCTCCATTGTCAACATGTGTCTTTTCCATTACAACTGACTGCTGCCTTCACTTTCCCTTAAGAAACATTCAGCAACTTGTAGTAGTATGACAAAAAAATTCCCTCTGTTTTCAGTGTCCCACATTCAGCATCCTATGGGTAAACATTACCATTTGGAATTTTAAAATGTTTTTGAAAAAAATTTTACAAATCCGCAGCCTACACAGAAAATACTTACAGAGCCTGTGGCTCCTGCTTTTTTTTTTCTGGGGAGGGTATTGATTTAGTGGACCCTGAATGTACATTTCCAGTTGGGATAATGTGTATATGTGGCCTTTCATGGCTCTAATTTGCCCTGTTTCTAACTTAGTCCCATGCAAACTAGTATCTACCCACAGCCAAGGGACTGGTACCTGTTTAATCATAAAGAAGAAATGATTCTTGGAAGTGCATAAAAGCATCTGGTATTGTTTAAAGAAGGGGTCACAGCAGTCTGAACTCCACAGCAGCCAATTGTTTAAAATTTAATGCATCAGCAGTGATGGTTAATTGTCATCATATTCTACAGGTCCAGTAGAAGACAGAATTTCAGTACTTGCCCATCTCCTACTGCACACTGACATTTCCTTTTTAGAACTATTATTCATTAAGTGCTTTCACACTGCATTTTTGTGCTTTTTTTTTCACTCTGTTTCTTGAGCGTTTCTACCTGTCATTCATGGATTCCTGCTTTTTTGTCTGGTAGCGTGAAATTATATTTGAATCTCATAGTTACAGTCTTGCATTCACTATTTCTGTATTTGCTCATCTTCTCTAAATGACCATTTATATCTGGTTTCTGTGTAATGATCCGCTGTAAAAATATACAGATTGGTTTTTTCCCTTTTTTCAGCTGTCTCCATTGACATACAGAAGGAACAGATACCGATTTTGCTGCACTCACAAGTATTGCGTTTATTTTGTATTTTATGTTTTAGGAAGCAGAAAGTGGATGCTTCGTTTTATGTCTTTGCTTCGTACAGTGAAATCCTGCTCTGCAGTTGGGCTGTGTAGGAAGGACAGTAAAAATGCTTATTTCACAAGGCTTTGATTTTTACAGGGAGCTTGGGGTGACTGTATTCTTGCAGCTAGATATCTGTTAACTGACTCTTAAATTTGGAGATCTTAACAGGATTAATTGCAATTAGATGTGTGTGCCCAGATGTGATTTGAATCATGCCAGATGGGGCAAAAATCAGTTTTTGGAACGTGTTCTAGCACAGAGATATGTTGGTCTTAGCAGTTTCCAATAAAATCTATCTAAAATAGATAGTCTGGGGGCTTGCTTAGGGGTTGCATTCTAGCAAATAGTTTGAAAGCTTTAGGATGGTGCCTACTAACACTGAAGTGTCATAATTCCAGTATAGTATTCTAAATTCAAATAGGAAAGCAAAAGTGTCTGGTTAAGTTCAGAGTTTCAGATTCAGTAATGTTTTTGTTCTTTTTCTTTCTGTTCTCTTACAGGAAAAATGAGCTTCATCCAGCATTCCTGAGCAATAAGAATGGGTCCAGATGTACCTCTGCTGAACGATTACAAACAGGAGTTCTTCTTGAAGCGCTTTCCACAGACTGTGCTGGGAGGTCCCCGGTTTAAATTAGGCTATTGTGCCCCTCCTTATGTCTATGTGAATCAGATTATTCTTTTCCTGACGCCATGGGTCTTGGGAGGAGTGGGAACACTTTTGTACCAGTTAGGTGTTATGAAGGACTACTATACCGCAGCCCTTTCAGGAGGACTGATGTTTGTTACTGCACTTATTCTTCAGATGACAAATCTGTATGCCAAGCAGAAAACAGTGACGGTAGAAAGAATGCAAATTCAGAATTCCCTAACAGATGAAGATGAGTTTGAATTTTCCAGCTGTGTAGGTTCAGAGACAGTAAAATTTATTATTCCTGGCAAGAAGTACATAATCAACACTGTATTCCACTCCTTTCTGGCAGGGGTATTGTGTGGGTTGGGAACGTGGTATTTGCTGCCAAACAGAATAACATCGCTGTACAGCAACATCGGAGGGACCGTGATGATCTTCGTGTTTGGCTGGGTGACGATATGTATAGGAGAGTATTCGTTAATCATAAATACAGCTACCGAAACAGCAACTTTCCAAGCACTGGATACTTACGAAATTACTGCCCTCATGAGACCTTTCTATATTTTTGTCTTTATTGCAGTGGATCTTGCGCACAGGTAAACAGTAGTCAGTGTTTAGCTAATTGAAGTAGTGGTTACTCTGTATGTCTTTAATAAGGAAGGTGAAATTATTCTTCTGAGAATTTATTTTTGGATTTTAATCAACTGTGAGAACTCCAAGGACAGAAGCTAGATGAGTATATGGTAAAAATTGAGGCTCTATGCTGTGCATAGAAGGTTCTTAAATTTTTATAGCGTTCCACAGGAATGAGGAGGAGCAGTTTCTAAGAAAGGGACAGCTAAAATTATCCTCTGCTGTGGCAATTTTCAGTAATTTTGTAGAAGAACATTTGCATCAACATCCTTTTAAAGGATGTGCTTTCAAGAAACCATGTCCCTGACCTGCAATCTAATTTCAGGAGCACAGGATTTATGTCCAGATTTCATCCTGATATATTTTCTAATTTAATCTTAGTAAAGTGATTGGAGAAGGTTTTAAATTAGAAGCAACAAAGGACCGTGAATTTGGTTTTAATGAACAGATAAACAAACTTGAATGCCACTAAGTCCTTATTATATGGATTTTGAACTTGGCTTTTTATGTGTTTTTGTAATGTGGAAGAACTACAAATAGAGTCTACAAATAGACTTCTGCATTTCCACTTTTCAAATGAGTGTCTTAGCTGAAGGATTTGTAGATCTCTTAAAGCAAGATGATTTTAGATTTACTGTATGCAGTCCTTCTTCCTGCTGGGTGGTATTTATATCACTTTTTTGTCACATGTACTTGTTTTAGGGTTGGGTACTTCAGATGCATTAAAAAAAAACAAATCATTTTGATTTCACTAGGTTTGCACTTGGAGGTGTCTTTGTTAAGGATTTACCCTAGTTGCCTCTTCAGTTATAATACGATAATTTGACTCCAAATTCCTCTCAATTTCCAGAGGAGGAAATTCAGACATTCTTTAAATTCCTTTGGGGTGTAATTATTTAGCAAAATGAGAGAAACCAGTTATCTTAGCAGTCCACCTTTAATTTAATGAACTAGGTGGTGAACTGTATGAGGTAGTTCTAGAAATCTGCATAAATTCTGATCTTTATATTTTCACAGGAAGATAATCCTTTTATGTAGAAAATAACCTCTCTTTAGGTATAGGAAAAACTATCTCTGGTGTGCAGGCAGTTCTTTCACAGTTAAGAGCTAAATCTTGTATAAAGTTTCACCTCTGTAATTCTGAGAAAAGACCTTTTTTGTTAAATAGTTGAGAGGCCTGTGGACCTTTCTTTTGGCATAGGTGTTTCTATTATAAGTTACTCCTTATGTCACTTGACTCACCTGCATAACCTGAAGGCTTCAAGTAATTTGAATTAAAAACTAGCCTGTCTTCTGATCCTTTAATGAGTGCCTCAGGCATAAACGTGTGCTCTTATTTTTCCTATATAGAAATACTGCTTGAGGTGTTGTAGACTAAATACTTGATTTTTATACTTCTGGATTTGCTGTACTACTTAAACACTAATTTCAGCACATCAGTTATCTTTTTACTTTGCAGAAATCAAATACATTTCTTCTTTTATCCAGGTTTGCTGTCAACACACCCATGCTAGAACAGACAAACCAGATTTTGCACGTCATATTTCTTTTTCTGCCATTCTTGTGGGCAATGGGAATTCTACCCCCGCTTGACGCACTTTTTCTGTGGGGAATGGAACAGCTGTTGGAGTTTGGACTAGGAGGTTCACCTATGTCAAGTAACACAAAGTAAATGTTGTTTATATAATTGTAAAATACATCAGTGTTGTTTATAACCTTTTTCTTTCCAAGCAAATCTTTTCTATTTTCTCCTTCGCAGGTTGTTAGTAATGTTTCTCATTTCTGCTGGAACAGCAATAGCATCGTATTTCATTCCCAGCACTCTCGGTGTGATCCTCTTCATGACTGGATTTGGGTTCATACTGAGTCTTAACCTAAGTGAGATTGGTTTTGCCTTCAAACACACGATGAGCAGCCACTTAGCCTCCAGCAAATCTAAAAGCATGCACAGAGGTCTTAGAATACAATTTGGGTGGAGGGAGTTTATATTTTATGTGACCGTGTTGATGTTTGCTCTCATAGAAGCAAGCCTGCTGCATCAATTTGCGGGCTTCTCATCATTTTCCACAGCCAGTCCCCAGGCTATAGCCAGTTACATTCTGATGGTGTTGCTTACGATTATGTGGATTCTTAGAGAGATACAGAGTGTGTACTTGTTTGGAGTCTTCCGAAATCCCTTTTATCCAAAGGATGTCAGGACTGTGACTGTGTTCATGGAGAAGCAAAGAAGGCTAATGAAAGTTGGTGTTGTCAGGAGGATTTTACTGACACTAGGTAGGAACATGCACTGTCTGTTGTTTGTTAGATGATGATTGTAGGAAGGTTGAAACAACTCTAGAATTGCTGTATGTGCAAGAGTCTGTGAATGAACTAAGAAAAATACAAGTAGCTGGAAATATTTGTTGCTGTTTTACTGAATTGTGCATTAAGGTCAAAAGTACTGGTTCACAATATTTGAAAGAGAAATGAGATGCTTCAAGCTGACGAAATACTTGGTTCTTACAACTTTCCAGTAAAGGGAACGGTCACATCTGTGGTAGGTTAGGGACAGATTGGGGGGAACCAAAATGTGATGTGAATTATTTAATGGTATAAAGAAGCATTACTTTGGGGAAGCGGATGGATGAATGTTGTTACCATGTTTATTTTATACTTCTTTTGAGTGTTCCCATTCTCTTGGGGAACAAACAAAAAAGCAGTAACAAGTGGACCTCACCATAAATGTTTGCTGCCATTAGTGCAAATATGCTGTTGATGGCCTAGAAGTGTAATGCAAAGAGGAATTTGTAATATTGACGAGAGTTCTCTTTTTATGCCAAGATCTCATTCTGCAATAAGACTGCTTATCGCTGTAGACTTTTACTTCTGGTTCTGAAAGGTACTCAATGATTGTTTTATTTCAATTGCAGTGTCTCCGTTTGCTATGATAGCGTTCCTGTCACTAGACCATTCGCTACAAAATCTCCATTCAGTGTCTGTCTGCATTGGATTCACAAGAATATTTAGGATGGTAATTTGAATTTTTAATGTGTTAGCCTAAGAAATTCTCCTCTACATGATTACCTTTTAAGGTGACGTGGAGGAAATATTCCAGGTCATGAAAGCAAAGACAGATAATTGCATTTTTAAACATATGTCTAACCTGTCTCCGTTTTAGGTTTGGCAGAACACAGAAAACGCCCTGCTGGACATAGTGGTTGTGTCAATAGCACAGATGTTGGTGTTCAGTCCGGACCTCTGGTGGAACAGGAGCCTTGATACTGGAATCAGACTCCTACTGGTAATTGTGACACTGTAAATTGAAGCAGGTCATTGTCGCTTAAAGTCTTTGTTCCCTTGCCCTCCCCTGTTTGAGAATTTCACAGCCCAGCAAACAAGCTAAAAAAACCTGTGTACTGAGCTAACACTGTAATAGCAGTCATTGATAATCATTAGCTTAGTTACTGTAGATAGGGCAGCTTTAGCAGTGCTGGATATGGTACGCTAGAGGATACAACATGCTTGTTGTATGTGTGTTGCAGGTTGGCATCCTGCGGGACCGACTGCTTCAGTTTCTCTCCAAGCTGCAGTTTGTCATAGCTATTCTTCTGACATCATGGACAGAGAAAAAACAACGCCGTAAATCTACCGCCACCTTAATCACACTCAACGTTGTTTTCTTCCCAATCTTGCTGATCTTCATTGCCATCTCTGCACTACTTTCTTCTCCACTGCTGCCACTCTTCACGCTGCCAGTATTTTTGGTTGGGTTTCCACGGCCTGTGCGAAGCTGGCCAGGGCCTGTGGGTGCTACAGCATGCGTTTGCTCTGATACCGTATACTACCAGCAGATGGTTCCCAGCCTGGCTGTTGCTCTGCAGTCTGCACTGGCAGCTGGTAGCCTAGGTAGGTATGCTAGCAATACTGAGAAGCAATGTAGTTAAATATTTTAGGAAACATGATTCTGCTGGAGAACAGAAGAATCATAGCATCTGATTTAAACCATGTTCACAGCACAGGTTGAATCTGGTATTCAGAGATTGTTCAGTTGACGAAAAAGTTGTTTTTATCCTTAGACATCTCTAAGTATATTGTAAGAAAATAGTTCTGGTTTGTGACCTTTAAAATAAGGAGTAACTAAATAGAGCTGAAACAGTATCTGATCTTAAGCTTTTCATATTGAATGTAAAAGAGTGCTATGAATTCATCTCACCTAACTAAATGAATTGAGAAGCTCTCTGGACACTCAGTGGCGTTAAGGTGTGTCAGACTGCATTTTGTGACTGTGTCTCTGTCTGCATCAATCCTTTCACTGGGGATCCAGAAGGTGGCTTCGTTCGTTTGGGTCCTCATTTATGAGGTTTGGTGAAATAGACAGTAGAGCCTAACTAGCAAGAAGCAGTTGAGCACAGAAGCAGTTGATAAGACTTCATGTCTTATCTTGTGTGGGCAGCGTTGTAACAGCATTCATGGCCTTGAAAATGGTGACAGATAGATGTGGTGGGGATTGCAGAGAATTCTATAAACCCAGGTGAAGAAATGTCCAGTTGTTCTCCCAGCTGGGCACAAAATAACAGTTACCACCCCAAGTTTGGCTTCTCGAGAAACAGTCTTTGTATAACTTAAATAATCAAAAGATTGTCACCCTTAGACAAGAGGCAAACATTGACCTAAGCCTCTTAAAAATTACTTATGACAGGAAAAATGGACTGGTATTTGAAGGGAGTGGAAATTAACCGTAGCCTTATGTGAGTGTTTTACTAGGAAACATTCGCTGCACTGGTAGTACTGGAGTAGAGAGTTATTAAAAAATAAAACTAGGAACACTTTTTCCTCTAAAGGTGAGACATAGTTTGTCCACTGCACCAGCCTATGCATGTTTTTTTATATAATAGATGTTATATAATCATAGAATCTTCATGGCTGGAAAGGACTTCCAGGATCATCAAGTCCAGCCCTCATCCCAACATCTCTATAACCCCTAGACCATGGCCTCAAGTGCTCCAGCTACTCACCTTTTAAACACCACCAGGGATGGTGACTCCACCGCCTCCCTGAGCAGCCTGTCCTAGTGCCCAACCACTCTCAGGAAAGAACTCCTTCCTATAATCCAATCTAAATCTCCCCTTATGCAACGTCAGGCCATTTCCCCTCGTCCTATCATTAGGAATTTGGGAGAAGAGACCACCACCAGCCTCAGTACAACTTCCTTTTAGGTAGCTGTAGAGAGGAATAAGATGTTCTCTCAGCTTCCTCCTCTCTAGACTAAACAACCCCAGTTCCCTCAGCTGCTCCTCATAGGGCCTGTTTTCCAGACCTCTCACTAGCCTTGCCCTTCTCTGGCCCTGCTCCAGCACCTCCGTGTCCTTTTGATACTGTGGTGCCCAAAACTGGACAAAATACTGAAGGTGTGGGTTGCACAAGTGGAGAGTACAGGGGCACAATCACCACATTTCTCCTGCTGGTTATCTGTTACATATTCTTTATAGCTGCTTATTTCATTTCTCTATGCACTCGTGCACGTTTGTATTTCCCCATTGCCATCTTGACTGTGGTGGCATGTAAGCCTCAGTTTAAATAATTCAAAACATTAGTCATGAGGGGCAGAAAATCTCCTCTTTAATGGGAAAATCTGTGAATTAATGTCTTCAAGCAAGAAAAAGCATGGTGTTCTGAGCTGAGTTCAAAACGAAGAGCTTCCGCTTGGTGTGTCTCTGTTTTAATTTAAAACCATACTTTTTCCTGTGTAAGAGAGTTTTAGTAGCTTTAACAGCAGGCGAGAAAAGAATTAAAATCTTTGCAAAAAGTTAGCAAGAAAATGCACTTAATTAGCTCAGTGGGATAGAAAAAGGTTACTCAATTTTTAACTACAGCTTAATGGTTGGTTTCACTGATTTCATGTAACAGCGTTCTAAAACTGAACTTGTCTGTTTGAGTGAATGGTCATTTGCACGTGAGTGACAGCAGAAGCAGCTCATCACCCAGCAGCAAATGCCATGCTTAGTGCTAGCCCCGCTGCATTTGAGAAACTGACAGCAGCTTGGCATTTAACTTCTTATTCAAACAGGTAGAAAAGAAGAAAAAGGCAACTTTTTTTTTGTTATTAATCACTTTAATCTGTGATCTGAAACTGTTCAGGACCAGATTTTCAAATTCCAGCTTGTTTTGTGTGGCTGTATTTTTGGTGGTGTTGAACTTTATAATACAGTGAGATCAGATTTATTCCCCCTCAGAGACACAGGAGTTTCAGAAAAGCTACAGATTATTTTTGCTGTATCCTTTGTCAGTGTTCAGTCTGTTCGATACCGATTCACAGACCACTATAGATAAGCAGGAGCTCTTGCTCTGCCTCTATGTATCTGTCACATGGGTATGATACTGTGTCTTTGCTGAGCTGGCACTTGAGTGGAATCATATTCTGAATTTTACATCCTAAGGGATATTTTCTAATGGTTCTGCAATACAGACAAGTCAGTTTAGGGGTGGGTAGTATAGGTAATGCATCCTGTGAAGTTGTGTTATTACATCTTCCAGAACAAATAAATTTCATACTCCACAGCCAGTAAGACCATTCATGTGCTGAATAATAATTCTCTAATATATTTGGGAGATCTGCAGTTCTTGCAGGTCCAGGCAACATCAGCAGGACCTGTACTGTTGGAAATGCAAACAAAGATGATCTTTAATCATGGAAGTAATCTCCACAGGGGGCATTGAGAGTGAGATAGATTAACCCTGGTCCAGTATGAATATTGTAGTTGTATGAGGGCTTCCCAGTTTTCCCAGCCTTTTCAAAGGTAGCACCACATGCTCAAGATCTAGCTTTGCAGCCATTTCTTTTTGACTGTAAGGTGCTGCTTAGCCAGTTTAAACTGATGCTGTTGCTGATGCAGAAGTACTGTTTGCAGTTGAATTCTGCAGCCGAATTCTTCAGTTAGCCTGTAGAAAAGGTTTTCTTCCTCTGAATGCCACAGAAAAAATGTCGGGTTTGTTTTACTTTTCTCTTGTCTAGGTCTCTCTGTACCAGGATCACATTACTTGTGCCGCTTCCAGGACAGACTGATGTGGGTGCTGGTGCTAGAGAAAGGCTTCACTTACTGTGGAGTTAACATTAAGGTAACTGCACGCTGAGGACTGGTGTGTTTAATGTGGTGTTGTGTAACATTGCAGCAGTGTGAGTAACTTAGCTGATTGTACTGCTGTATTAACTAGTCTTGCAGCTGAAGCACTGAGCAGATGTGAAATTGTTATCATCCTGACTTGTGCCACAGCAGCTTTAATAAGTAGTGAATAAGGTCTTCACAAGGCAGATATTTTTCTAGGCGTTGATCTGTACCTAATACTGTAGAGAGCACTTTGCTATTGCTGTTATCTCCAGTACGATTTGTAGGTTTCATTGTGATTCCGCTGTCCAGTGTGTCTTTATTCAGCGGAGTTTTGTTGCAAGAAAACGGCCCACTAGTGTTTCGAGATACGGTTAAGACTAAACCTAAATCGTTTTCTTTTGTTCACTAGGGGCTAGAACTGCAGGAAACATCCTGTCATGCTGCTGAGGCTCACAGAGTTGATGAAATTTTTGAAATGGCCTTCGAACATCAGGAGCACACAAAGCTTTTCTCTCTTAATCACCATTTTGGACACATTTTGACTCCTTGTACTGTTCTACCTGTACGACTTTATTCCGATGCCAAAAATGTGTTATCTGGAATAATTGACTCTCATGAGAACTTAAAGCATCTGAAAGATGATTTCATTAAAGTGCTTGTCTGGATGCTTGTCCAGTATTGCTACAAAAAGTCAAAAACTTGGGAAAGCCCAGAAAGTGCTGACAAGAGCAAAAGAGGATCATTGCCAGAAAACCAGCAGAGTGGTTCAGTAGAGAGACCCCGGCCTCTGAGGGCAGAGGACAGCTTTAGTGTTGATACAATTGAGGACTGGACTGATGATAGTGATATTTTTGATCTTGAACCCAGTGGCAAAATGAAAGACAGGAAAGAACTTGGGCAGCTGGGATTGACACCAAAAGTACATCCGTCTATCCCAGGATCTGTAGAAATGCAGAGCCAAGACATCTCACAAGAGATGTTACTGGAAGATAAATTATACAGGGCTGTTGTGCTTGGGCTTCCTGCTCTAGACAAAGGGAAACAGACTGAAGTTCTACCTCAGGTCGAATTTAGTTGCTCATACTCGGAGCTGTTGAGCATCCCTGAAGAATGGAGAACAGCCCCGGTGCCTTCTTCCAAAGTCAATGAGATGAGGCAGAGGTTTCCAGAAGAATGGTACCGCTTCATTTTGAGTCAACTAGACTTCTTTCATCTGAAAGAAAAGCCTTCCAATTTACTTGAAGACCTTATGAAGGACAAAGCATTGAAGGACTTATACATCCACGGCGTATTGTCATGTTGCTTTGGTCTGTTTGGACTGGATAACACTGTGCCTGCCCCGAACCATGTGTTCAGAGCTTACACTGGTGGGATTCCATGGTCTGTTGGTTTGGACTGGCTCACTGACAAACCAGAGCTATTCCAGCTGGCGTTGAAAGCATTCAGGTAAAAGATAAACGTCCCCTCATTATGAAAGTGATAGAGATTCCTGTGCTTTGAAAGCATTACTGCACTAAGATAGTTCATGTTAAAACAATATTGAGTAAATATAGTGGTAGCTTCTTCCTACCTGCATGTTGCTTGTAACCTCAGGTGATAAAGACTAATAGGGTGATTCTTTCCTTCCTCCCTTCCCAGCATTGCAAATCCACTGTGGTAAGTGGGGAGGAAAAACCCAATTCATTTTCATTGTCCCAATCATCTAAAAGAACTGGTACGTTCAACACTTTCCAGGCAGCAGGAACAGTGTTTGAGGTGAAGGAAGGACCTTTAAGCTGATGTGGTTTACACCTGACTGAGCTAAAAGCACACTTGACTGTTTGGCTGACAAGCAGTAACTGATTGATACTTGATGGTGCCTATCCACCTTCTGAGATTTTCTTCCTCCTGCCTTGTACTGCTGCTTAGCATCTGGCTTTCTTTACCTTTCAGATACACTTTTAAACTTATGGTTGACAAAGCAAGCCTGGGACCAGTTGAGAGCTTCAAAGAGCTGGTCAGCTGTCTGGAAGAATATGAAAATGATTGGTACATTGGACTGGTGTCAGACGTGGAGTGGCAGCAAGCAGTTCTTCAGGAAAAGCCATACCTTTTCTCACTGGGGCATGACCCAAACATGGTAAGAATCAAAATCACTAGTAAGCAATTTTGATTGAACATTAGGAAAAAAGTCTTCACGGAAGAGTTTGTCAAGCCCTGGAACAGGCTGCCCAGGGCAGTGGTGGAGTCCCCATCCTTGGAGAGATTTCAAAGACATGTGGTATGAGGGACATGGTTTACTGGAGACCTGACAGTGCTGGATTAACCAATGGAATCAATGACCTTAAAGGTCTTTTCCAACCTAAACAATTCTATGATTCTAAGCAAGGTCACGGGTTTTCTTTTCCTCTGCTCTTTTATTGGGGTTTTGTTTTTATTCTTCATGATGTTCCAAGCCATGAGGGCTCTGCAAACAAAGTTTTACTTTTGCACTGTGTTTCAGCTGCTGTAGCAAATCACATGACGTTACTCCTCAGTGCTTCCTACTTATCATCCCAAACATCGTAAGCATTGAACTGATGAGGCTGGTTTATACACCTTGCCATTTTTCAAGGGGCAATATTCACTCCTCCTAGTCCCAAAGATTCATTCAGTGCTTTTTAACAGAATCATCTGCGTCTCTTCTCAGAGAACACACTGAACACGTTTATCTGTTTCTTCTTAAAGGGAATTTACACTGGGAGAGTCCTCACTCTTCAGGAATTGTTAGTGCAAGTGGGAAAACTTAACGATGAAGCTATCCGAGGTCAGTGGGCCAATCTGTCCTGGGAGTTGCTCTATGCTACGAATGATGATGAGGAGCGCTACAGCATCCAGGCACACCCCGTCCTTCTTCGGAACCTTACCGTGCAGGCTGCGGATCCCCCTCTTGGCTACCCTGTCTATTCATCTGAACTTCTGCATCTGCCCTTGTTCTAGAATGTCAGTAGTGTTTTTTTTATTTGTTGCTATTTTGTATTTTCCATCTGCACATTGGGAATGAAAAGTTCACACTGTGTTTATACACTACAAATAAGATTTAACTCTCAAAAAGGTGTTGGCTGGCAGTGCCAAGCCAGTGTAGGTAATTTGCACAGAAATGGGGCTGGCCAGAACCTTCAGCGGGCAGGAAGCTGTTTTCTTGCTGCTGGAACACCATTGCCTGTGTGGCAGAGAAGCCAGGAGATGCTGAAATTCTCTTCTCCAGTTTAGAGAAGAGCAGCATGACTCTGATGAGTAATTATTATTGGTGCATTCTGATTTTTTTTTGTCATTTTTTGGTTTTCTTTGACAGGTGACTTGCACTGACAGGTTACAGCTCACTCTAGTACTGTCAACCGCAGAGTTGGTAACCAAAGTGTACATAGGACTATTTATATGATTTTTATTATTATTATGGCCATTTTATACTGGAGTGAGTTCAGGTTTAGCATTTGTTACAAAATGACTCTTGCAGGTCCTCCTTGGTCATAGGAAGTTACCAGCTATGCGTTAACAAAGTAAGTTGCCACGGATGATTTTTACCAAATCACTTGTATGGGGGGGCAAAGAGAATTTCTGTAGAACAGTTCTGACGTGTTAATAACCTGCGTGACCTACTGATGAAAGAAGTAGCCATGCAGTTGGGGAGAGAAGCAAATTAAGTCCAAATGGATGAATTTTATCTCCCTCTTCCAATATCCATGCATTTTATATTGCTATATATATAATGTGTTGATGTTTACAACCTCTGTCTAACATCACAAAACAGTCTTCCACAAATACAGTGAGAGCTCAGTGATGGGGAGGCAGAAATCCAGCCCTGGTGCCCAAAGTAATTTATATTTTTTTTAACTTTAGTGCAGGGTGGAACAGAACTGGGCAGTTAGTTTGTAGTCAGACAGGTCTGGGTCATCCCTGCAGCAGCTTTTCTCCTGTTGGTTACCACCAGTCATTGGCACATCATTGTTCATCTGTAGACTAGCAGTTGCAGTGTAGTTCTGCCAGCATCTGCTGAGCAGGGGGTAGGTAACTGCCTGTCTGTAACCTGTAGAATCAGTTTACATCAGATTTGCGATGTAACTGAATCAGCCTTGGCATGGAGCACCCAGCATTGTGTAACCTGGAGCATGTTTATTACTTTTGCTCCTCACCTTTTGTACAACATCAAACCTGTGTGATGGACAAGGGCTGTGTACCTGGCTGTTAGCTCTTCCTTTTCATTGGTGACCATACGTGAATTTAAAAACCCAGGCAAGCTGTGCAGTAGAATTCAGCAATAGTGAGGAAACACTCATCACTCTCTGGACTTAACACTCGTAAGGTACAGGATGAAATTCATGCAGAAGATGAACAGAAGCAGCAGCACTTGGAAAGGGGGTTGGTGGATGTGCAGGAGTGTAAATAACAGAGTCCTAATAACCTAAACCCACCGTGTTTGGCCATGAACTGAATGTGGAAATACAGAAACAGGGGAACAGATCTGGAAGGGCTTTAGAGAGCATTTACTTCATCTCCCTCTCAAAACCAGCTACTGGCAAATGTTTAATCTAATTTCAAACTTTCAGGACCGGGAATATTATGAACTTGTCAAATAGTCACTCCTGTTCTTTGCTGTTCTTCCAGCAGCTGGAAGGTTGGGTCTTTTCTCCCAAATCTAATTAAAGCTCCCTGTAAGCCTCTTCCTTGTCCTCTGTATGGTCGCAGGAAATTTCATTATCTTTTGCAGCAGCTGCTGTAGTCTTATTTGAAGATTGCTGTAATTTCTGCCCTCATTCTTTGTCTTCTCTAAACTGAATAAACTACTCAAGAACAAACTGTTGAGCAGTGCCACAATCCTTTTCTCTTGCTGCTCTCTGTCCCTCTCCAGTGTTACCCAGCCTTGTGAGAAGTGTTGCTGGTCATGGGCCCTGGTGTTCCTGCAGAGATCCCAATGGGTAGCAGATGGAGGAACAGAACTGGTGATCTGCTGAATTCCTGTTTGTGCACAGGAATGCAGAGCTGGGCTCCAGTGTGCTGGAACGTCCTGTCCCCTGTATCGCAGGCAGCATATCCTGCAGCCCCTTATTTGCTCACACACTGAGCCAGTTCACTCATTCCAGTGTGTTTTGCAACACTATGACCCCGATTCACATTGACGTTCTCTTTAGATCCTGGTTTTGGCAGAAACACGAGCTGCAGCCTCTCATTCTGGACCAAACGTTTGTACAGCACAGTGCCCCTGCTCAGGGTGTTTTTTAGTTTGAGTGCTCTTGAACTGTGTCCTGTTTGGTTTGAAGTGTTTCTCTGAATTCCCAGGAATTTAGAGCACCTTCAAGCCTGGTCTGTGCTACAGGACTCTTACACGTGTCATAGATACTGCTCTTCAGCTTACCGATGGAATACTAGTGCTGGGCAAGTATCCAGGACTGAACTTAGAACAAGCCACCTAGCTACTTTCTGTATGACCACTGCTCACTGTCTCCCAGGTGTGTGTGCAGCAGCTTTACTTGCTTGTGACTGTCATCACAGGAAGGTCAATGTGGTTTTGGAGAAAGCTTATTTAAAATTGATCTTGTTAAAGAGTTTTAAATCCTTACTAGAGGATCTTCACCCTCTCTTTTTGAGCCTTTATTTTTGAGCCTTTACCAAACCTACAGCATCCTGGAGGCTGCCTATATCCCCTTTGTGTACCACAAAGCAATGGAAATCTGTTTTAACACAACAAAGTGGTAAGGAAGGAAAATTTCAAATGGTAAATGCTTTGTGCTTTTTGGAGTTTCTGCTTTTGACGTTTTCCATGAACATCAGCTCCTTCTCTGGAGGAGGTAATTCCACTGCTGCTTAGTTCCTGTCATCTCTACTGTTGCTTCTTTTGTGCTGGTGGTGGCAGTAGGTCCATGGAGGTGGGTCTGTGTTTACACACTGTCCTTCACTCAGGCAGACGTGAACTCCTCTGAGCACAAAGGCTTATTGATTTTGGGTAGAGAGAAAGCATAGAGCATCTAACTTGCTTGGGTGTTGTATGATGAGTTGCTGCATTTTGTCATGCAGACTTACGGCTGCCTCTACAGCAGATTTCACAAACCACAGTACAGGAATGGGTGTGACAGAAAGTGAAATGAACCTCCCCTTTATCCAGACAGCATGAGGCATGGAATTTTCCTCATCACAGAATCACAGACTGGTTTAAGTTGAAAGGGACCTTAGAGATCATCCAGTTGCAACCCCAGTTGTTAACTTTGTTAAAGTCAGGTTATAAACATCACTCCTTCAATAACTGATAAATCAGTGATAATAAAATACTAACCCAGTTAAGTAAGAACTTTCTTACCTGTGCAGCAGGTGGCCTGAGGTAGACCCAAACATTTCTGAGGCCTTTTGTCAACAGCAAGGGCACCAAATTTCTGAGCAGACATGAGTTACCGCTACAAAGGTACTTTCAGTTAACAGCTGAACTGGTTGTCAGTGGGATGGGAAACTACTTTAAAAATCCAGTCCCCCATTCCTTGTGGCTGTTTGGCACTGTTGGGATTGGCCTCTGCTCTGTGTGGAAGGGCCTAATAATGACTGAGTTGGGGACCTCAGTTTTAATTTCATGCTTCAATTGCCTATATTGCAATGCCAACCCTAACCTCATTCAGCTCTGATGCTAACACTGGTTACCCTGGCTGTGAAATGGATTTCACCTTAACAGAGTGTGCCATTTTATATCCTGAGGCTGTTCCGCTGCAGTAACTTCCTACTTGTGGGTTTATTTTGCTCAGGGTCCCTTAAGGATAGAAGTGAGGCAAAAAGGACCCTGTGGATGTGTGATTTTAGCTGATCACCAGGTATTTGCCAGTGTCACAGCAGCAGGAAAAACAAAATGCTGCCCGACCTCTTCTTTCCCAGTATTTGTAAGCGTAAAGAGTCAGCCTGGAGGTGTCTGACATGAAAGAGGGCTGTTTAGAAAGATTTTTATTCAGTCAAGTGTGTTTACAGCTTGATAGATTGCTCATGGGACAGGATGACAAAGGTACAAGAAATAAAAAAAAGCTTTTTCTTTGCAGCCACACAATACAGAAAAAGTTCCTCAGCCTTGGCACAAGCAGCATTTTGCCAACGTTTCTCCTTATTTCTTCTTTCTTGAGTAGGAGGCATCAGCGTCCTGGAGCGAGAGTACATCCAGTCAGTATTTCCCCACCTGATTTAAAGTCCTTTGCCTGCAGAGTTAACTTCACTTGAAACAGGAGGCAGTTACATCATGGAAGTTTTAAGCTGCATGTTTCACTCTGGCTTTCCTCCTTCAGCAGTACTTCAACACCAGTTTTTTTTGTACCTCAAGTTCTACAAAAACACCCTCTACCAAGCAGTACTGTAAGGACAGACCAGGGCACTGCACTACTGTCTTGAGGAATGTAAAAAAAGCCCTAGCAGGGGTGTTGCTTAAGGTACCTGTGGGAGTAGCTCAGGTTACATGTCCAAAATAAGGGCACAACCAAGGCAGATGTTTTCAACAGTCTGCATTCCAAGCTGCTTTAAATAATTTACACTCCTGACTACGAGCTCAGCTCTGCACTGACAGCAAGTTCTGAACTTGCAGCCTGCATGATGAAGATCAGAGCAAGACCTCTGGCACTACACCATGTATTGACTTAACTGTGCTGTGGCCATACTGAGGGAGTTCTGTGCTGCCAGCCACACAGTGATGGATCTGGCCTGGCACCAGCTGCTAGGGAAGTGATGAGGTAAAAAAAGGAACTGATCCAAAATGCCATCCCTACATTCCCCTGGCTAAAGAGTCTGTCAGCAGAGTAAAAGGCAGCAGAGAGATGATTAAACTTACCACTCCACTCTTAAAGTTCTGTATCCTCCTCTTGCCCATCCTGTTCATCAGCCACCACGCCCAGGTGGGTGCATACTGCCAGAGGTAGCAGACAGCCAGGTAGGGGTTGTCACTGACCCAGGCCTCCTTGAGGTCATTGGCTATGCTCACCAGCGTTAGTCGGGCACAGCGGTCTGTTGGCATCTTGTGGGACTGATCACCACTGTTCTCTATGGACTGGAAGGAAAAGAGTGAGGAGGGATTAAAACTGGGCCTCTGTGTGTGAGCAACAGAGGGAGTGAAAGAGCTAGTCTCTGCAACGGACAGCTGCGTGAGTAAAACAGCCCAGCCAGTACAGCAGAGGCTGGGGAGCCCACCACTCCCTGTCCTGTAGTCTGCAGTGTGGGAACACTTACCACCTTCCTTTAGCACACATGCTTAATTAAAGCATCTTCTTAATTAAGCATATCCTCACGGATCTCCTAACTCAAATCCAAGTCCTGCTGCAAGATGGCCTGTGCTTCATCATGAGATGGACCCACAAAAACAAGTTAACCATTGTGCAGCTGAGGGCTCTGGGAAATGGGAACTTCTCAGTTCCCAGCTGCCTGCTCCAGTATAAGCTGCAGGTTACTCAGTAACCACATTAATAGAAGATGCCACATTTCCCATTAACTTAAATATTCCTGCCAATAGTGGGCAGCCAGCTCAAACTAGAGAAAAGCAACAGCTGCCTTCAGCAGCAGGAACGTCTCTCCCAAAATCTTGTCCACATGCGTTACTCAGTGAGCATAAGCCACGGCCCCGTAGATTACTATATGTTTCACACTAGCAATAGCAGACTGTTCTATCAAGCTGTTCCTCTGTTCCCCAAAGCAAAAGCAATTCTGGTCTACATTCAGTCTTCCTCCTACATCTCTTGCCATGCTGAAATCTAAGGAATTTGTTTTGGAAGCTTTCCTGATAGCCCCTGAAGTACATCTTTCACAGAGCATTAAGTTTGGCAAGCCAAAAATCCTTTCAGAACTCGATTCAACACTGAGATATTCCCCCCTACTCACAAACTGGTGGGCTATGCTGATCTTTAAATCACTTGAATTTAGGACAGATTGCATTTGGATGTATCAGAGCAGCAATCTCTGGCAGCTACTTTGTTAGCTGCCCTTTATTAAAAGCAATTGTGTAGTTGGAAGGGTTTGCTTTTTTCCTTGAACAATCACTAACAGGAGAAGAATGTGTGTGCCTCTATCAGCTGATGCCTGCAGCTCTGCCAACAACAGCGTCAACCGACCCAGGCACATCGTGACTACAGCAAACAAAAAGCTACCTGTGCACAGCTGCGTCCAGAAAACCCTGGCCTTTCCTCCAAAAAGCTGCAGAGCATGGTGGCTGCACAAAAAACTGTACTGGATTCAAGTTGTGTGTTGGAAGAGAGAAGGTATAGCAATTCTCAAACTTTATTTCCATTTGATGTAGACTTGATGCTTCACAGAATTACAATGCTATATCTAGTTCTACACCAGTGGAAGCATTTCTTGGTAAGAAGATGAGGTTTGTATTTATTAAGAGTAGAAAAAGACAAGAAAACTACAAAGGACTGCTGCCCTGCAGCAAGGGTTGGATTTATCCCATCAGAATTCAGTTCTTACCTTGGCAAGATTCTCTGTGAAGACATTTTGTATAATCTGAGACTGTACAGGCCCTGGGCAGATGTTGATAATGCTTATCTCAGGGTAGTCAGTCAGCTCAGTCCGAAGAGAATTAAAGAAGCCCTAGAAAAAGAGAACTGTAATGTCATCTTCTGCTTACAGCAAGATTTGACTGTGTCCTTCCATACTAATTCTATGCCCTTAAGGTATCAGGAATCCACTGATCCATTCAGGGGAATCACAATTTGTGGTGTGATTCATAAATTTAAATTGTGTCTTATGAGAGGGAAACTTTTCAGCACATTAAGTGAAAGGTGCACCCTGATATTTTCAGGGGCAATTCAGCACTGTTAAACTTACTGCAGGAGTTGAAATGCCCATCCACTCACGATACGAAACTTACCTCAGCTCAGGAACATGCTAGCAGAGCACCGAAGTTAAAAGCCACAAACCCTGCAGGTTATTTCTTTGAGCTAACAGGACACAAGTTTTCTTACGCAGTAATTCTC
Organism: Upupa epops; assembly: GCA_013397515.1. Taxonomy (NCBI): domain Eukaryota; kingdom Metazoa; phylum Chordata; class Aves; order Bucerotiformes; family Upupidae; genus Upupa; species Upupa epops. The sequence goes on along the minus strand of VZRI01012103.1, from coordinate 21,131 downwards.
ATTTAGGCAATAGATATTACAGAGATCACAACCAATTCAGGAGGGTGCTTCAAGCACTGGAAAGCTGTGAACTAGCAAACACTATGGTGCATCTCATCTTTGACCTGGCTGACAAGAGTTCACTGTAGTTCTTCTAACCCATCACTCCTGTCACAGCAGAGACAGGGGGAAGGCTCTACAGAGGGACCTAGACAGGTTGGATCGATGGGCTGAGGCCAATTGACTGAGGGACAAGAAGGCCAAGTGCTAGGTATGGCATTTCAGTCACAACAACCCTAGGCATTGCTACAGGCTGGGGGATGAGGGGCTCAAAACCTGGCCAGCAGAAAAGGACCTGGGGGTGCTGGGAGACAGCTGGCTTCATAGGAGCCAGCAGGGTGCCCAGGTGGCCAAGAAGGGCAACAGGATCCTGGCCTGGATCAGGAATGGTGTGGTCAGCAGGAGAAGGGAAGTTCTTGTGCCCTTGTACTCTGCCCTTGTGAGATCTCATCTTGAGTACTGTGTTCAGTTCTGGTCCCCTCAATATAGGAAAGACATTGAGATGCTGGAGCATGTCCAGAGGAGAGGGGTTTAGAGAACAAGTAATATGAAGAAAGGCTTAGGGAGCGGGGCAGGTTTAGTTCAGAGAAGAGGAGGCTGAGAGCAGACCTCATTGCTCTCTACAATTACCTAAGGGGAGGTTGTAGAGAGGTGGCTGTTGGCCTCTTCTCCTTGGTGACTGCTGACAAAACTAGAGGCAATGGTTTGAAGCTGAGGCAGGGGAGGTTTAGATTGGATCTTAGGAAGAATTTCTTGACACAAAGAGTGGTGAGGCACTGGAACAGCCTTCCCAGGAAGGTGGTTGAGTCACCATCCCTGGAGGTATTTAAGATTCATGTAGCCATGGTGCTATAGTGGCTATAGTGGCAGGCATGGAGGGGATTATTTTGTGGTTTTCCTTTGATCAGATATTTAGATATCTGTGGGTGTGGGGAAGGTTGGACTTGGTGATCTAGTAGATCCTTTCCAACCATGTTTATTCTGTCAAAACTTTATGATCTATCTGCCTGCCCAGCATAGAGACAGGGCTGCTTGGTCCAGGGCTCTGAACTGTACTGGACAGTGGGCTAAAACCAGCCAGACCTGCTCGGTGATAACTCAGAACTAATCAACATTGCAGTTTGGTCCTGTAAAAACGCCTGTCAGGTATTTGGAGTTCCAAGGGCTTGCAAGCCCCAAATGTAGTGTCAGGTCTTCACAGCGTGTTAGCAGAGCCCCAACCTAGGTGACTTCTAGAATTCTAGCATTACAGCTGCTTATGTCACCAGACGGCTGCTTCAGGACACATTATAAAGCATCTCCGATCTGCCAACCATCCCCCTGGATAACCTCTTTTCCCTGACAGGCACAATGCAGTATAGGCCTTTCCAGCTTAGTAACCAAATCGTAGAGGATACGGAAGAAGGCCAGGCTGAACTGACTTCTACTGTGTCAGAAACATTTAGAAATGTCCCTAATGACCAGAGACAGAACAAAGAGTAGCAGGTGCTACTCAGTGCAGTCCATGTGCTTATTAGACAAGTGCCTGATTAAGTACTGAAGGCCACCATTTCCGACCCTCACCACATGCCCCCCACTGTATGAATTACAGCAAAATGAATGGCACAGGATCTCTGTGAGCATCATCACACTAGGAGAGATTCTGCATTAGTCAGACATGGACTCCTATGGGCTTGACTCATGCTCTTCCAGCACCCCCAGAACTGAAATAAAGGGCAATTTCATCTGTAGAACATTGTTATGAAGAATTCCAGTTGGCACAAATTAAAACATGATTGTTTCAAGAACACATTTTAACTCTTAGCAGAATTCCTTCCTTCCTCCTCCAACTGCCATTTAAAAGAAATTTCAGGGGGAAAAAAAGCTCCCCAGAACAAAAGGAAGGGCTTTTTTTAGAAAGGCATAATTAAGAGTCAGCATTAACTTTGTCAGCTGTGGTAGACTTCAAGGCATGAATTAAAAGACAAAACCCGTAACAAATGAATTGATGTCTCACACAGTTAATAGCTGGTGGCCAAAGGGCAACCTTCATTTCAGGAAGATTTTAGAACACCAGTGGGTACATGATGGGTGAATACAACAGGAAAAGCATGACTTCATCTTACTTTGCCCCTGCCCTCTATGACCATCATCAGAGATGGGCTGCTGAGCTACCAGAAGAGCTCTGCCAGTCCTACAGACTTCCTTTACCTGACCCACGCTGGAAGTTTGGGTATTTCAGAAAAAAGCTTTTTTGGTTTTTCGGGAGTTTCATCCCCACACCTCGAGATGGATAAGAGTCACTCAGGCAGAGCTTTTTCAAAATCTAGATTGCAAATCATGTGTTTTGACACCTGCAATTACTATTTGCAGAATTACTGTGAAAATAGCAGGTCTGGAGTCTGGCCTGGTTACAGAAGTTAAAGAAGATCTAAGCACTCCCATTAACTTATTTTTAATTCATTAGTTTTCATAAACTGTCTCTTTAAAGTTTCTTCCATGTTCTTGATCTTAACAAGAGACTCAGAGGTCGGAGTTTTTTAAAGCACCCTTGTGCTCCACAGCAAATTAGGCATGCTTAAAGCCAAGCCAACACCCAAACGATAACTAAACTGAAGGATCACTTAATAAAGGGAATTCACACTTCTCTTCATTGCATTCTTACTTTCATCTTCTAGAATTAACACAAAAGCTGCTCCTCATGGGCAATTCTGTCGCTGCCACTCAAAGAGGTGCAGATCTCTCCCTGTCACCAAATGAAAACCTTTATTAGCAGAGGCCTGTCACTGTCATCTTTATTCTTTCCCGTAGTGTGCCAGCCCCTTGCTACATCTGTGGTGTTGATAGTCAAATTGTCAAAACGATATTGATCCCCTAGCTTAGGTAGAGTCATTTACTCTGTTTATGTGCTTAAAGCCAGCAGGGAGTAAATCAGTGCCAGTTTTTTAAATGGTCACTGAGCACAGCTGAAGTTTATTTTACTGAGATCAAAATGTGCACTAGCAGGAAGCCAAACAGTGGTGAAAAACAAATATGTCTAAATAAATTTACTGGTTAAACAAGCAATTCCTCAATGATAGCGGCTTTGTTTTTTCCCCCCCGGGGTACTTTCCTGAGCTGCTCTTTTATGGTTTTCCACACAAGTGTGACTACCTCCAAATACTCTTGCTAAGCAATACTACAGGTTAGAAAGTTATCCTCTGTGTAACACAACACCATGAGCAGCCAGATTCTCAAAGCAAGATTTGCAGCTGTTGGGTAGAATCATTCTGCATTCATCTCAGGACTTTAACTCACCTGCAGTGCATGCTTGCTGGCACAGTACCCAGTGGCAAGAGGAGCTCCCATGATACCCATCACACTGCTCACAGTAACCACCTTTCCTTTCTTCCTCTGGATCATGTGATTCAGGACATATTTTGTTAAGGAGATGGTACCTAGGTAGTTGAGTTCTATTATGGCACTGTAGACATCCAGGTTTGTATCCACAAACAGAGAGCGTTGGGAACGTCCACCATTGTTGATCAAAACATCGATCTTGGGAAAGACACGATAAATTTATATAACATGCACAGTGGCACTTCCTCAGGCATCTGCTGAGTGACTGTTCTCCTCCCCCCAGTGCCATTCACCAGTAAGATACATCAACTGCTTAAAAAGTTTCAGCAGCAGCTCCTCACCACTAGACTTCTGCTCTGAACTGAGGCCTGGCTAACTCTGAGCTGAGTCAACTACAGAAGAATAGTGTTTGATGCCAAACAAGGTTAACTCCTTGTACAGGAATGCTGGCAGCTGCAAAAGTGTTTTCCACACAACATTTTTCAGCTCTACTGCACCGTAACAAGTAACAAGGCGTTGGTCCTGCGAGGTGACCCCTGGAAGTATGTTTTGTGCAAAACCAGAGAACAACTAAAGAACAGAAGAAACACGTTAGCAGTAATTTCACTATGAAACCAAACCTCAGTGGGGTAATGCCTTAGGACTGAAGCTTGGCACATTGCACTTAATGTTAGTTACACCCGACTGCTCTTTCCTTAACTCTGGACTCTGGACTAGCAACTAGAAAATGGGGCACAAAGCAAGGGAAACTGTTGTGTCCAATTTTGTCCCATAGGGCTTTCAACCCAAATTACCTGCATTACTGAAACTACAATTCTAAGCCCTTTCATACACGGATTTACAAGGTTTGTTCCAGCCGGTGCGAAAACTGAGTGACATCAGTGGCATCAAGTGAGTTTTTAGTTGTTGGTAATGACCAGTGACTGTTCATTGCTGTGCGTCTGCTGGCTTCTGCTGGAACACAGAAGCAAGCAACAGAAGGGATGAAAATTCAAGTACCTTCTGGCAACTTTAACATTGAATCTTACAACACATGTAAACACCTGTGAACTTACTACACAATAGAAATGAAATACAAACATAACTGCAGGGATAGGAAATAGAGAAGAGTTCAACCCCACAAACACATCTTACCTTGCCAAAATGCTTAATAACACTGTTGGTTGCAGCTTCATGAGAGCTTCTATCAGTCAAGTCAAGACGCAGAACAAGAATATCTTTTTCACTCAAGTTGCTAATCTCTAAATAAAAACAAACCAAAACCAAACAGTAAGCAGTAAGACCACTGACATCACTGTGGGAAACTTCATCTGTATTTGACCACATTTTCACAGAAAAAGACACTAAGAAACCGTAACATGGAAATACAATGCTTGCTTTGCATTCAACTCCACAGAGACTCCCTTTGTAATCTCTTCCGACCAAGGCTGTCTTTTCTCATGTATTCACTTGTGAAAAGTCTGACCATATTCATAGGCTTGTGAAGCACAATATGGACAGTTCACATCCCCAGATACATTGCAGAGGTGGCTGTAACATGCCACAGGATCGTTTGGTCTCAAGTTTTTCACTAAGCCATTTGAAGTCGAGTGTACTGGCAGCCTTGGTGCTTGGCTTGTATGTTAACTGCTCAAGCACCTTTGTACCTCACAACAGGATCAGTACAGCTGAGACCCAAACCACAACACATATGAGTAGCTATGAGGCAACGTCTAGAGAGTTAGCTCCTAGGAGGAGATAGAAGAAGGTCTTTAACTGACAGTTTTTTATATCTCCATCTTCTGAAGTAAACGTCAGCTGTCATCAAGCTCAAGCTTTCATATTGCGTGTTTCTACCCCTGTCTCTTCAGAACTGACCTTTTCCATACAAAATACTTCTTAGGTAGAGATTTGTTACCCTGGGGCTTTGAGGCACCAGTCACAAAAATAAAATCTTCAAAATTCATCTTTTCAGGGTTTTTTTTTTGCCTGCACATTAGTTTTTTTAATACTCATATAATAGTTTGTTTTGTTTCTAGATTGATCTTTGCTCCTCTTTAACCAGCTGTGATCTTTAGAGAGCTTAACCCTCCAATTTTGTAATTACGGCTTCTTGCAAATAGAGGTTAAGGTTGAACTTTGCCTTTACAGTGATGTCCAAACAAGGAGGTTACTTGTGGATTTAAGTTGCTCCCATTCAAAGGTCACTGGTATTCAGGCTACTGGTTAAATTAAGTTCATCTGTCTGGTTTAAAGCTACCATTTTTTTCCATTTATTGCTCCCTTCCACTCTTCCATGTGCTTTTCCCTCCACACTTCTAGAAACACAGCAGCAGAATTCACGTAGTTTGAAGCACCCTCTCAGAGGTGCACCTCTACCTCATGCTCTGTTAAGCAGATTTGCACAGTTGAAGCCTACTGGGATGTGGAGCATTTCTGCTGTGGATTACTAAAACCACGTAGTTAACTCAGCTGAGAAGGAAGGAGGGAAAAAAGCAGAGGAAGAGATACATACTGCTGAGAAGGAAAGAAGAGCTCTTCTATATGTTGCAGACTTCTCACTTCAGGGAATATCAGACCTGAAGCCTGGTTCTTCTGTTGAGGTAACCCACAGCCCAGCCTGATTTCCTGGACACCACTCCTGGACATGTCTCAAAGTCATGTGGATCTGGAGCTTAGGGACAGGGTTTAGCAGTGGTCTTGGGGGAGCTGGGTTAATGGTCAGACTTGGTAATCATGAAGGTCTTTTCCACCCTAAACGATTCTCTCATTCTATGTGAAACTGAGCACTCAAAGCTCAGTCTTCCCAGAACAAAGGCTGCTTCCACACAGCTGTGAAGCTCTGAATAAGCAGTGCACAGTGTTTTATGGGACTCCTTTTAATGTAATCTCCTATGTTACATTGCAGCTTTACACTACACGGCTTTTGTCAGGATGACACTGCTCAACCACCAAGCAGCAGTGTTCCTTACTGACATTTTCCTCTAAAGCAATCATAGGCTGCCTCTTCCCTGTTGATGTTTCATTAAGTTCTAGCTGATTTTTAACTAAAACACGATTATAATCACCCAAAACCAAATTGTTTGTTTTTTTTTTTTAAACACAGCAGCAAGCTTAGGTTCAAGGGATGTTTGAAGGTCATCTAGATCAGTCCCCTTGCAGTGAGCAGAGACATATTCCAACTAGAGCAAGTTACTCAAAGCCCCATCCAACCTGGAATGTGTTCAGGTGTGAACCTGGAAACAGGGTTTCAACATCTCCATTGTAAAAATGTTCTCCCTTATATAATGTCTGAATCCTCCTTGTTAATTTCAAACCATCACGCCTTGTCCTGTCACAACAGTCTCTGCTAAAATAGTCTGTCCCATGCTTTCTTATAAGCCCCCTTTAAAACACTAAAAGGCCACAATAAGGTCTCCCCAGAACCTTCTCTTCTCCAGGTTGAACAGCCCCAATTCTTCCAGCCTGTCCTTACAGTAGAGGTGCTCCAAGACCTCTGTGGTCTCCTCTGGACCCATTCCAACAAGCCCACATTTTTCTGTGTGATGACTTCAGAGCTGGACCCTGTCCTGCATGTGGGGTCTCACCAGAGCAGAGGGGCAGAATCCCCTCTCTTGACCTGCTGCCCACACTGCTGGGAATGCAGCCCAGAACACACTTGGCTTCCGAACTGTGAGCACACCTTGCCAGTTCATATTCAGCTTTTCATCCACCAGTACCCCCTAGTCCTCCTCAGGGCTGCTCTCAATCCCCTTCAGCCTGCATTGGTACTTGTGGTTGCCTAAATGCAGATGCAGGACTTTGCACTTGGTTTTGCTGAACCTTATGAGGTTTAGAGAGATCCACTTCTCAAGCTTGTCCAGTTATACAAGTTACACAAGTTGTTTTCCCTCCCTCTTGCACTGGTGTTGAGCAGGCACATGCATGACTCAACAGGTACTACTGTAGCTTTTATGGTAGGTTCCTTCTCACTTTTTTTTCCCCCAAAGTTTTAGAAGTGTAGAATGCCTAAACATGTATCACAAGGCAGTGTGTCTGCACTTTGAGCAAGGCAGATGTACTTGCTTCTGACATTAGTATAAAAATTACCCAGTTAAGCTCCTGCTGTGTTCAGTGCCTGCAGCTGGTATATAAAAGCCTCTGTGCTCCAATTCTGTCCTAAAATTCAGCCAAAGTCAGGTTGATGTTACATGTTGCAGCTCAATCTTAATCCATCCCAATGCTTCTCAAACCTTACAGACTACAGCAAAATGAAACCATGCAGGTGGCAGCAGGGACAAACTGCCCAGCGAGCCCACGGACCCACTGCCCAAGCATGCAGGGATGGAATCAGGAAGATGAATGCCCAGACTGAGGTAAAATTGATGAGGAATGTGACAGGCAATAAAGGCTTCACAGGTACAGCATCAACAAAAGAAAGACCAAAGAGTAAGGTCACTGCTGAACAGGGATGGTGAGAAAGTGATCAACGGAACAGAAAAACAAGGTACTCAGTGCCTTCTTTGCCTCAGACTTCACCTGGAGGATCTCCTCTTGGGTCTCCCACTCTCCCAAGATTAGGCTCTGGGAGAAAGAAAGACTACTAGTGTCAGAGGAAGGCCACCTTAGAGATGAACTGCATGCATAAGCAGGGCAATGCACACATCCAAGACTTGGAAAAGCTGACCAGTCTTTGGGAGGTAAGTGACGTAGCTCCACAGTGGTTGGAGAAAACCAGATGTCATACAGTCCAACTTCACTCCTTCGGAAAAATCATGTATTGAATCCTCCTGAAACCAATTTCCAAGCACTTGAGGGACAAGAAGGTGGCTGGGAAAAGTCAGCACAGATTTAGCATGTATATACATTGCTTGACCAACTTCATGGCTTTTTGTGAAGAGATGACTGGCTCTGTGGACAAGGATGGTCCTTCCAATCCGAGGGTGCTGCTTACCTTTACAATGTAGCTGTCTATGTTGTCTTCCATAGCATCCTTGAAGCTATATGAGGTATCTAGATAAGCACAAGTGAAAAACTGCCTGGATCTAGTGGGCCCAAAGGATAGGAACCAACTATTCAATGCCTAACTAGTGGCCAGTTATGAGTTTAATCCTTCCATGACCATTAATACCTTCATTAATGACTCAGGTGATGGGACAAAACAGGTTTTCAGAAAATACTCAGTTATCATCAAGTTCCAAGGAGCAGTTGCTGTACTGGAGGGGAGGCCTGCTGTTCAGAGGATCCTAACAAGCTGTAAGGACTGATGAATCTCATTAATCTCTAAATACAGACTGTCACACCTTGGACAGAACACCATCAGGCAGTACTGGTGGCCAGTGCTCAGACAGCTACATATCAGCTCTCCAAACAAGAGCTAAGGTCCTGATGGAAGGACAACGACTAGTTGAATGTAAATCAGCCACATGCTCTAGCATTACCAATGCTAGTGGGCTGCACAAGCAAGAACAGACTAAGGGAAGTGAATTTTGAAAGCCTGTATTTAAAAGCAGCATCCACAGGTTTGTGTCTAAGTTTGGACTCCTTCATTTCAAGACAAATTCTTAGCAATTGCAGATGGCACAGCACAGACAGTTTGGTTAGGGAGTGTATCACACAACAGTTAATCAAAGAAAGGCATGGAAAGTTGGGTTTCAAAGAAAAATAAGAGGGGAAGGAGGCCCCTCTTATTACTCAAATTACTCCTTTTCACTACTAAAAAACTGGCTGCAGAAAATACAAAGTATGTATATTCCTAAAGAGTTTCCAACATTCTTACTGATCTGTCCTACAGAGTTCAGTAGAGTGTACTGCAAAACACATGGCTACCCAAGGCTTTAAAGCTAGTATATACCATAGCTGAAGGTGCTCACGGGTCACTTCAAGGTGGCAGAGGCAGAAACTATCTTATGTAAATTCACACTCTCAGCTCCCATCAGTTGATACAATCTTTCTGAATCTTCCTCAGCACATTACACTGTCACACAGGCTGGCAGGAGCCATAATCCTGGATAACCATGTTCAGGCAGTGATTACCTGCTGTTATCAGTTTTGCGACAACACCAAATGGCCACAGACGCAAATGGGGTTGCAAACTTTTACTGACCATTAAACATTGCATCATACAGCACTGGACTTTTGCCATGATTACCACCGCACTGCACTGTCATGTCCCTTGTTTCCGTTTGCAGGTATCTACGTGACTTTTTGAAGCATTAGAAACAGAAACGAGAAGTCATACGTATCCAAAGCAACTTGGCAGATTTTCATAGCAGCCCAGCATAGGTTTTAGATTTCTAGAAAGGTGTAGGTGCTAATCCAAAACAAATGTTTTCTCATTCCCCATCCCTCTAGCCAAGTAAATTGTGGACATTCTGTCAACTTTACCAGGAATGAACTGTCAGTGACCTACTATCTTCAGTACAAAATGTGGCACACTGAGCTGCAAAGGATATAGTCTGAAAACTACATTAATCATGGTCGAACCTTCTATTTATCAATGTGAATTAACTACTGTGTGCTGACAGGTCAGGAAACAGGAGGGGGAGAAAGAGCAACTGGAGGAATAATGCCACACTGCTGACTCAGCAGCTGTATGAAGGCTAACTGGAATAGTTAAACATTCTGCTTCACATTTGTTCCTCTTGATCTATGGGAGATCGTCTTTCTTGCACTTCAGAGCAGCTTTCTGTGAACATTTCTGCTCATTCTTTTGCCAAAGGGGAAAATACATTTTTGGTTTGCCTGTAACACACACAACGACCTGAAGCAGAAAGGCAGCTACACTGACTGATTCATGACACCCCTCAGACTGTTTCCTCCATTCCCCACACTATTTATCCCTTTTCTTATTCTACTGTCTTACAAGATCTTGCAACTGATAGAGATTTTTAAACACCACTGGCTTACAAAGAAACTCATAATGCAAGTTTATACAAAGGCTTCTCCCACACAAAAGGTGAAACACAGCTTCTAGGGGAGCTGTATGCAGTTTAGTTTCATTGTGACGTGTATTCTCATGGTATGTGGCAACTCCATCACAGCAAGAGCGGAGCTGCATGCATGAAGGAGGAAGTTGTACTTACGAAGGCATTTCTTTTTCACTCTTTCCAGTTCATCTTGTCTTCTTGCTGAGATGGCAAGCAAGGCTCCGATCTTTGCTAGCTGGTAAGTCAATTCTTCTCCAATTCCACTTGAAGCTCCTGTCACCCAGACAACCTTGCCACGCAGTTCATGTTCTATCAAAGGAATCAAGACAATAGTTCACACAGTGCCTATGTTAGAAAAAGCCTTTGAGTCACTTCAGGGTGCACTCTGTTTTTAAATATGCTCAATTTTTCTGGCTATTACAAAATCCTGACTTCTTGATTTTTTGGTCACATGCAGTTGTGAAATAGCTCATAGCCATTCTGTTGCCACATGACCTTTGTTCCAAGGCTAATCTGGATAAACACTGATTATCTACAGGAGGGAAGACATCTGATTGCATTTCTGCAGACCATCTACACACCACATTCCACTACTCTATCAAAAGAGCTTCAGAGAATTCTTGGAATGACAAGAAACAGTTACTGCACTGCAAACGCAAACAAAAGCCTAAATAAACCTTCCTCAATCATGAGCATCTCAAAATTATGCCTAAGTCATTGTCAACAGAAAAAAATTCTCTGAACAAAGACATCTAATCACAACAAACCAAATGGGTGTTCATCCACTCTTGTATGTGATGCAAGTTAACTCCTGCATTGGCTAGAGTACAGTACACAGAGTTCCCAAAGTGTAAGTTCACACATTAATTTCCAGGGTGCTCACAGTTTCTGCCCAGGCACATGGTTATTTTCACTACAGGTTTAAAAAGCATCTTACTCATATTACTCCTCTGCTTGTAGATCTCTTCCCCTTCATCTGCAGTTATCTCCACTCCATGATACGCCTGGGTACTGAGAAAACACTGAGCTTTCCAGGCATATCACTACCCAAAACCATCACATGCAACAGAGAGATTAAAAGCCCCAAATTTAATTGTAGAATATGATTTAAGGATGAATGATCAACACTTTCAAGATGTATCACTGCTTAACACTTCTACGTGGTTTCAAGCTTAGTCTTAGTGAAAACCTGACTTGAGTACTCAGAGCACTGCTGGCTATTTCTCAAGCTATTCCAAGACTATTCCAATGACATCTAGCCAACCAATAAAGATTTTATGGTGTAATTCAAATAACAGCATCAAATGCTGTTCCTGAAACTTAAAGCAAATCCTATTCTCAAAAAAGGCCAGAATAGGGCTTTTAAGCCCAAGGAAAATTAGCCCCTCATTTAATTTAGCAAAACTACTATTTCTCTGCAGGCAGTGGCTGGGACTGTTTTTTCCTCCTGCTTCCTTCATTAGGAAGTTCGTTCCAGGTTCTCTGTCCACCATACTGTGATTCTACTTTCAGAATCTTAGGAACATAAATCCCATGAAAAGATGAGCATCAATGTTTAAACCGAAGAAAAGTCTCTCCTAAACCCAAGGCTTTGGTGGATTTGGGTTGTTTGGGATTTTTCCTTTGCTTTTGCAAACAGCAGCAACACTCACTTTCCAAAGAAGTAGTATATGTTAAGGTTATCGACTTGGAAAAGCAAAGAGGTAATGGTAAAGCTGCGTAGGAATAACCACTGTATTAACCATGATACCAAATGCCAGCTGTCTGTAAAGCTTACTGAGGATTCTTTTCTTGCAATTTTATTCTAACACATGAGCAATTCATTGAATTAACACCACCACAAGGGGTTCATCTCTACTATTACTCTTATTTTATTTTTTTTTTGACAGAAAAACCATATAGACAAACACTACATGAACAAAACCACACAGACATACGTTCAACCCTGCTTACCAACTCATCTCCTCTGGCTACTGAAAACAAATCCGCTTCTTCCTACCACCCAGTTTCCCTGTTCCCAACCTGTCTTGGGCCACTTCACTGCAGTTATTCAGGATCTTGTTCTGTGAACAGAATAATTAACTGAGATAAGGAAGTTTCCCACTGATTCCCCAGTGCTGACAGTTACCAAGCACTGACCTACTGGGAGTTAACATAATGGAAAACCCAGCTCAAATGCTGTTGTAGAACAAGTATCAAATCACCAGCTTGCTCTAGAATAATTGCCCTGCTCTTGCTGGAAATGAGTTTAAAAATTAACTGTGACAAATTAAAAAATCAAAGTAGATTATACTATTACTAGCTATGAACTACTGTGTTCATAACAAGAGGTTGAACAGAGTAGTAGTGCGAGTAATCCAAGAAATGCTTTTGTAGCTCTATTTAAGGTTTTTTACAACATTTTCCAGCTCCTATAGCACAAAGTTTTCATGTCATTTTGTTTAGTGTGAGGAGGTTAAAAGCAGAATCTCCTGCCCACAGCCTGGAAGAATCCCACCATTACTCCCAGTTTTAGGAGCAGGGTTTTGTATACTTTGGCTTCGAAACATACAGAGATCCTCCTCAGGAGGCTGGTTTTATGCTGCAAGTGAAAAGCACACCAGTTAGAGTGACTGTTCCTCAGCTAACACGTAAGGAAGTCACCTAGCACCCAGTAATGCTTGTCTCCCAGTGACACAGATATTAAGATGGGATGCTGTCCAGCATCTGCCAATGACAAAACCCAGAAGTGAAATTCCCCCCACAAAACTGAACCATTTAAATGAAACCAGCCTTATCCATATTAAGGCCTTCCTTTGTAATTATAGCTTACAGCACAAGAGAAACATCTGACGTTAGTCTGCTTTCCAGTAAGTACCTTTACATCCCAAAAACTTTGACGTCTATAATAATGTTGCACAAGTGATGACATGTATAATGACTGCAAAGTGGTAGCTCAAGGAACAGCTTTAAAGAAAAATCAAGGGTTTTTTCCCCATGGGATTCCACACGATACTTAGGCACACAATACATGCACAATATGAGGAGGAGGAAGAGAGATAAAGGAGAATGTATTTAAAGAGACCAATGGTTCAGCTTGGAAGGGACCTTAAAGATCATCTAGTTACAACCTCCTTGCCATGAGTAGGGACACCCACCACTAAACTAGGTTGGTCAAAACCCCACCCAATCTGGCCTTGAACACTTTCAGGGAGAGGGCAGCCACAACCTCCCTGGGCAACCTGTTCCAGTGTCTCACCACCCTCATCATGAAGAGCTGCTTCTGACTTCCAGTCTAAACCCTCTCTCTTCTACCATGAAACCACTGCACCTGGTCCTACCACTCCAAGCCCTTCTGAAGAGCCCCTCCCCAGCTTTCCTATACCCCTTTCAAGTACTGGAAGGCCACTGCAAGACCTCCCCAGAGGCTCCTCTTCTCCAGGCTGAGCAACCTCAACTGTCCCAGCTTGTCCCTGTAGGAGAGGTGCTCCAGCCCTCCATTCATCCTCGTGGTCCTCCTCTGGACACGTTCCAACAGTTCAATATCTTTCTTGTACTGGGGGCTCCAGAACTGGATGCACTACTCCAGATGGAGTCTCACAAGAGCA
>VZRI01012102.1:51714-66991 GCA_013397515.1 Upupa epops | reverse complement strand
AGATGATCATTCAGGTCCCTTCCAACCTGAACCATTCTATGAATCTATGACTCTTTAAAGGAGTCTTCTTCACACAGCTATTTTTTAATAAGGTGATTAATAATGTTACTATTTTTACATCCAAACCACTTTAAATATATGAATTTATTAGTTTGATTCCTATAACAACGATGCCTCTTGAAATTATACAGCATGAAAAGAGTCTTTGTTCCTGGCCATTCTCATTCATTTCAGTGGGGTAGTATTTGCATTAGTTACATAAAAATATTATTAATTTGACAGGGAAACATTACAGAAAGGTGGCTCATCTAGATAAAGCTTAGGTTTATTTTGCTTGAATTCAGGGGATAGATGATACAGACACATCAAATCTATGAACTTTACCCCAGGCTAAGTACAGTCAGGATTCTGAATGTCTGCTGTGATCTAAATGGAGGAATAAGTATGTTGATTATTTGCTCTTTTTCTGTGCTCTTTATCTAGTGACAGTCTTGGCTTTAACCCACAACACAGCTTCAAGTAGCAGAAATCATATTCCAGTGCTTTCTTCTTTTCTCCAGTCTGAACTTCAGCATGTTGGGAATCCTTGGTCTTTCTTTCATGCAGAGTGAATGGAGCCTAACCATCTTTCAGCTTCTATTCTGAAGAGTGACAATGTAGGCAACAAAAGTTATTGCAGAAATGTAATTTATAGGCATGTATTGGAGACCTAATTGAGTTTGACACCTGTTTCACAAACAGAAAATATCAGGAGTTTTGAAAAACAATCTCTTGAGAAGCTTGCAAAGCCAGCAGTTTTTTCAGCCTTAAATGCCTTCTCATAGAAATTCAATACCCCTTAAGGACAGCATGTGTCATGAGCCAGCAGTGTGCCCAGGTGTCCAAGAAGGCCAGCACAATCCTGGCCTGCATCAGGAATAGTGTGGTCATAAGGAGAAAGGAAGTTACTGTGCCCTTGGACTTGGCCCTTGGGAGGCCTCATCTCACCTACTGTGTTCAGTTCTGAGCCCCTCATGGTAGGAAAGACATGAAGATGCTGGAATGGGTGCAGAGCACAGCTACCAAGCTCGTGAGGGGTTTAGAGAACCAGTTGTATGAGGAGAGGCTGAGGGAGCTGGGCAGGGTTATTTTGGAGAAGAGGAGGCTGAGGGGGGCCTCATTGCTCTCTACAACTACCTGAAGGGAGGTTGTGGAGAAGCAGATTTTGGCCTCTTCTCCTTGGTGCCTGCTGACAGAAGCAGGGGCAATGGTCTGAAGTTGAGGCAAGGAAGGGTTAGGTTGGATCTGAGGAAGAGATTCATTGCAGCCAGAGTGGTTGGGCACTGGAACAACCTTCCCAGGGAGATGATGGAGTCCCCATCCGTGAAGGTGTTGAATAACCGTGTAGCCATGGTGCTTCACATCCTGCTGGTGTGGCAATATGGAGGGGGTTAGCTTGTGTTTGTCAGTCTCCCAGGTATTTAGGTTTATGGTTGGGGTGAGGATGCTTGGACTTGCTGATCTAGGAGGTCCTTTACAAGCAGGATTATTCCGTGATTCTGTGATCCTGTTGTCCACGTCAGAAAGCAATATTCTATACTCCTCTGATGTCTTGTTCAGTTTCTAACCTCTGGAATTCTAAACCATGTCCAGCTGGAAAGAACTTTTGCTCTTGCTTTGTTCCAAACAGTGGAGGATCAGGCCCAGTGTTGTAACATTAATCACACTGATCGTTGAGTATAACGTTTTTTCAACAAACAACGTTATGCTGGGTTTTAATTGTTGAGTATAACGTTTTTCTGCCTAGCTAGTTATATCATTCCCCTAGACATTTGTCGTACTCTTATTAAAATTATTCCCCAAAGCCATTCCTGCATAAATAACACTTCCAGGAATGTTGCTTTGCAGAAAGTTAATCAGTAATTTTGGCAATGAAATTACTGAGCATCTTCTGCCAGTTTCACTGAACAGTGATAAAGAGAGATATCATCCTGTGTGGTGGACAGCAAAAACGAGTCCCGTGATACAAATGTCTTTGCAGCTGTGAACTTTTCCCAAATTAATGTCATGATCAAGCCAAAGGAAGGTGGTCATTTTTTATTCCTTACCTTTGATACCTAGTGCATTTTACTACTCACAGCAGCTGGGGCCCAGTATGTCTTGCAGTGTTTGTCAGAGCTGTGAATTATGCTGGTCAGAAATTAAGCATGATGAAATGTTTTACCCAGCAGAGATGGCTGAAATGAAGCAGTGCTTTGGCAGCTTGTCCTCCTCGATGGGGAAGACTAAACTGTCAGGGGATTTCACCATGAAGCACTGACTTGTGGTGGACTGAAGGCACTTGTTTTAGAAATAGGCAGCCAGAGTTTGGAGAGTTTAGTAACCGGAGAGCCTATTAGATAAGAACACATGTTATCCTGCTGGTTAATTACATATACTGCCAATATTACATGGCATTTGATCAGGTGATTAAGCTTCCTTTACCTCACAGACAATGAAATATGTAATGTCTTCTGGGAGTGATTTCAACACTCACCTACTACCAGAAGTATTTCTCTCTGTATGTCTTGACTATGGTCTTTGAATAAATGAATTTTTAATAAATTTGAATAAATGAAATAGTCTTTATATATTTCTGCTTTTACTATTGTACTGGTTTTGGCTGGAATAGGCTTAGTCTTCTTCATAGCAGTTACCATGGTGTTCTCTTGGACTTGTGGTGAATAACACACAAATATTTTTATTGCAGAGCAGTGCTTATACAGTCACGATCTTTTCTGCTTCCCACACTGACCCACCAGTGAATAGCTTCCCAAGAGGTGGGGAGGGGATGCAGCTGGGGTATCTGACCCCAGCAGCTGGGATATCTGACCCCAGCAGCTGGGATATCTGACCCCAGCTGACTCAAAAGGTTTCCCATACCATATAACATTGTGCTTAGCAAAAAAAAAACTGGTGAAGAAAAAGGAGAAAGGGGGAACATTTGGAATGATGGCATTTGTTTTCTCAAGTAACTTGCATGTGATGCAGCTCTGCTTTCCTGGAGATGGATGAATACCTGCCTACTGATGGGAAGTAGTGAATTCATTCCTTATTTTCCTATGTGTCGTTTGCATTACCTGTTAGACTGTCTTTATCTTTACCCTTCCAATTCTCTCCCCGTTGCACTGTGGGGAGTGTAGCGTGCAAGCCTCTGTATGATGCTCAGCTGCCCACTAGGGTTTGGTTATGCTAAATGCTTCAAATTCTGCTTTGCATTATAAAGTTAAACCTTTTATATTAAAGATGTGTGTGACACTTGAAAAAAGCTGACATACAAAAAGCCACACACAATATTTGTGTGTCTATTTGTCTTTATTGTTCTAAACAGCTTTTCCCACCTAACTGACTGTGTAGCATAAAGCTAAACCCTTTTCTCTTAATCCAGATCGACAGGCATAGACTATTCTTGCTTGTAGAAACTGACAGCTAAAATCTCATTGAAATTATAAGCCTTAGAAGGAAAGCTTAGCGCAGAAGCTAAGGGAAACTGTTTCTGTCAGTAGGATTCTGATGAAAATTGGCTGCAAACTACTCTATCCAAGTAGAATAGACAATTTAAGAATTTCACTAGAGGAAAAATTCAGTATAAAAGACTTTCCAATCTGGATTAAATGTGTTAGTCCTTTTATGTCTCTCTATAACATAGTTTCTTTAGGAGATATTTGATGGGATTACAACTGCATCATAATCTCCGTCTAATACACTGTTGTATATTGCTTGTTGTCATGTACTTGTGTGAAATGAGTATGAAATATTACTACATTAAAGAGTAATTTCATGTTCATTTGTCACAGGTATAAATCACTGCACAGTATGTAAGGTTATAGACGTTTCAAATAAAAAACTGACTAGGATACTGTGATATGGGTGTTCATTGACCTTTCTTCTTTCTATTAGCTAATGTGCACAGCGTGCATACTGATATTTATATGGAATCTCCTCTGGACCTCGAAAGATCATCCAGTCCAATCCCCCTGCCACAGCAGGATCACCTAGACCCAGTCGCACAGGAACATGTCCAGTCCAGTTTGGAATGTCTCCAGAGATGGAGACTCCACAACCTCGCTGGGCACTGTTCCAGTGCTCTCTTACCCTCACTGTGAAGGAGTTCCTGCTGATATTGATATGGAACCTCCTCTGTTCCAGCTGGCACCCGTTGCCCCTTGTCCTGTCACCAGATGACCTTGAGAGGAGCTTGGCTCCATCCTCCTGACACCCACCCCTCACAGATTTAGAGACAGCAATGAGGTCCCTCCTCAGCCTCCTCTTCTCCAAGCTCAAGAGACCCAGCTCCCTCAGCCTTTCCTCATCAGGGAGCTGCTCTCCTTCCTTCATCATCTTTGTTGCTCTACGCTGGACACCCTCCAGCAGCTCTGTGTCCTTCTGGAACTGAGGGGCCCAGAACTGGACACAATACTCCAAATGCGATCTCACTAGTTCATAGTAGAGGGGGAGAAGAACCTTCCTTGATCTGCTAACTGCCTCCCTTCTGATCCACCCCAGGATGATGTTGGCCCTCTTGGCCACAGGAGCACATTGCTGCCTCGGAGTCATCCTGTTGGCCACTAGGACCAGGAAATTCTAAGCCTATAGGCTGTGGGGCCAAAATTAACCTTGACCTTAGCAGCAAAATCCTCAAGGTCTTTTCATTTTAGAAGAACCGAGGCTGCTTTTGTTTGGTGGTTTTGGTTTGGGCTTTCATTTTTCTTTGTTTTAAATTCTGGGTTTGCTTTACATGTTAGCTGATACTCCTTAATCTTCACTAAGCAGCTTACACTTTACGGTTATGGATATATATTTAGTGGATTCCTTTATAGACCTTTTCCTTCATAATAAAGTCAGCAATTCTTTCAGCCATTACCAAGATTAAAAGAGCCGAGAAATATAAAAGCTTATAATTAATAAAGTATAAAAGACATTACAGTAAGTGTATGAAAGAGGAAAATGTAAACATTTTCTGCATCCTTGTAGATGAGGAGGTTGGGAATCAGTGGTTAATCCACAGAGATTTCTTTAATGAACCCATAAGACTATAACAATTCAGCAGATACTTAATAAATAGCTAAAATATGTTTATACATCTGTTGCTTTCTCTTTTATGAATTGCAATTAAAACAGTAATAGTATTTCTCTCAGGCAGAAGGAAAGAGAAGAGAATGAATTGCTGCATTAGGGGATTTAGTCTCTAGGTGGAATTTGTGCAGAGAGGGATGGCTTTACTGTAGTTTTGCGAGTTTTCTTCCTTCTTGCGTCATCACTTTTGCTCCAATATGTTAAGCAAACGCCACCAATTTGTAAACAATGTCTCAATGAATTCTTTTTAGCAGTTTACCTTTTATTTCCTGAAAGAAAATTAGGCTACCAACATCCTAACATATTGTTCCCGGATTGACACAGCTACAGAAATGGGCATGAAGAGTATTTCCTTGACTGATGTGTCTGCAAAGCTGACCCTTAGTTTGATTCAGAACACACAATTGGAATTTATAATCAAAATATTTTATTTCAACAGCAACTGCAATGGAAAAGCAGATTTAAAACACCAGAGCCATAACATTTGGAATCATTCTCTTATCTGTTTTCAAAGATCTTAGTCAGAAAAAAACTGCCTGGACATCTCTAAGAATTTGCAATTGCCCATTTGTGCCACCTGGGTAGACTTAATTCCCTCATCCTGGTCATCTGAGGAGATGTTGAATAGGTGAATTTAATATTGAGAAGATTGACTTCTAATTAATCTGAATGTACTTGCCAGCCTGTAAATGAAATGGAGGAGTCTAGAGTTTAAATGTGCAGAAAACAACCCAGCCCTTCTGTGCTCATACTCCTAGTAATCACATTAGCTACAGCTTGAATTTAGAAAGTGCTCTATATAAAAAGGTATAAAGGACCTCCTTTGTAATGCACTCACTAAGAAGAAGAAATGACTGTGAAGAATTGTCGTAGCATGCATGAGGTCAGACTGTTCTCCCAAACAGGGACTTCATACCTCTTTTCCCTCACCCACCCCCCAGACATAGAAATACAATCTGCTGTTCAGTCAGGCACTGTTCTACTTCATAAGCATTTTTCTCTGCTTTCATAGATGGCAACAGTCATTTCCAGTCTGTGAGTGGGTATTGCAGAACCCTATCCAGCTGAGCCTGAACATTGTCTACAGTTGAGCAATCCACCCCTTCCCTTGAAAGACCATTCCATTGTCTAACAGCTCGCAGCATGAACAACTTCTCTCTTGAATCCAGTGGGAATGTCTCCTGCAGCAACTTGTAACCATTTCTCCTTGTCCTTTCTACAGGACTCCTTGTGCAGAGGGAGTCTCTGTCCTCTTGATGGACTGAAACATCACATAAGATCTTCTCTAAGCCTNCCCCCCAGACATAGAAATACAATCTGCTGTTCAGTCAGGCACTGTTCTACTTCATAAGCATTTTTCTCTGCTTTCATAGATGGCAACAGTCATTTCCAGTCTGTGAGTGGGTATTGCAGAACCCTATCCAGCTGAGCCTGAACATTGTCTACAGTTGAGCAATCCACCCCTTCCCTTGAAAGACCATTCCATTGTCTAACAGCTCGCAGCATGAACAACTTTTCTCTTGAATCCAGTGGGAATGTCTCCTGCAGCAACTAGTAACCATTTCTCCTTGTCCTTTCTACAGGACTCCTTGTGCAAAGGGAGTCTCCGTCCTCTTGATGGACTGAAACATCACATAAGGTCTTCTCTAAGCCTTCTCTTGTCAAGGCTGTACAGACCCAGTTCTCTCAACCTTTGTTCATATGGAAGGTCTTCCAGTCCCCTGATCATCCTGGTCACCCTTCTCTGGACCTTCTCCATCTATCTGCATCTTTTCTGTGTGGCAGGGACCTTGAGAACACTAGCTTAGGGCATTTCTCCATGCATTCTACTGAAGGTGTTCCGTCATTTGTAGTAAACAAAATACACTTTATAGCAAAACATTTCTAACAATCTAAAAGAAAGACATTAAATGTGAATTCTAGATTTTTTTATCATTAGTTTCCTAGCTCCGATATTTCAAACCAAACTGCAATAGAGGAATAAGAAGTACAATTTCTGTAATATCCTGTAAAGTATTTTTGAGAAAAAAAAGCTCTTCATAGCTTCTTCTGCAGTGAGGTGTCCATTTTTTCTGAGGGTTTTCTAAGTACCTCAGTTATACCAAAACAGTCTATTGCATCTGTTGTATATGACCAGTGCTCTAAATAACAGTCAACCCATGTATTCTACTTGCCATCCAGACTCTACTAAACTCATTTAGCACTTTGAACAGGCATAGACACAAAAAGAGCAGATGCTGCTCAGCTTTCGTAATGTTGGGGTGTTCCTTCCATTCTCCTGCATCCATCACTTGAATTTTTTCTGCTTGCATGATCTCTTTACCTTCATAGTTTTATAAATTTTAATATTAATTTCATAGTGAGCTTTGTCATGTTACCTCCCACAGGCCTTTTAATAGTCTGTGTTACATGAAGAGAATTTTCGGGTTTGTAATTACTGTACTTAATGATTCTAGCCCTGCGAAGGAAACTAATTCCATGCAAGGAAATGAGCAGATTTTGTTTTGGGCAAATGCCAAACTCTTTCTGCCAGAGACTCTTACATCAGAGTTCTCAGCAAGGAATAAGCAAGGAAATTAGTGTGTGGCTGAATCTGAGAAGAAAATTAGCTATTTTGAAAAACAAATCTCTGATAAATGCTACAAGGATTTATAACTAAATCTACAGGCAGCACAGATGGTATTTGATGACACTTTATCTCAATGGGAAAAGTACTCTTTCTTTATGTTGAAACATCAGCTTTACAAATTTGGGATTATTTGATGGAACATAACACTCTTGTGCGTAAGCACTTAGTGTATCCACAAGCTGACAGATTCTGTTCACAGTCTAGAAGATATTTCAAGTATGTACTGTCTTTTTAGAGTAATTGCATTTGCTTTTCTAAACAAAGCAGGTTACACAGTGTGTAAATCATATGTAAATCCAGAAGGACGGAGTTTCTGATCTGAGGCTATAACAATTAACTGAATTCACCTTGAATCCTGGGTCTGAAAGCTTCAGTATCCATTTTTGTGCATATGTGATTATAAAGGGGGGAAAAGGAAGAACAACTCAACAAGCCTGCTTTCGTGAATGCTAGTTACAGTGCTATGATCCACTTCCTTCACTCTCTTTCCTGCTCTCACTTCCCATTCTTCCTGGCAAGTTACTGATTATTCAGATAACATCAATCTCTTTTCAGACAAGCTATTTTTTTTCTCTAAACAGCAATCTAAACATCTTAAATCTACCTGGAAATTACAGAAATTGAGATTATTATTTTATAAAGAAGCATTGCTTTTCTTACTCAGTGAGGGTTCAAATATGAAATAAATAGTAAGAAGAATTTGAGTCTTCTTTTTAAAAACATTAAAGTCCTGACTACATTATGAGAGTAGATTATGGCTACTACCCACAGTAGTATGAAAATAATGATAACATGAAGTATAGATGAATATATACAAAACCAGTGCTGAACCTAACCCTGAGGTGGTGATTACATCAGTGTCACCTCTGATATTGTGGGGCAGGCACTGGAGAAGTCCCAGACTCGACACAGTAGTATACAAGTACCCATTGCAGAATGATAGGTACCTGGTTTACAGAGTTGGCCTCAGAGCCATATAGCTTGGGTTTGAAAGTAGAATGGACAGAGTCCTCTCAGGTGCTGGCCACAAAGAGGGCTTGACTCTGTGATCCCTCAGCTTTATACCAAATATGATGCATATAGGTCAAAAGACCCATCTGTCCTTCGCACAAATGTGACATCCTACTGCATCCTCAACATGGTAGAAAAAGATCTAGCAGGGAACTTGGTCTCCACAGAAGGAAGTGTAAGAAAGACCAAATCCTTGGTAGTAACGATAAACATCATGTCATCACTTGTAGCAGCACACGCTGTTGGCACAAATACGCTGCTAACTTCAGAAAGTGCAGTCACTGAGTAGAGACTGAGCTGAAAAGCAGAATCACAGAACAGACTATTATTCTAAGTCAAACCAGGGCACACACTCTTTATAGGACATGACACACTTTCTGGGAAGCGTCATCTTACTATCAAAACTACATTTTCTATGCCAGAGCTTCTAATTGGGAAATTTGAGATCTTAAATGTTCTTGTGATCGTTACTAAAGAATTTCAGAGGAGATGGTGACATCACCTTACACTCTTTTAGTAAGTATAGCAATACATGTATGAAGTCGGGTCCACTATACAGCAATGGAAATTACATCTTACCACAACATACCTTCACAGCACACCAGTATGTAGGGAAACAGACTGAGAAATGAATAATACACACAAAATATTTAAGAATTAATCCCTATATTGGTCAAAATGCTGGAGAGCTGCACCATGATACCAGGGTTTCTGTGCGTAACAGAGATTAAACCCTCAACTTTCTTCACGTTCAGCGTTCATCAATCTATCTCCAAATAGAAATGAGGAAAAAAATGTGTTCTTCAAGGTTTGAAAATTCTCCTGATTCAGATTTACACATCTTTGCCCATGTGTACTTAATAAATCCTTGGTTGTTTTCACACAGTCAGTAAGAATTAATAATGAACCTTAACAAGTCCATGAAGAATATCTCTATGAGATGTAAGGAAATTAGAACTCCCTTTGTGCTGATGATTTTGGAAAGTGAGTTGTCCATTTATCAGAATAATCAAATATTTTTTCTGTGCAAACAAATAATCCTCTGAAGGCATTACAGACTTATTGCTAGTCCATCATATCCTCTCTTTTATTTATATATTAAATAGATTTTGTAAACACTATGCTGATAGAATGACATTTTACTGTGAATATATAAGCACTGAGAATGTCAAGGATTCTAAGAGTGCTGGCCAATGCAGACAAGCACGTACACATGCACCACTTAGGGAGGACCTCGTTGCAATGTTCTAGCACATCAAGGGTGGCTACCAAGAGGATGGATGCTCCCTTTTCACAAGGAGTCCTGTGGAAAGGCCAAAGGGGGAATGGTTGCAAGTTGTTCCAGGAGAGATTCCCAGTGGATTCGAGAGGAAAGTTGTTCATGCTGGGAGGTGTTAAACAGTGGAAAAGTCTTCCAAGGGAAGGAGTGGATTCCTCAACCCTAGAAAATGTTAAGGCGCAGCTTGATAGGGTTCTGGGCCAGCTCATTTCAACAGGATCCTGCTTGAAGAAGTTGGATGATCCCTGAAGTCCCTTCCAACCTGCAAACCTGTGAACCTGGGAATTAATGCTATTCTTCATTATGATGCAGTTTAAAAATAGCTTGAAAAACTGTTTACAAAGTGATTAGAGAGAAGAACATCCATTATTAGTGCCACCAAATGTTTTGCAGTTTATGCTGAGTTCTCCATTAGAATTGTTTTATTTACACACCAAAAAAAAAAAACCCAACCAGGAAGAAGAGTACAACCACACTTCCGTTCTTGCTTCCAGAAGTGCTTAGAGACTGGACNTGATTAGAGAGAAGAACATCCATTATTAGTGCCACCAAATGTTTTGCAGTTTATGCTGAGTTCTCCATTAGAATTGTTTTATTTACACACCAAAAAAAAACCCAACCAGGAAGAAGAGTACAACCACACTTCCGTTCTTGCTTCCAGAGTGCTTAGAGACTGGACAACTCTGATAATTCCTTATTCTGCTGGAAATCAAACAAAAAAGCTTGTGGGGTTTTCCGTGTCTAAATTGAAAACATCTAGTGTAATTACCTCTGATGCCATTACTAGAAAGCCTAAATCGGTCCCTTAGTATTCATACTAGCCATTTCATCTGGAACGTTAAATCCAAGTTCCTTGCCTAATTGTTCTTCATTTTATATCCAATGCACTTGTTAATCTTGAACTTCGTAAAGCTTCCTGCATATTAGGATTATACAGCACGGACCACACCATTAGTTTTAGAATACAATGGCTAAATCTCCATGCTTTGTGGGGGTTTGTTCTTACTCATAGGAGTCTTACAGCACCTTCTCAGTACACACTAGTTTTCAAGCTGTTTTGCTAATGCCAGGCTCCAGAGCATTTTAGTTGCTGCAGTATTTCCTTGTAGCCAAACTTAGAGTTGCTCGTGTCCTTGTTCTTAAGGGACCTAGAGATAACACAGTGATATGGTTGTTGAATCTGAGTGCTCTGTGACACCTCATTCCAGGCTTCTGACTGCTCTGTGACACCTCACTCCAGGCTTCCACGAAATAATGCTTTGGAAACAGAAAGAATCAATCATGAAATCGGGGATTGCATGCAGATACCAGTACATATGAGGACTTGATTTCTCTCTTTTTCTCTGAAGCTCATGTGTGTCTGAGGTACAAATACAGTGAAATATTGACTTTGTAGAAGTGAAATTTTATCACAGTCTGTTCAATATTTCTTTTCTTTTTACTTCAGACGTCCTTGCAGTCTGTATGTTATGAACCTGATACCTGTATTGACATCCCATGACATAATGAGGACTGTAAAAGAAAACCGATAAATTCATTTTAGTTTGCTGTAAAGGTTTTAAAATTAAGACCATTATAAAAAAAGGACATTTTCTACTTGTAATATTTACAGGTGATTTCAAGTCTGAAACTGAACAGGCAAAGCCTGAAGACTGGTGAAAGGTGGGCATTTATGAATTTAGAAGGGGAAAAGTTAATTTTCAAAGGATGTAATTAATTAGTTGCCTTGGGACTGAAACTAATTAGGAAAGTAATAAGAGCAGAAGGATTTTAATTTTTTAATACCTGTATGTAAGGCTTGGTCTGATGCTCGTGTGGTTTTTATGTGCAGTTCTAGGATTGAATACTCAAAAAATAATAAAATATTGTGTGCGCTTTTCCTCTGCTTTGACTCAGACGCTGCTGTATGCATTCATCTTCCTTCTGCATGTCTTGGGCAAAGCACCGTGACATAATAAACCTAATCAAACAATGTAAATTCATCTGGAAGTAACACCTCTGACATCAATTCAACAAACAGCTACAGCTGCACCAATGACTAAGATTTCATCCTGGATTCAAGAGCTAAACCAAGCTGAAATACCTTCACAACAGAAGTGTTGTGAGGATATGACATACAACCAAAGAAATGTTTTACTCCTGCAGCTCAGAATACAGTTTTGGGAAAATTAACAACACATGAGTATCATTTCCTTGCAATGATCACAGGATTAATGTATGTGCTTAACACAAGATAAATCATCTTTAGTTTAAGTTACAGGGAGTATGCCTTGATTACTCTTGCAAAGTTATAGGGCAAATAATCTCAGCACTAAGGATGCAGAGTTCCAAGCCTTTCTGACACACTACAGCGAATTAACCTCCTCTGGCTTAACAATCATTCCTACTTAGGTGATGCCCTGTGTATATTAATCGTCTCTTTCTGTACAGCAACAAACCTCACCATTAACAGCTGTTTCTGTTTAGAAAAGATCATTAGTTTTACAATAACAAGACTCAGAATGCATAGATATCTTTCAGTAGACTGTATTTTTATGTCTGCGGGGTGGTGAGGGAAAAGAGGTATGAAGTCCCTGTTTGGGAGAACAGTCTGACCTCACACATGCCATGACAATTCTTCACAGTCGTTTCATTTTGTTACTTCTTAGGGAGTGCATTGCAAAGGAGAAGGTCCTTTATACCTTTTTTTACATAGAGCGCTTTGGAAATTCAAGCTGTAACTGATGTGATTACTAAGAGTATGAGCACAGAAGGGCTGGGTTGTTACAGCACATTTAAATTCTACATACTGTTTCCCCTGTTTCATTTACAAGCTGGCAACTATCTATGTCTCTCTTCAATTCTTTTACCAAGTGTGTGATGGAGTTGTAGAAACGGGGACAACAT
Organism: Upupa epops; assembly: GCA_013397515.1. Taxonomy (NCBI): domain Eukaryota; kingdom Metazoa; phylum Chordata; class Aves; order Bucerotiformes; family Upupidae; genus Upupa; species Upupa epops. The sequence continues at coordinate 54,092 of VZRI01012102.1, read as the reverse complement.
GCACAGATCTTGAGTAAATAAAATCCGAAGTCAGAAAAGGAAATTATGAACTGGGAATGGAAAATTATGTTATATTTCTTCTGAAATACAAAGTATGGGCAAACAAAGACATTTTTCTCAGTTAAGGCATGTAGCAGCATCTTTTTTCTTCACATTAACAACCAAAGAGGAATCAGAAAGGATATATCCCTAGTCACAGGTGTCCTAGGTATGAATCAAAGTCTAGATCGGTTCTGGGTTGATGCCTGCAATTCAAGCACACCAACCAGCTCTCACTGGGAATTCAACAGGCAATGAAGAAACTTTGCTAAACAGGAAAGAATGTATTGAACCCCCAACCACGAGGCAAAGGAAAAATCCTCAAATGACCAAAAAAGTCAAACAGAAACTGTATTCACAAGGCCTTTACACACACTCTGAGAGAAAAGGGAGACAGCTAACACATCAGTTTTTGGCTTCAGATGACAGCCCTGGGGAAAAATGCACTCTAATCAGAAGGGAAAATTCATCCCAGCAGAGCTGTCTGTCTGCCAAGAGACAGGAGAAGAAGGGAAAAAGTCTGGAAGTCCACCCCCTTTTATAGGCTCTGTCCACCAGTCACATCTGGGGTCAGGACACTGGCTCAGGCGTCTGATGGGACAACTATCTCTAGTTTCAAAGTAAAATGCACTTTTGTCCTAAAAGCACAAAATTAAACACCTGAAAATCTGGCAACTGGAAAAACTGATGTTGTGGTTACTGTTTGCTTTCTGACACAGAAATACCTTTGTGAAACTACAGATTATTTGAGGGAGATAACTCTGGTTGTTTCTTTCTTCTCCCCTGTGTTTTCCTCTTCATGTTATAAGCAGGTTGTTTTGCTCTCCACTTACTCAGACACATTTTAGGGATTAATTCCTTCCAGTTTTCACTTCTAATAGTCCAATTTTTTCTTCCTTTTTAGTTGATCAGTTTGATTAATCACAGCAGAACTGTTCAATAATTTTAGCAGTGTAGAGAGCTTGAAGAGTACTACATATTGATACAACAGCAATTGGCAAGGGGTGCCATCTGTATGCGGTGTTTTCAAACAGTGTTACAAGCTGTTAGCCTTTTGGTCTACGTAACGTAAGCGTCACCTCAAAAGCAGTAATAACCAGATCTCTCTCTACTGAAAACTGTTACGGTGTGTGACAGAGAAATTCCATATCTCGACAGAAGTTGATAAAGTAGGTCAAGCACGTGGTTACCTTGCAGACATCAATCATGCTGAGGGGAAGGGAATACAATTTTTATCAGTTATTTCTATTCAGCTCAGCAGATACTCACCGCTTTCTTGCTACACGTTTTGGAAACAAGGCAATTTTTGGTGTCTTTTTACAGTATTTTTGGATTAAGTTGAAATATCTAAACTAACCAACAGCAAGCTTGTATGAAATCTCCATACAACTTGTAAGGACCTCAGATAAATCATCCCGGGTTCTTTTGCCATATCTGACTATTACAGGGGGAATGGCAGGTAAGCAATTGCTACTATCTAAAATATTTTCAAGGCCTCGAATGGTTTCTGTGATTTATTTATTTATTTAAACACTGAAGTTCCATGCAGTGATGAATGTCCTCCTGCCAGCAGCCTGGAATAGACTGTGGAAAGGGAAAGACAAGGATATGAATGAGAAAAAGTTCAGATGCTCATCTCCAGGGTTCACACTTCCTACGTTCCCTCTTGTCACAGCAATCCAGTAGTGCAAATCACTCTTAACAGGATGGAGGGAGGATGGCAAATGAAGGAAGCTGTGGTAGGATGGAGAGATTAGATTCAAAGAATTGGTTGTAAAAGAAGTTTACGACCATCAAGTCCAACCAAAAACCCAGCACTGCCAAGTTCATCATTAAACTATGTCCCCAAAAACTACCTTTACAAGTCCTTTTTAGTGACTCCACCACTCCACTGGGCAACCTGTTCCAATATCTAGCAGCCCTTTATGTGAAGAATTTTTTCCTAATGTCCAGTGTAAAATTCCAGGAGTACAACCTGAAGCTGTTTCTGTTTCTTTTGGTCCTGTTGCCTGTTACTTTGAGAAGAGGCCTACTTCCATGTTGCTACAAGCTCCATTCAGATAGTTATAGACACTAATGAGATCTCTCCTCAGCCTCCTTTTCTCCAGGCAAACACCCCATGCAGTTCCCTGAGCTGCTCCTCATAGATTCTTCATCTCATTGCCCTCCTCTGGACATGCGCCAGCACATCAGTGCAGTGGCTGGCTCAAAACTGAACATAGTACTTGAGGTGTGTCCTTACCAGTGTTGAGTATAGGCACATCCCTTCTCCTCCTGCCCACCTTACTTCTCATATAAACCAGCATGCTATTGGTCTTCTTGGCCTCCTGGGCACACTG
>VZRI01012102.1:36181-51673 GCA_013397515.1 Upupa epops | reverse complement strand
AGAGCACCTTGCTGGCTCAGAGTCACCCTGCTGGCCACTAGGACCCCCAGATTCCTTTCTTCTGCACTGCTGTCCAGCAGGTCAGTCCCCACCCTCTCCTGATCCCTGGGGTTGTCTTTGCCCAGATGCAAGGCTCCACACTTAAATATTTTAGGTAAAAGCCCAGTAAAATCCCAACAGCTTTTTACAGTTGTTTAGATATGGAGCTGCAGTAGCTGCTTGGCAGACTGTCCAAAAGAATGAAAGTATTTCGTTCTTCATGGCATCAGTAAGGTCTTTGATGAGATATTGTATTATTTGAGGCTGAAACAGGATTCCTCCTCACTTTCACACAAATAAATATGTATAATAATACCTGGAAGCATTCCATGGGGAATTGTATTTCCATAGGAAAGAAAAATTAGTCATTTATTTCCTAAGAGATTACTACTAAGAGTAATAGAAGGAAAGATTTTCAATGTATTTTAGCCCAGTGGTCTTATAAAGCCTAATCTTGAGGGTTTGGCTCTTTGTGTAAGAGTCTAGATCTTTCACAAGGCTCTATTTTCCTTACAGTTGCTATGTGCGAGCATAAATTCCTTTTCATATTTAAAGGACAGCTTCTCGAATCAATACAAGATTGATCTGTGCGTACTTACCACCATGAGAATTCTGTTTTTAATCTAAGCTGCAAAGCTTTTGGAAGCATCTTTCCCATGGTTGATCTCCAAGCATATGTTGATGTTGGATATAAAAGCGCAGTGTTATGTAACCAGCTACACAGAGTTGTCTGTTTAGACATAACATCAGGAAATGAGACTGCCTTCAACTTGAGTGCAACGGTCTGAAAAATGTATGTTCTCATAGCAATAGAAACTAGGAATATTCACAAAGGACAGTGTCAGTGTAAAGGCTGGAACAGTTCCAGGCTGGCGAGTCATCATTTGTATTGCGATCCTTATTTATTACAATAAATGCTTGGAAGGGGGAATGTCAATAGTTAATAAGTATTGCATATTACCATAAAAATATTGGCTTAGAGATCTCATAAGTGATTTGTGGTGGAGCTTAATCACATAAAAATTGCAGACATTATTCAGAAACAAATTGAATCACTATAAAACACTGTTGGAAGGACAAGGGGAGCTGCATGACAGACCTTGAGGCTACTGCAAAGCTGCCAGTATAATTGTCTGAGGAATTTGCCAAGGAGACAGATGCTACTGACAGAAAATAATGTTCCACTCCCTGATATTTGGTTATAGCAGTGGTCAAACCTAAGACAAACATAAGTAGAAGTGTTCTTTACTCCCACAGAATGCTATGTCATGTCTGCTAAAGGTGAGCACGGTTATGTTTTGCTCATTCTGCCTCAGACAAATTCCTATAGGAATTTTGCAGCCCTCTAGAGCTAATTTGTGCACAAAATACAAACTTTTAAAACTACGCTATGAATCTAAAGTGTCAGCTGTTCTGCAGCACGAGGACACTTTCAAAGAATGGCAGCTCAAAAAAGAATAGTTTGAGCAGAATCATCGTGATTTCCTTAACTTTGATGTCAGCAAGTCAGAACTGATAACGTCATGCTTATATATTGATTCATAGAGTGGTCAGGTTAGAAGGGACCTCAAAGATCATCTCGTTCCAAATCCCCCTGCCATGAGCAGGGACACCCCCCACCAGACCAGGGTGCTCAAGGCCCCAGCCAGTCTGGCCTTGAACACTGCCAGGGAGCTGGGGGGCAGCCACAACCTCCCTGGGCAACCTGGTCCAGTGTCTTAGAACTCTCATTGCGAAGAACTTCCTCCTGACTTCCAGTCTCAACCTCCCATCTTCCAGCTTGAAACCATTCCTCCTGGTGCTGCCACTCCAAGCCCTTGGAAACAGCCCCTCCCCAGCTCTCCTGTAGCCCCCTTCAGGTACTGGAAGTGACTCTTTTCTCTTTCTGATTCAGTATGGGGTTGTAGCTTCATGTAAACTCCTTTCTGCCATCCCGGTGCTATAGTTTGTTCAAAATGTAATGAGGCTTCAATTCTTTTGACTATCATGGCCCATGACTTGATTCCTAAGAGAAATTCTTGAGGTGAGTTACCTTGTGAGTTGTCTGTCTTAAGCTGATTGCTCTGTAAATCCATTAGAGCTCTGTACAGGCATTTTTGTCTGGATTTGACTATTAAAATGAGGAGACAGATGGCAACTGTTCAAGGCAGCTGTTCTCTTCCCTCTCTCCCTGCTGCCAGGACAGGTGGTCTCTCAAAATTATCTTGTTTGTTAATAAACATATAATAAAATTGCATCCGCTTGGTTACAGTTGGTGAAAACCTAATACTTCTTTCAGTCTTCATCAAACCCCTGCCATTTATAATGCCCCAATACCTAGAGACTGAATTGGCAGATGCCTTCTTCACTTCTCCTGCAAAACAGATCAGGTATGTTGGACCAAATCCTGCTAACGGTCAAGTCCAACTGAGTGTCTCTTCAGGCGCTGTGGAGAGCTTTTTGTCCTTTTGCCCTTTTTTTGCAGTGTAACCTAAGTTTGAATTTCAGAGCCAGTTTGTCCCAGCCAACTTTGAATTGGGATAGCCATTACTAGAAAGCACTCATTTTGGAGCCTTCTAAAATTGTCAGTAAAACAGAATTCTCTTCACAACCATTTTGTGAGTTTTCTTTAGAATTAGAATGAGGCAAAACAGACTCCTGTTACTTTTTTTTCAATAAAAAACACTGGAATTTCTTCAGCTTCCAAATCACTGTTAAATTGTTTAGCACAGCTCTTCTAATAACCTCCCTCTGTTGGCTCCTTTTCATATGCCTTTGGAAGTGATATCTAATTAGAATAGCTGTAGAACTGCTTGGCATATGTCTTCTAAAATTCTTTACCCCCTGCCCTCTTCCATACTTAATACTTCCTAATTAACTCTGAAAAGGAAATGAAAAGCAGTTGACAAACAGATCAGTGTTCATAGAATCATAGAACCATTAGGGATTGGAAGGGATCTTGAAAGATCATCTAATCCAGTCCCCCTGCCACAGCAGGATCCCCCAGACCAAGTCACACAGGAACACAGCCAGACGGGTCTGGAACGTCTCCAGAGAAGGAGACTTCACAACCCCCTGGGCAGCCTGGTCCAGTGCTCAGAGACCCTCCCTGGGAAGAAGTTCCTGCTGAGATTGATAGGGAACCAACCTCCTCTGTTCCAGCTGGCACCCAGTGCCCCTTGTCCTGTCCCCAGATGCCCTTGAGCAGAGCCTGGCTCCATCCTCCTGACACCCACCCCTCACATATTTATAGACAGGAATGAGGTCCCCCATCAGCCTTCTCCAAGCTCAAGAGACCCAGNCTAAACACAGTAGAGTGTCCACAGAGTACCATTCCAAACCACAGTTCAGAGAGAACTGATTCTCAACAAAACAGAGAAAATGCATTTTACGTATGTCCTGCACACAGATCTTCAGGTTTTAAAATACCTATTTTGTCCATAAATATCTGCAGTAGCTCAGTTTAGGACAAAACCTCTATACTTGATAGTAAAGATAACGTTTGTACTCTTAAGTTATTGTAGTTATATATTCTTCATACATTACAAGTAGATAAAACAGACAACTTTTCTCATGAGTTGTAAGAAAGAAATTGCAAAGAGAAGCAGTGAACAAAGGAGTTAAAGTGAGGGACAAACAAGAGTAATTCTTAATGTCTGAGCTTTACCAAGGTTGAACAACTTTAAGTGTCTGTTTCTAAGCCAATAGAGAAATAGACTCTGCTGTTCATAGAATCATAGATTCATAGATTGTTAGAACAGTTCAGGTTGGAAGGGACCTTAAAGATCATCTAGTTCCAACCATCCTGCCATAACCAGGGACACCCCACACTAGACCGGGTTGCTAAAGACCCCTTGAAATGTCTGCAGCCAGGATGTTCTGCAGTCTGCTTTGTGCAACACTCTCCCTTGAAATCCTTTGAAACACTGAAAACTCTTTTCTTTTTAAATGCATTTTGGTCTGTTTAAAACATTTCCAAATTCACTCCATTGTGCCTTTCTACTCCTATTTGAGAGTGCAGCAAGACAAAAAGCCATGCCTATCTAAGCAATTATGCAGAGATGGAATGAAATTGTTCGTACATACTCGGTTAAATGCAAGAAGCTGACTAAAACCATTGGTATTTCAATTTTCAATTCAATTGCTCCTTTGAAATGATTCTGCTTAGCTCTCCATCTCACCCTTGTGGCTGTCATGTTGGCTACAGTTAACAGTTGTGTTAAAACTGCCTTCATATCAACTTTATCAAGCAGGATTTTTTAATGTCAGTGCTGTTCCATCCTCTTTAGGAGAATTTATATCAGCAGTTAAACGACCTCGAAAGCAGAGGAAATAATCTGAAAATTAAATAACAAAAATCAATTGCCAATATAAGAGGATGGGTTTAGAGTAAGGTATTTTTCTGATTCAAACATATTTGTGTTCTGAAATAAGCACCTTTCCCTTCCGTTCATGTTTTAAGTTGTATGACCTGTTTAGAGCTGGAACAGGACCAATTCTGTTTGATGATTTTACATTTCAGCTAATCCTTAGTACTTTTGCTTTTCATCTATCCTCCTCTCAGTTCTGAATTTAACGTTTGCTTGCAGCCCAGAAAGCCAACCGCATCCTGGGCTGCATCAAGAGAACTGTGACCACTAGGTCAAGGCTCCCTCTCTGTTCTGCTCTCATTAGATGCCATCTGCAGTACTGCATCCAGTTCTGGAGCCACAAAGCAGGAAGGATATTGAACTGTTGGAACATGTCCAGAGGAGGGTCATGAGGATGAGTGGAGGGCTGGAGCACCTCTGCTACAGGGGGGACAGGCTGACAGAGTTGGGCGATCTTAGAGCAGCCTTCCAGTGCCTGAAGGGGGCTACAGGAAAGCTGAGGAGGGGCTGCCCAGGGAGATTGTGGCTGCCCCCAGCTCCCTGGAAGTGTTCATGGCCGGACTGGATGGGGTCTTGAGCCATCTGGTCCAGTGGGGGGTGTCCCTGCTCATGGCAGGAGGGTTGGAACTAGATGATCTTTGAGGTCCTTTCCAACCTGACCCATTCTATCAAACCATAAATCTATGAAGTATGGTGAAGACCTCCCTATGAAAACAGGAGTGTAAACTAGTAAAACTGTAGTGCAGGTCAAAGCAGCTCCACAGAAGACAACACTGTGTTGATAGAGCTTCACTTATGTAAATATATACTGATATAGTATTAGCTCGTTCAGAGCAAGTGTATCAAGCTTAAATCCGTTCAGATGTCAGTGCAGAGATTAATGTCCTTGCCCTGTGTCTGTATTCACAGTGCTGGTATGCAGGAATCCTGAGAAGCCACATGTTTGTCTATGGCTTAACACAATAGTGCCTGTTCTTGGCTTTGATTTGCTACACAGTGAGCACAAGAATACTCCCACAGTGGGCTAGAAGGTAATTTAGCCCAGTAATAAGAGATAACTGTATTCTAAAGGACATTCAGAAGACATTTCCCAGCTCTAGAAAAATGAGTCGTTTAATCTTTCACAGTTTTTGCAGTTCTATCCTTCTTTGTAGTCTATTTTAGAAGACTATCAGCTCCCAAAGTAAAATTCCTCTTTACTAAAGTACATCTGCAGCTTCCTTCACTAAGATACACTGATGTCTCATGAAATGCTTTGACAGACTTGCTGACCCAGGTGTTTTTGAAACTTTTCACTTGTTGCAAGAACTTTTACAAGAACACAGTGTCTTTGTTTCTTTGGAGCTGCTCTGCTCCACCTGTTTATATCAAACGACGTGTACATTTCATTATGAAAACAGGATTTGAAGTAGAACCCTGAAAACATGACTTGTTAAACATGTTTCCTTGCCCTAAGCAAGGAAAACCGTGCAGTTCATCAAGTTCTAGAAACTGATTGTAGCCAAGGACATATTCTACTCCTCTAACTCTATCCATCCCTTTTGGTGAGGCTACTTAAGATGTTTGAAGTTACTCATTACAATTGAAAGTAGTAAAATATAGCACTGGCCAAATCAGCAGTGTGAAAGCACGCTGTGTTTCATATCTTACAAGTTTTTTGACTCATCCTAGTGACTCTGTATCTAGTGGAGTCCCCCAAGGATCAGTACTGGGACCAGTCCTCTTCAACCTGCTCATTAATGACTTGGATGAGGGATTAGGGTGCACTGTCAGCAAGTCTGGTGATGACATAAAGCTGGGTGGTGTCACCAACACCTCAGCAGACTGTGCTGCCATTCAGCGAGACCTGGGCAGAGAGAAATGGAATGAGAGACAACAAGGGATTGGACTAGATGATCTTTTGAGGTGCCTTCCGATCCCTACTGATTCTATGATTCTATGACTAAAAGTCATTGTCTGTTTTCAAATGTTAATAAGAAATGAACAGCTGAAAAGCTCTCACGGGAGAGGACTGCATGCTTTGTTTCCAAAGCTGCATGTAGAGCAGATACCACCAGCATGCAAGTTAGTGTAAGATTGCACCCAGCAATGTGTTGGTTAGTAGAAATGTCTAGAAGAAACAAAGGGATTACTGGCGTTACTGAAACTGCATCTACATGTGACTGGAGGCAGGACCTGCAGAATTAAATAGTTATAAAGAAAGAATAAGTAACTCATGGCCAAGTAGAAAAGGGTAATGACATAGAGCTGCAACAACTCAGTGCAGAGTTTCTAAAAGAGTCACAGTGGAAGGACCAGAATGAAATCTACTTCTGACTACATTTACAGAATCACAGAATTATTGAGGCTGGAAAAGACCTCTGAGCTCATCCAGCCCAGCCTGTGACACAGCAGGCAATGCAACGCTGTTCTGAGGCTTACTACAAGGAGCAGCATTAGTCATGAAGAGGAATAAACTTCTTGCTTCATGGCTTGCACAGGGTTATTTTCATTTCAGCTTTTCAGTCAGGTATTTAAGGTGTAGCATTCCATTTATCTGAAAGCTTTACAATCATAATAAATAAGCCTCTCCTCAGGCACTTCAAGGTCACAGGCGTTAGAACTCTCGCAAGAATTAATTAGCTGAATTTTCTGTTTATTGTAGAATGGATAAACGTCTATAAGTCAAAGATATAAATGTATTTTAAAATGAACAGAAAATTCAGCAACACTCAATTTCAATAAAATGATTGATTTACAGAATCAGACTCTTAGAGATTGGAATGGATCTCAAAAGACCATCCATTCCAATCCCACCGCCAGAGCAGGGTCCCCCAGATCTAGTCATACAGGAACAGGCGTTTTATACATCTCCAGAGAAGGAGACCCCACAAAACTCCCTGGGCATCCACTTCCGGGGCTCTGTCACCCTCACCGTGAAGAAGTTTCTTCTCATCTTGATGTGGAACCTCCTCTGTTCTAGCTGACAGCCAGTGCCCCTTGTCCTAGCATTGGGTGCCCCTGAGCAGAGCCTGGCTCCTTCTTCCTGACACCAGCCCTTTCCATATTGATCAACAGTCATGGGGTCACCCCTCAGGCTCCTTTTTTCCAAGCTCAAGAGACCCAGCTGCCTCAGCCTTTCCTCAGCAGAGTGATGCTCCAATCCCTAAATCATCTTTGTGGCTCTGAGCTGGACTCTGTCAAGCAGTTCTGTGTCCTAGGGGAACTGAGGCTCCCAGAACTGGACACAAGATTCCAGATGGAGTCTTACCAGAGCAGAAAGTAGAATATGTAATAAAAATATAGAGGCATGAACTACGACTTCCTAATACCCCTTCCAAACCTCCAAAAGTGTAGTCCAGCAGTCATCTCATTGGATTAAAGGTGAAAATCCTCACTTCCACATTTCAAGTTGTTCATTCTTCACAATGCTTCTAGGACACAGTGACTGCTTTTGTTTCCCAATGATTTTATACCGTTAGTATCAGCCTTTTTTCCCAAAGCCAGCGTGTGTTCTTGCTGTAAATGTGCTTCTCAATGTCATACGAGTGTTAGGATATGGAGCCCGAGACATCTATCCTCTGACAAAAGGATGAAGGACACAGTCGATTACTTCCTTTCCCTTGCCAAAAAAAAGCGGTGCACACAACACACAGAGTCTACATCTGCATGGTATTCAAACAGCAAGCAGTTCCAGTGTCTCATACATAAATTACAGCATCATTAAATTAATTGATGGCTGTGGAGAGAAACTGTGTGGCAAAAAGCATTAGGATTTCAGAACCGCGATAGAAAGAATTCTCCTGTCGCCCGCCGATATTGACATTTAAGCCCTATTATTTGACTACAGAGCTAAGGAAGTTTTTTGTTTGGGTTTGGTGGGTTTTGTTGTCGGAGTTACTATACCTGTGTGCAAATCAGTTTAAATATTCTAATAAATATCCCAAGGATATTTCCCTCACTAAAGCAGGTAATGAGATGACTACATTAAAATGCTTTGAAAGAAGGGATGCTTGTGCATAAAATAAGAGTTTGAATGCATCACTCTGGAGGTGATCATGCTTGGAATTTGAGTTCTGCTAAAGGTGGTATGTTGAAAGCTAAGAACCTAGAATAGCCAAAACCCACTTCTCCCTATGAAATTTCCATCCTGGAGAAGAGGAGACTCCAGGAAGATCTTAGAACAGCTTTCCAGTACCTGGAAGGGGCTACAGGAAAGCTGGGGAGGGGCTGTTTCCAAGGGCTGGGAGTGGTAGGAGCAGGGAGAATGGTTTCCAGCTGGAAGAGGGGAGGTTGAGACTGGAAGTCAGGAGGAAGTTCTTCATGATGAGGGTGCTGAGACCCTGGACCAGGTTGCCCAGGGAGGTTGTGACTGCCCCCCAGCTCCTTGCAAGTGTTGAAGGCCAGATTGGTCTAGTAGGGGTGTCCTTGCTCTTGGCAGGGGGCTTGGAACTGGATGACCTTTAAGGTCCCTTGCAACCTGAACCAGTCTATCAATCTATGAAAGTTCAAAGTGTTGATTGTTTAGTTGTCAATGCTGGCAACTCTCTGCTCCCAGCTGTTTGAGTCTTCAGGCTAAACTAGAAATGACTGTTTAAGAAATTCAGCTAACTCTTGCTGATTTTTCGGTTCAAATAGTAGGTTCCACACAAGATCATTTCCTCCAGATCAAAACCAAATATTGGGTTGGGTATTTTTTTTGTCTGAAAAATGCATTGAAGGGAACTGAACGGATCTGACAGAAACTTTCTAAGAGTAATGACTCCCTGGTGATAAAGAGGACATGAAAACAAAAAGGGTCATTATGAAGGATACATTAAAATAATGGCCTCCAGTGGCATACTGTCATCCTCCACATTCTCTCTCAGCTGCAACCTTTGGAAGCTCAAAACTTCCTACAAGAGCTGCAGTTTCCAAAGCAGCTGCATTTCCACTGCTGAGACATGCAGGTTCAATAACTAAGAATACCGAGGTGTGAGAAACAGAAGCAAATCTAGTTAAAATGTCTGTCTGTTTATAGAACTATAAATGCCAAAATCACGGGGAGAATCTTTGCCTGATAATAGGGCACCATCACTACAGTCCAACATCTAATGCAGACACGAAACTCAAAATGCCTTCCCCTTCCACTTCAGCTGACAGGTTTTATTGACAATTTGACACTCGCCCTGAAAAGTGATAACTCCAGCTAATAGCTCTGGAGTATCAGAAGGGAAATCTCTTCATGGCTCTGACTGAGCTTGTTTGAGCTCTGTTCCAAGGGCATCACAGCAATGACACTTCAAGGTTATAAAAATAGGCAAACATATTCCAAGATCTGTAAAGAGAAGGAGAGTGCATGAAAGATTAATTCAAACGTGATGACGTTAAATAACAGAATTCATACAATTCACGGAATGGGTCAGGTTGGAAGGGACCTGAAAGATCATCCAGTTCCAACTCCCCTGCCATGAGCAGGGACACCTCCCACCAGACCAGGGTGCTCAAGGCCCCAGCTGATCTGGCCTTGAACACTGCCAGGGAGCTGGGGGGCAGCCACAACCTCCCTGAGCAACCTGGTCCAGGGTCTCAGCACCCTCATCATGAAGAGCTTCCTCCTGACTTCCAGTCTCAACCTCCCCTCTTCCAGCTGGAAATCATTCCCCCTGCTCCTACCACTCCAAGCCCTTGGAAACAGCCCCTCCCCAGCTCTCCTGTAGTCCCCTCCAGGTACTGGAAGGCTGCTCTGAGATCTCCGTGGAGTCTCCTCTCTCCAGGCTGAACAGCCCCAACTCTCTCAGCCTGTCCCCATAGCAGAGGTGCTGCAGCCCTCCCCTCATCCTCATGGCCCTCCTCTGGGAGGAGAAGCAGAATACACCCTGAAATAACGTTGGTGGCATTTTGCTGGCTAATGAAATATTTCACACGTTATTACTTTGATTGCCCTCGACTTTCTGATGTTAGATAAATTGAATTCCTGTTTCAGGTGCATGGCACTGTGACTTATTCCGCCTGGTTCTGACATTTCTAGAAAGACTTCTGAACATTCGTGGATGGAAAATATTGTCTATTTCACGCTTATTCAGGGTAATGCAACACGTGTGAATTGTTGTTCTGCTGCATTCACCTTTCCCTTCGTGGGTTACAAATATTACAGGAGACAGATATTTTCTCACATTAATTAGCAATTAAAAACCTTATAAATAAAGTCAATTCGTAAAGACTTGTCTTATTAAAATGCAAACTATTATTCCAAATGACTTTTAAATAAGAAATGAGCAGAAATGCTGAAGACTGACTGCTAACCATGCAGCAACATCTTCAAAAAACAATTTGTTGAATATTAATGAACTGAAAATGTCAGTCCTGGTCCAATTACTACAAGTAATTAGGGGTTTTTTTTAATTATGGAGGAAGTGGAATTTTAATAAGGTCAATTTTACAATTACAGTTTAGAAAAAAATCCTAATTGTATTGTCATCATATAAAAAACAGAATCAGCTCAGTAACATCTGTTGAATTCAATGTAAATAAAGAAAAGACTGCTTGGTTAATTCAGGAGGAAATGAGGAAAGGCTTGCCTTTAAATCCTGGGCTGCAGCAAGAGAAGCGTGACCAGTAGAAAGCGTGACACTGGACCAGGTTGCCCAGAGAGGTTGTGGCTGCCCCCTTTCCTCTCTGGAAGTGTTCAAGGCCAGATTGGCTGGAGCATTGAGTGACCTGGTCCAGCGGGGGTTGTCCTTGCTCATGGCAGGGAGGTTGGAACTAGATGATCTTTAAGGTCCCTTCCAACCTGACCCATTCTATCAATCTATGAATCTATGAAATATGGAAAATAAAAGACTTCTGTTATGGAAGTATCATAGAATTGTCAGGGATCAGAAGGGACCTCAAAAGACCATCCAGTCCAATCCCCCTGCCACAGCAGGGTCACCCAGACCAAGTCACACAGGAACACAGCCAGGCGGGTCTGGAACGTCTCCAGAGAAGGAGACTCCACAAACCCCCTGGGCAGCCCCTTCCAGTGCTCTGGAACCCTCCCTGGGAAGAAGCTCCTGCTGATATTTATATAGAGCCTCCTCTGTTCCAGCTGGCACCCAGTGCCCCTTGTCCTGTCCCCAGATGCCCTTGAGCAGAGCCTGGCTCCATCCTCCTGACACCCACCCCTCACAGATTTAGAGACAGGAATGAGGTCCCCCCTCAGCCTCCTCTTCTCCCAGCTCAAGAGCCCCAGCTCCCTCAGCCTTTCATCAGGAAGGTATTAATTATAGTAACAGAAAACTAATGCCATTACACTCAAGAAGCATTTTTATACAAATGATTAAAAGCAATCACATTACAATTTTCCTTTTGAAATATATACTGTCATTTTTCTTTGAACTGAAATCAAAACACTGCTTCCTCACTTGAAAAGAGACACCGAGTTTACCTTGCCCCAACCTGATCTCTGTGGAACTCCACCTGACATACCCTGTAAGCGCTGCCAACACTCTGAATAGCTGTCTCTCAGTCAGTTACATGTGATCTACTGCATTATCCAGACTGTGTTTCAGTCATTTGCCTACAGAAGTGTCAAAAAGACAGCATCATTAGACTTACTACCTAGCAAAATGCATTGCGTCCCTATCTTATCCTTCTTTCAACCTAGAAGGAGGGGGTTTTGTCACTTGAGGCTCGTTTAATAGTTCTAGATGAGCAAAAGCCTCTTACTGAAATAAATGACTAGGTCACACAGTAATAGATCAACATTTCCTGTTAATAAATAAAGGAATTGGATTAAGAAATAAGCATAAGAATCAGTTACTCGTAATCCTAGGATTATGTTTGACATTTGTCTCACAAAGATAGCACTTTAATTACAGATATGTAAACAGTAAATTGACTGAGATCGTTCTCTAGCCTGTGTGTGTGCATGCATCTGATATGCACGCTCAGTTTACCCCATCTGATGACTTCCTCGTTAAAATAATGAGTTGTTTTCTTAGTTGCAGCTTTGATGTCCTCTAACCATAAAAGTACAAAGTAGCAGCAACAGCGTGCTGCCACAGCTTGAAATTTGTGCTTTATTAGTTCAGAGGGTCTGAGAGACCTTTCAGTCGCACAGATTTTTACCTTGGTAACTGAATTGTAGAATCAAATCCTCATGGATGGAAAGGATCTCCTGAATCATCAAGTTATCATCCCAACATCCCCTAACCCCTAGATCGTGACCCCAAGCGATCCATCTACTCGGGTTTTAAACACCTCCAGGGACGGTGACTCCACCACTTCCCTGGTCAGCCTGTTCCAGTGCCCAACCACTCTCTGAGTAAAGAACCTCTTCCTAATTGAAGTCCATCTAATTTTAAAACTTTATACACATTCTTCACTTAACAGATATCATGGGAAACCCTGCAGACAAACTGTCCAACCAAACCGAGAGCACTTACCTGCTGAACTTGCCTAAACAAGCATCTCTGTAGCCCTCTGGTGCACAGTCTGATGTGATGAGACAGGGAAAACATTGGAAAAGGGACAAATGTGGTCAACTGCTTCACTTCTAGAAGAAAAGGGAACTGAAAACCCACCCAGCTCTCTCCCCAGTGATCCTGTTGCAGAGCACTTGACAGCACAGTAAATGAAGAGAACATAATAAACCTGAGGTGTTCAGAAATTACCAAAACAAACTACTTTTTACTACAAAAAGAGCAGACACTTCAGATAGGTTTGGGTGCCTTTCAGTCCCAGTAAATATGATGCTGCACTGCCTGTAGCAGTTACAAAGACAGCAGGTTTGGAATCATAGAATTATAAAATCATTAGGGTTCAGAAGGGACCTTGAAAGATCATCTAGTCGAATCACCCTGGGGGAGTACTGGTTGACAGCTGGTTGAAGAAGGGCCAGCATTGTGCTCAGGTGGCATGGAAGGCCAGTGGCATCCTGGCTTGTGTCAGTAATAGTGCAGCCAGCAGGACTAGGGGCATAGTCCTGGGGTTGTTCAACCTGGAGAAGACTCGGGGAGGATCTTATCACAATCTATAACTACCTGAAGGGATGGGGGGGGGAAGGTGTCAGGTGGGGGGTCAGGCTCTTTTCCCAGGCAACTAGTGATAGGATGAGAGGGCAGGGCCTGAAGCTGCACCAGGGAAGGGTTAGGATGGATGTTAGGAAGCCCTTCCTCCTGGAAAGAGTGATCAGACACGAACAAACTCCCCAGGGCGGTGGTGGCGGCCCCATCCCTGCTGGCGTTTAAGGACAGCCTGGCTGTGGCCCTGAGTGCCCTGGTCTGGCTGCTGTGGTGATGCCAGGTCATAAACTGGGCTGGATGATCTTAGTGATCCTTTGCAGCCTCAGTGATTCTGTGATTCTGAGAAGGCCAAGAACATCCTAATGTAAAGGTGAAGCCATTGTTGTTTCAGTTTTGATTTGTCTGGTCCAGTTTTGTGTGTGTGCAAACAAAAACTGTCCAGTTTTGTCTGGTTTTGACCAGACAACCTTCAGTAGTACCTTTCAACTTAAACAATTCTGTGGCTCCGTGACAAACTTAACTTCAACTGATATTTTATATTTAAAAACAGCACAACTGCCCCATAAAATCAAGACAAACAGGTACCATTGGAGCTCAGAATCAGCATGAGTTTTTTCAATCCAGTGAGATGAAAGGAGTAATAAAAATAACTAATATGTAGGGATTACAAAAACAGGTTAACTGCGACTTAATTACATCTTTGCAAATGGTGTCATTATCGTAACTCAGCACCCTGTGCCCTAATTATCTTATTTTTAATAATTATCTGGGACTTGATAAAACTGTGTCAATCACACAGCTTTTTGGTATTCAGGAGTTAAAATTTGATACTCAAATCATCGAGGATTTTTCCTTTTGAAAGCCAGGGTGCATTTGATTTCCATCTATCAAGGTTTGAAAAAATCATAGAATCATTAGGGATGAGAAGGGACCTCGAGACATCATCCAGTCCAATCCCCCTGCCACAGCAGGATCACCCAGACCAAGTCCAGGGGGAGTTCAAATATCTCCAGAGAAGGAGACCCTGCAAACCCCCCGAGCATCACCCTCCCTGGGAAGAAGTTATAAAATCACAGAATCAGTCAGGGTTGGAAGGGACCCCAGGATCACCCAGTTCCAACCCCCCTGCCATGGGCAGGGACCCCCCACCCTAGAGCAGGCTGGCCAGAGCCTCATCCAGCCCGGCCTTAAACACCTCCAGGGGGAGGTTCCTTACTCACACCTCCAGCAAGGTTCCTTATTCAGATCACAAAACTAAGCAAGAAGAGTCCTCCACAATGTTATCTAAGTCAATTTTCAGGGAGTTTTTAACAGTTTTATCTTAACAAGTTTTGCTTTTTTCCTTTCTTTTTCTGTCTAAAAGAAAATACCTCAAATTCAAACGAATTGTACTACTAACAACGACAATGCCAGTCTAGAACAAAAGAAAACAAAAAGCCAGAAGGCTGTAACCTTTTCCACTGCAAAGCCAAAGCAGCCTGAAAATGAACTCCTCCAGGACATTAAGCTCTCTGAATGTAAAGTTAAGAACATTATTTTTTCCCTCACTGCTGCTCTTCCTATCCCTGCAGTTTTGGTCTCTGTTCATAAACTCTCACTTTTTGACCCTAGAACATGAGCATTTTCATTTTGGCTGTTCACAGTGTCATGCATTCTCTTTATTTCAGGTGGATTCATGTCCCATCTTCTCTGACAGATGTATCTGGTACCTAACAGAGAGAGCATGGTTTAGTATCTACTTCTTATCTCAATTTACTAGCCTAACTGGAATGGCAAGTGTTTTCAATTGATGTCTAAAAATCATCACACAGAGTCAGATCAATTCTAGACTGCTCCTGAAATAAAGTTTTAAAGCCATTCTTTTGGTAAAGCACAGAGAGTTGTTTTGAAAGGTACTTCGAGGAAAGGCTGAGGGAGCTGGGTCTCTTGAGCTTGGAGGAGAGGAGGCTGAGGGGGACCTCATTCCTGTCTCTCAATCTGTGAGGGGTGGGTGTCAGGAGGATGGAGCCAGGCTCTGCTCAAGGGCATCTGGGGACAGGACAAGGGGCACTGGGTGCCAGCTGGAACAGAGCAGGTTCCCTCTCAATCTCAGCAGGACCTTCTTCCGAGGGAGGGTACCGGAGCATTGGGACAGGCTG
>VZRI01012102.1:1333-21822 GCA_013397515.1 Upupa epops | reverse complement strand
CTCCAGGGACGGGGCCCCAACCACCTCCCTGGGCAACCCAGTCCATGCTCTCCCCACTCTCCTGGTGAATAACTTCCTCCTGACATCCAGTCTCAATCTCCCCATCTCCAGCTTTGCTCCATTCCCCCTAGTCCTGTCCCTCCCTGTGTTGATGTGGGGACGGCTGGACTCTGGGATCTAGGAAGTCCTTTCCAATCAGGATTATTCTGTGACTCTGTTGCCTGTGGAATATTGAACAGCAAGCTATTTTCCTGTGTGTCTCACGCAGCTCCTGCAAGCCAAGACACCCAGTATGGCAATGAAAAGGCAATTTTACATCTTAGGTGCTAGGTTGAAATAATCATAATTAACCATCTCTACACTGTTCATGCACAACACAGGTATCTCTGTACCTTCTTTATTTTCAGCTGTATTAATCAAGTTTTAAATCACTTGAGGGAGCTGAGTAGTCTATGCAAATAGTAGTAAAGAGTTTGCTCTGAAGAGTAAACACCAAGAACCTACAGATTCAGCTTGAATGTACTCAAAGGAGAGATTATTGTCTATAATTTACTCTGTTTTGCAGATAAAAACTCTATTCACTCTATGTAGGAGCTAAATCTATTCTGAGGAAGACACTACTGCCATGCACTGCCTTCGAAAGAAGAAACCTGGTGCTGTTGACCAGCAGCAGGGAGAAAAAGCATCTTGCTTGAAAGTCATTTTTACCTCAGCTGATTACGTCTCTTGCAGGGTTTAATTCTGAACTCCATCTCCTCTCTAACACGTATGTGTCTGTATACACAAACAAACGCACTCATTTGTGAGTCTTATTTATTAATAAAATCTGCTCTTTTCGTTTTTTATTTATTTAGGTTACAGCTTGTTCTCTGTATGGATATCCTGGCACTAATTA
The DNA here is from genome assembly GCA_013397515.1 of Upupa epops. Classification (NCBI taxonomy): domain Eukaryota; kingdom Metazoa; phylum Chordata; class Aves; order Bucerotiformes; family Upupidae; genus Upupa; species Upupa epops. The sequence goes on along the minus strand of VZRI01012102.1, from coordinate 20,927 downwards.
TAAAGCAGATTGTGTGGGGATTTGGACAGGACTGCACTATGGCAATACAGATTAAGCAATTAACCTTGATGTCACTGTAATTATTAAGATACTTTAGCAAAATGAACCAATTTCCCCACAGGATCTTCTGCTGAAATCAACTTCCACTCTTTTCAAGATGCCAACATGGAAAATATTAATGGAAAACTGAATTTGCAATTTTAATAATCTGTTGGGGATAGACATGGGTTTTTTCAGCAGTCATCTTGAAGGGTTTCTCGTACACAGGAGTTGTGTACGAGACTCTAAACTCACACTACAAACTCACTCTAAACTCAAAATATTTAGTTTTTAAATAAACTAATGGTAGTGTTTGTATTGCTCATGATAATGGAACCAACATGCAAAACAGTCTGTGGAGAGTAGCAACAAGATGTGTCTAGGAAAGCAAAGAAGAGATGCTCCATTGCTGTGGATTTACTCTGCAGCTTCTGACCTTAACCAAAGGTCATTGTAAAATATACAGATTTAAACAGTGTGAAATATCTATCTTAAAATATAGAATTGTGTTTGAATGCTGCATGATAATAACCCTTAATATTCAGCTAATAAAGCTATGTGCATTCAGTATCAGAATAGGTGCTATTCAGTATCTACTACTCTAGGAATACAGTCAGAGAATCATCGAATCCTTAGGGATGGGAAGGGACCTCGAGAGATCACCCAGTCCAATCCCCCTGCCACAGCAGGGTTACCCAGACCCAGTGGCACAGGAACACAGCCAGACTGCAGAGAAGGAGACTCCACAGCCCCCCTGGTCAGCCTGTGCCAGTGCTCACACTGGAATAAACTATAAAGCACAGTCAAAGAGCAAACAAAACTGTAATACAAGAAGCTGATCTCTAGAAGGGCAGTCTTTAGGATCAATAATTCTGTAAAGACTGTAATAGCATTTCAGACATCAAAAAGCTTCAAAAAAAAGGTCTGGTTATTCATTCACAAGGACATCTACCGCATCGACAGGCTTCACGCCAACAGTAGGTCGCCCACTCTATGATGTAAGAGAAAACAGTGATTCTTAAATGTAAATACACAGGACACTGGTGACATTAACAGGTTACATCCTTCACTCCCTTTTGGTCCTGGAGCATGGGCAAGTGTGGAGAATGATCACAGTATCATAAAAGAGTCACTAGGGTTGGAAGGGACCTTTAAAGACCATCCAGTCCAATCCCCCCGCCACAGCAGGATCATCCAGACCAAGTCACAGAACATCACAGAGCAACATTACCGACTGGAAGCGACCCCAAAAGCCACCCCAGCCCAATCCCCCTGCCACAGCAGGATCACCCAGACCCAGTCCAGGCGGGTTCAAACACCTCCAGAGAAGGAGACTCCACAACCCCTGCCCGGGCAGCCCCGTCCAGTGCCCCGTCACCCTCCCTGGGAGGTTACCCTATGCATCAAGTGAAGTAACCTTTCTTTCCCGAGGAAGCAGCACTGCTCAGACTGTCTGAGTGTTACAGCAAGACGTTCACTAATGTGAATAGATTGGTGAATTGAATTTCCTGAGCCTACTACGCATCGCTAATTTCCTCCAAGTCAATTGAAACCAGACTCTTGGTCATAAAGAACCGTAGCCCTGTGCCATGAGGATTTGCTTTGCATGGGTTTGCTGTAAAGATGTATTTTCTGGTTCCAATCCCAAGCCTGGTTATGGCTTCTTCCCCATCTCACCGGTGGGTAACTCTAGCAGAACTCCGCTTTCCAGTCATTTCCCAATTAATCTGAATGATACTACAGGGGGTTCTGAACTTTTAATGCGATACCTGACCTTATCAGTACTAGTGCCTCTAATTTCTGCAGAGCCCTCTCTCTCTTACGATGTCTCACCAAGAGGGGTTCAGCGTCGTGGAACAGTTTAAAACTAGAAATTGTCGTTTCAGACCCCGGGTGACAGCCCCACCTGCAGAGAGAGACTGAAGGGGGGCCTTAGCACCAGATAAAACACTGGAACTCGACTACAACCAGTGATACTGAAATAGAAACAGGGAATCATTAGGGAGCAGAAGGGACCTCAAAAGATGATGCTGATCACTGCACAATCCTAGAAGCACTGATTTATAGGAAATAAAAACCAAATGTAGGCAAATCCCTAGGGATATTTTCCTATATTTACTATTCATTTGGGAGGATTAATTGCTGTGATTACCAGCTCTTCGGATAAAATAGATGAAGAAGAATGGCTTCCAATGCCTTTTGTGATGGGATTATAAATTTAATTATGAGTTTGGAGTGAAAATTATCCCGGTATCAGGACAGGTCCATTGGATAAAAGGAAAGGCAGATGGCAGGACGTGGAACAAAGTTTGCTTTCAAAGTATTGATCGTCAGAACACTGTTCATCTGCAGAAGAAATACTGATCAATATACAGCTTGAATTAGGTTTGGCTCCAGAACTCATCTGGAGTACTGCGTGCAGCTCTGGAGCCCCCAGCTCAGGAAGGAGATTGGGCTGTTGGAAGGTGTCCAGAGGAGGGCCACGAGGATGAGGGGAGGGCACAGGCTGAGAGAGTTGAGGCTGCTTATCCTGAAGAAGAGGAGACTCTGGGGAGATCTCAGAGCAGCCTTCTGGTCCCTGAAGGGGGCTCCAGGAGAGCTGGGGAGGGGCTGTTTCCAAGGGCTTGAAGTGGTAGGAGCAGGGGAAATGGTTTCCAGCTGGAAGAGGGGAGGTTGAGACTGGAAGTCAGGAGGAAGTTCTTCACCAGGAGGGTGCTGAGACCCTGGACCAGGTTGCCCAGGGAGGTTGTGGCTGCCCCCCAGCTCCCTGGCAGTGTTCAAGGCCAGATTGGCTGGGGCCTTGAGCACCCTGGTCTGGTGGGGGGTGTCCCTACTCATGGCAGGGGGGTGGAACTAGATGATCTTTGCGGTCCCTTCCAACCTGACCCACTCCATGAATCTATGAATCTATGTATTATTCTAAACAAATAAGTTATTAATATAGCAAATGGAATAAAGTTTGATTTTAGGAGAGAATGAAGCACTATCTTCTTGGAAAAGGTATTGTAGAGCTTTATGAGATCAATGAGAAACTCATTCATGATATTGAAAGGTTAATCTTATTTTTTAGACATTAGTTTTATACAACATTAGTTTTATACAATATTAGCTTTATACAATATTAGCTTTATACAATCTGAGTTTTATACAATCTGAGTTTTATACAACATTAGTTTTACACAATGACTTCCTTGAAATGATATTAAAACCATTCACATTTTTAGTGGGGTTTTTTAAAAGCAAGATTGGAAAACATCTTTTGAAAAAGCTGGAACAGAGCCTTTCAAAGAGTTGGCATTGTGAGCCTCCTCTCCAGAAGGGATGGAGGTATGAGACATACATTTGTCAAAAAGACAAAGTGCTTTAAACCCACGATATTGCACTTTTCCAACTCAATTCTGTCTGAATATAATTTAAAGGGCTGATCTCTTCTAAAAATATTACAGCACATGTGTTGCTATATGTCAGCAGCCGAATGAACACTCGAATGGTAGAGACACTGACGTCGTAAGCTCTCCTGAAGGATAATTTGATCTCTTCCAGTTACAGAGCTACAGACGATGTCGCTGTGTTTGCTGAAAAAAGTCCGTGGGGGATTCAATGCAACACTAAAGGTTGACTTCTCCCCAGAGAAGACCCCTAGGTTTCTAAAGCTGTGATACTCTCCGGGAAAGAAGCCTGCAGAAAAGAATATGATTTCTTCAAGATGAGAAGAACTGCTCCAGTCTCAGCAAAACAATGACAGAGAGAAAACCCAGCTCTGTTTTCTCCATTCCCTTGTTCTGTAGCTTAGAAATTGAGTTCTCTGACTTTGAAGTTGAAAACTCATTTATCAGTGCAACTGCAGAGAATCATTAGGAATCAGAAGGGACCTCGAAAGGTCATCCAGTCCAATCCCCCTGCCACAGCAGGATCACTCAGACCCAGTGGCACAGGAACACAGCCAGGCGGGGCTGGAGCGTCTGCAGAGAAGGAGACTCCACAACCCCCCTGGGCAGCCTGTGCCAGTGCTCCAGTTAATTTAGTTCATGTGTTAATGTGGTGAAACAAAACCAAAACACCCTAGTTATCATCAGCAGAGTCCCCAGTAAGCTTTTATTGCCCTGTCTTTGAACCTTCAGGAGAGGAAAACACAGTTAAAATTCTCCTCAGCCATTTATCAGTGAAGGAAGCAGAGCTGAGGTGAAAAGTTTCCATTAGAAGGCATTTATGAAAGTTATGGAGTACTGACTGTGTGATGAAAGTTATGGAGTACTGACTGTGTGATGAAAGTTATGGAGTACTGACCGTGTGATGCTTCTCCTGAAGCACTGTAAGGTACCTTGTAAAGCTAACCGGGAGAAAAGTCACCAGTAAGAAAGGATGGGTTAGGCAACAGGGAATGGAAAGGAAGAGCAGAGAAATAAAGAGAAGATAGAGTATCAGCTTCCAGTTGAGCTATTCGCTTTCACGCTGTTTTCTAGTGGAGGTACTCTTTGAAGTCAATCCAGTCCCCTGTGTCTTTTCTCTGCTGGTGGACAGATGATAGATTTGTCACCGTGCCCTCTCACCAACTGCATCCAGCTAGTTCCTTTTCCAAATGACTTCCTAGCTGTGCTTGTTTGCTGTGTATTCCTAGTTCCTTGATGTTCCATTTATTCAGTCCTGTCATCTCCTCCTAATGGAAAGCTTGTGCTCTCCTGGCAGGGGGCTACATAATCAAAAATCTTTCTCTAAAGCATGACCAGTGCTGCCAGCGCCCTTGCCCATGCAGGAAATCCATTCCATTGGTTACTTGATTTGTTTTACAACCACCAGTGGTTTGACATACATGATTAAGTGTGAGCCAGCACTGTGCTCCTGTGGCCAGGAGGACCAACAGCATCCTGGAGGGGGGATCAGAAGTGGGGTGGTTAGCAGATTAAGAGGGGTTCTTCTCCTACTCTACTCTGCACTGGTGAGATTGCATCTGGAGTAGTGTATCCAGGAGGATGCTGGAGGGCGCTGGGGCCTTGAGCACCCTGGTCTAGTGGAGAGGTGTCCCTGCTCATGGCAGGGGGGATAGAACTAGACGATCTTGAAGATCCCTTCCAACCTGAACCAATCTATGGATCTATGTAACCATCATTTAATCACTTCAATAGCTATAGAATTTGACTGTAGCCATGAAAGTAGACAGATGCACCTTTAGTAAGTTGGAATAATCTTCATCATTTTCTTTCTTAAAGAGAATAGAACGTCCTGTCCCTGAAAAACTCCTATACCTCTCCAACAGATATGTGCCGGAGGGACTGTGAGCATCTCAGGTGATGCACTTCAATCGTCACAGCATTTGCTCCTCACTTAGGGAATTGCCTCTATTTACGCTACCAGGCATCTATTAACCTGACAGGATGGTGGAGAGCGAGCTGAAGGGGTCGTATGATCAACATCTGCAAATATAACTCATTTATCATGCCCACGTCAAATTTGTCAGAAACACAACCTTTCTAGAAGCAAGAAAGAGCCACAAGAAAGGTTAAGGGATTTAGAATGCAGCTGAAGTCCTAACAAGCACACAGAGAACTTATTTAATATTTGCCATACTTTGTTGTCTCTGCTTGTACGGAGTAATTGAATAATCTATTTGCTATTTACTACAGCTGCAAGACATCCGATGGCGCAACCACTTTCAACATGAATAAATGGTCTCGATAAATATTGAACGGGAAAACGCGGCGGCGTGGAACCAATGAATTGAAAAACTCATTTAGGACCTGACGCAGTGACACTCAGAATGGCCGTTCCCTCAGTTTGTAGTTCTTCGAGAATGAAGAGGGTCCGTTGATCACAAAGAGATTGGGTATCTTGCAGGATCAGCTATTAATAAACACTTATCCTGGCAAATGAGAATGTCTGATATTAAATTGTCGTGAAGACCAGCGTTCTTCATCTTGGCTAACGTGTTGCGTCCCTGCCCATGGCAGGAGGGGTGGAACTGGATCATCCTGTGGTCCCTTCCAACCCTGACTGCTTCTATAACTTCTTCCCAGTGAGGGTGACGGGGCACTGGAGTGGGCTGCCTGGAGGGGTTGTGGAGTCTCCTTCTCTGGAGACGTTTGAAACCCACCTGGACTTGGTCTGGGTGATCCTGCTGTGGCAGGGGGGTTGGATTAGATGATCTTTTGAGGTCCCTTCCCATCCCTAAGGATTCTATGTTTTACTGAAAACCTCCATTTGAAAGCAGTAATCGAGGATGATCTGAACCAAACCCTTCTCTATCCAAACGGTGTTCATTGTCCTCATGACTGCAGTTTGGTATTCAAGATGCTGCTGTGATTCGTTGCTTCTTCGCTGAATGGCTTATTGTCTTAGTTTTAATTAATGGTAGAAATGAAAAGGAGCTCTAATGCAGTGCAAGATGAAGACAGGATAACAGCGGCATCAATCATGTCCACTTTGTTTCCCTTGTATAAGCAATATTCTAATTTGTAGATTTAATTTGTATACCGAGGATATAATTAAAGAAGAACAGTTGTGAGGAGAAACTTGACTTTTGAAAACTCATCTCAGCAATCAACGGGGACCACAAAACAGATGCACAGTGTTCACAGTCACAGTATGTGGCAGTCTGAACGTGGTGGGTCTTAGTCTGAGGGATCGGGAGTTGCTAAGGCAACTGTTGATAAGTAGCTTGAAATTCCAAGCTCTCCTTCAGCTTCAGCCTGGCCAATCAGTGCCTCTGTGAACCAGCATTTCTTTGAAGTGGAGACTAAGGAAAAATGAGGCTACTGGTTTGGAGCTTCCTGTTTCCTGTCTATCTGGGGGAGTATAGCTCCGTCTGGCCTTTGTCTGGAGAACAGTCGTGCGCTGGAGCAGGTGGGCAGGCAGCCGCCTTGCCCTTTGGAACGCAGTGAATGGAAAGAGAGTGGGAGTTTGAAACCTCGGACACCAGCGGAGGGAAGATGTCACTTGANTGGCCAATCAGTGCCTCTGTGAACCAGCATTTCTTTGAAGTGGAGACTAAGGAAAAATGAGGCTACTGGTTTGGAGCTTCCTGTTTCCTGTCTATCTGGGGGAGTATAGCTCCGTCTGGCCTTTGTCTGGAGAACAGTCGTGCGCTGGAGCAGGTGGGCAGGCAGCCGCCTTGCCCTTTGGAACGCAGTGAATGGAAAGAGAGTGGGAGTTTGAAACCTCGGACACCAGCGGAGGGAAGATGTCACTTGAAATCCTTTTTTTGCTGAAATGGAGAGAGAACCCCTCTGTGTCCAAGAGGAATTGACCCAGTGGAATAGAGAACTGGCTTGGAAGCACATGGGAAAAAGGACTGGTCCTTGAAGAATCCACTAGCACTGAAGAGTCTCTGTGTCCAAGAGGAATTGACCCAGTGGAATAGAGAACTGGCTTGGAAGCACATGGGAAAAAGGACTGGTCCTTGAAGAATCCACTAGCACTGAAGAGTGGCTGCATGGACTGAAAGATGGGTATCGACTTTCCACAAGGAACAGAACTGCTGGAGGTTTTGTTCTGCTGAGATGATGTAGGTAGCAGCTCAGCCCAGCTATCTAAAAACGCCATTAATCTCTGTTTGTCCTTGTGTTGGGCTTTTTATAAATGTTTCTCGTTGTTTTCCTCCAAGTGGAGACTGTTTGCTTTTGCCTTCGACAATCTGAGCGTTGCTGGAATGTGTTGGCTTGGGTGCTCTCTCATGGGCAAAGTGGGTTGGAACTGGATGATCCTGAGGTCCCTTCCAACCCTGACTGATTGTGTGATTCTATAACTTCTTCCCAGGGAGGGTGATGCTCGGGGGGTTTGCAGGGTCTCCTTCTTTGGAGACGTTTGAAACCTGCCTGGACTTGGTCTGGGTGTCCTGCTGTGGCAGGGGGAGTGGACTGGATGATCTTTTGAGGTCCCTTCCGATCCCTAAGGATTCTAAGTATGAACATCGACCATGGTTCCTAACTGGTTCAGTGTAGTCAACTGAAGGATGGTTTTTATTTTGAGTCAGTGCTTGTTTGGTTGTGTTTTGCTTACTCATCTGAAGCTGTGTCTCCCAGTGCGGTAAGAAATCAGGGGCTCTTTTTCACTGATGAGCTCCCTCTGATGGCTTTTCAGTTGACAGCTTTACTCTTGTTTGAGGCAGCAATTATCCACTGATTTCATGGCAGAAAGTCTCCCCGCATCCTTTCCTGCTCCAGAAAGCAGCAGCACTCTGAAATAGAAGCAAGAGAAGGCAGCACATCACCCCAGTCATAGAATCATAGAATCCTCAGGGATGGGAAAGGACCTGGAAAGATCATCCAGTCCAACCCCCCTGCCACAGCAGGACACCTTCCCAGAGCCCCAAGGCGAGGGCTGTTACTAGGTCTGAGAAACCGGAGGGTGAGGTGTCTCAGAGCGATACCCGTCTCTAGAGTCAGAAAAAGGAAAGACCTGCAAGAAAAAAGCAATCCTGTGCAAATCCTGCTGCATAAATCTCTGTGAGTGAAGGCAGGAGAACCAGCAGACTATCTGTAAGATCTTAACTGGTCCTTGAAGAGTGTTTGGGGCAAAATGTGTGCGGTGAGATGCAGGAGAGAGGAGGTGATGCTATGTGGGTAAGGCAGGGATCTTTGTTCAGTCAAGCATGACAGGACATTCTATCTAACTCCTTGTCCACCCCAGTGACAAGAAAAACCCCACAACAGAACTTCAATCAAAACTCTTACACTCAGAGCTGAAGGCAGCCTCTCTCTTCCTGAGGCTTAGCTCTGTAGCAGGGAAAGTACTGATCCAGATCTCTTGAGCTGGCATGGCAGCTATTTATATAAGGCTTCCTAACACTCATATAATGCAGTGTCACCAGGGAAGGCACGGAGCACCCTTTTAGTTTATCATAACTCGTGGTGATTCGCAGCCTCTAGTGCGAGACAGTTAGAGAGGACTCGTACGTTTTCCCTCCAGGGAAGCGTCATGCTTTTATCTTCCTCAGCCCTGTGGTGTGCTGGGCACGCTGGAGGGGAAAGAGGGCAGCCAGAGGGACCTGGATAGGCTGAAGGGATGGGACAGTGCCCATCAAGAGATTCAACAAGGCCAAGGGCAAGGTCCTGCACCTGGGTTAAGGCAATCCCAGGCACAAAGACAGGCTGGGTGGGGAGCAGAGTGAGAGCAGCCTTGAGGAGAAGGGTTTGGGGGTGTTGGTCAATGAAAAACTCAGCATGGGCTCACTGGAGGGCTGGAGCCAACCTGGCCTTGAACACTTCCAGGGAAGGGGCAGCCACAACCTCCCTGGGCAACCTGGTCCAGTGTCTCAGCGCCCTCAGTGTGAAGAAGCTCAGCGTGTTCCTCCTGACATAGAATTACCAAAGTCATAGAATCATCAGGGATGGGAAAGGACCTCAAAAGAGCATCCAGTCCAATCCCCCTGCCACAGCAGGATCACCCAGACCAAGTCCAGGTGGGTTTCAAACATCTCCAGACAAGAATCCACAACCCCTCCTGGGCAGCCCCCTCCAGTGCCCCATCACCCTCACTGGGATCAAGTTATAGAATCACAGAATCTGTCAGGGTTGGAAGGGACCACAGGATCATCCAGTTCCAACCCCCCTGCCATGGGCAGGGACCCCCCCACCCTAGAGCAGGCTGGCCAGAGCCTCATCCAGCCCGGCCTTAAACACCTCCAGGGACAGGGCCCTCAACTACCTCCCTGGGCAACCCAGTCCAGGCTCTCCCCACTCTCCCAGTGAAGAACTTCCAGTCTAAACCTCCCCACACATCTCAAGGGCATTCCCCCTCCTTTCTTTTGAAAGCATTCTGTTTTTCATGCAATAATCAAAGTTCACTGGACCAAAGGCAGACAGAAAGCCAGCCAGACAATACGCACGCGCGTGGCTTTCTCGCGTAGCGACTGGAGCTGTCACACATCTGTGACCCCCTTTCTGTGTCGCTGGCTCTCTGGTTTCTCACTATTACTTTTCAGAAAGCAGCGACACTCAAGTTTTAAATGAGCCCTCGTCTGTCTGAATGATAAAGTAGAATAAAGAAACCAAGGGGTTTATATAACATAGAACCCTTAGGGATGGGAAGGGACCTCGAGAGATCACCCAGTCCAGCCCCCCTGCCACAGCACGATCCCCCAGACCCAGTGGCACAGGAACACAGCCAGGTGGGGCTGGAACGTCTGCAGAGAAGGAGACTCCACAGCCCCCCTGGGCAGCCTGGTCCAGTGCTCCGGGACCCTCCCTGGGAAGAAGGTCCTGCTGAGATTGAGAGGGAACCTCCTCTGTTCCAGCTGGCACCCAGTGCCCCTTGTTTTTGCATTCAATGAGAACTCTGTGTTAACAAACAGTGACGCAGGCACAGAACCTGGTTGGATTAGGTGTCTGATGAGGGGAGAGGCAGTGAGGCATTATAAGATTTACCAGACGACATTGGTCCCCTTTTATATAGGTTGCTAAATTAATCCCAAAGTCTCTGTCTTGCAGGGTCTCTCATGAAGGGTCAGAGAGAGGGGATTTTTCACTGCCATGTCTTGAAGAGACAGAGGGCACGACCTTAGGTCTTCCTGTAGCTGTTGTTTTAAATGGTTAATAGAGACCTTTAACTGCATCCTCAGAGGCTGTGGAGGACTTTGACAAGATCCTAGAATATCTGCAGAAGTTTTCACCTAATTAGTCTTTGAGACACACTTTCTGTAGGATGGTTGTCTAGGAGATTAGAGGGAAATATTCGTTGCTCCATTTATATCCTTGCGCTATATTTTATTAAAACATCTTTTAAACTTTCATGCTCTCATTTGGAGTTGGTGGTGGTGACTGAATTAAGAGCTCTCTAAATGAAGCCAAACTGTTTTAATACAAGTTCAATTGATCCTATCCTCTTAATTAGCGAGCATCTTTAGAGACTGATTTGAACACATCTGGATCAGCCAGCCAAGCTACCTGAGCAGGGGCTGTGAGTTAGAGATTTCAATGAAGATATCTGTGATCTAAGTAATTTTCTTCTCATAAGAGCTCTAAGTGTCTCCTATGACAATGCCAACATTCTTATTATGGAATCATTAGGGATCAGAAGGGACCTGGAAAGACGATCCAGTCCAGTCCCCCTGCCACAGCAGGATCCCCCAGACCCAGTGGTACAGGAACACAGCCAGGCGGGGCTGGAACGTCTGCAGAGAAGGAGACTCCACAACCATAATCATTTCAATTACAGGAAAGTATTGCAGCTGAGGCTGGCACATGTCAGCCTGGGGTCTGACACTCTCTGCTGAAACCCTCTGAACGTTGGGCAGCAGTGGGAGCATCAAGCTGAAAACACTGTGCATTTTGCTTTTCCTTTTCGTTGCCTTATTTCTCTTAAATAATTGGAAGAGAACCATTTCACTGATCCCATATGAAATTGGCTACGGCCACGGTTTCCAGGAGCCTGAGAAAAATAAGAGAGCTCTGTTAAAATAAAATGCTGAGGTTCGTGGGTTTCTTTTTCTCTCCTTCCATGCTGTCTCCTAATTTTTCCTTCAGCAACTCAAGTGGAAAATTAATTCTTCTCGTGTCCTTGCTTCTGCATTTCATATCTCCACTCCAGCTACTTTGTTTTTCCTCTATGACATATTCTGTGAAGCTGCAAGCTGAGAGCTTTGTTTAAATGTAAACAGAACTGGTGGCAAAGACAGGCAAACCAGGTCTGCTGTGCGCGGGCTCCACGCAGGACTTAAGGAACCTTCAATGAGAGAGCTGCTGCTAAGAAAAGTCTCTGTGAGTTTGTGGTGTCTCTTAGCTTTTCTTAATAGCTGATCCATGAGAATTTTCACTTCTACTGATGGGGACTGTGTTTCTAAGAGAAAGGGAAATGTACGTCGGTGCCATACACCTGGTGACTCACGATTTCCATAGGGACTGGTGTCCTGTATTTCCCACTGCTAGTGCATTTAGCATCATCAGTCACGTTTAGCATGTGAAACCATCAGTCAGCTCTTCAGAAGAGTAAACAGGCTCCAGTTTTTACCTAGATGCTTTAGAATAGGTAGTACAGATGCCCTGTACTACTAAGAGTACTACTCCATTGGTCTAGGTGGTCCCACTGTGGCAGGGGGATTGGACTAGAGGAGCTTTCGAGGTCTCTTGCAATCCCTAATGATGCTATGACCCTGTATGATTCTACAATGGCAATCCAGCTCGCTCGAAGAGCAGAGCAGCCTCGGAGGGGTCTGTAGGTTGAACTCCCAGGTTTCCTCCTCTGATCACAGATGTTTTTTGCAGCCTGTCTTCCAGCAGGCTGTCACACAGCCAGCGCTGTGTTATGCCAACATTTCGGCTGTGATAACTTCTGTGCACGGCCACAGATGGGTGATGAATGTTTCCTGGCACAAACTGCAGATGACGAGGTATTAAAAAAGATAATGATAATTACCTATGCATTTGGGAGCTCTTCTTTCTCCTCCGCTTGCCAGAGGGTTGAAGGCAATTCCTGATCACTGTAACTGATGTGCCAGGTGGAGAATTCTCTCTTCCATAATTTACAGTTGTTTCTCAGGGTTTTTCTTCATGAACTTGATCTCAAAATATTATTTCATTGTATTTATAGAGTCATGGAATCATTAGGGATCAGAAGGGACCTCGGTCATCTAGTCCACCCAGACCAAGTCACACAGGAGCACATCCAGGCAGGTCTGGAACGTCTCCAGAGAAGGAGACTCCACAGCCCCCCTGGGCAGCCTGGTCCAGTGCTCTGGGACCCTCCCTGGGAAGAAGGTCCTGCTGAGATTGAGATGGAACCTCCTCTGCTCCAGCTGGCACCCAGTGCCCCTTGTCCTGTCCCCAGATGCCCTTGAGCAGAGCCTGGCTCCATCCTCCTGACACCCTCCCTCACAGATTGAGACAGGAATGAGGTCCCCCCTCAGCCTCCTCTTCTCCAACCAAAGACACCCAGCTCTCTCAGCCTTTCCTCAGCAGGGAGCTGCTCTCCTCCCTTCATCCTCTCCATTGCTCTACACTGGACACCCTCCAGCAGCTCTGTGTCCTTCTTGATCTGAGGGGCCCAGACCTGGACACAGCACTGCAGACAGCTACATAATCCCACGATGTTGCTGGCCCTTTTGCTCTCCCTTGAGATGAACATTCTTTCCATGGAAAACTGGAACACAATGTTGGCCACTGACTTTCAGAGGGCTGCGTGAGGTGGGTCTGCAGGAAAAGTTAGACCCTCAACAGTTGTGTCTGTCGTCCTGTTTCCACACAGAAGTTTTCAAGCTTCATCATGTTTCCAGGAGGACTGATATCTTCAAGCACCTAAGCGACAGCAACACCAGCGTTCAGATCGGAGTCAGCTGACTCCCTCTCCTTATCCTCTGTGTGTTCGTTTGGAGTCTGTTATCACCCCGAGGGGCAGGTTTCGTGTCTGACATATGCTATGTCACACTAATACACGTGTATCAGCGCGTTGCACATTAACCTTAATGGCGCTGGGTCTAGGATGTAGCTGATGACATTAGGCAGATGAAGAGGCAAGATAACTTCATTGAAAAGACAACAGGACAACAGTTTATTTTAATAGCATTTTAATTGATGCTTAATTATATAATGACATGGCGTACAGTGCCCAGTGGAAGGCAACCTTCCCTCTCTACAAAGACAATCCAGATTTGCTATCACAGAGTATTTGTTAAACTGCATTTTCAGCCTCCTGCTGCTGCCATCAGGAGAAAAGTTGTTGTAGAGAAGAATCACAGGTAATGGCTCTAGGTGAACATGGTCCCTGTTGGCTGATGAGACATAGAATAGTAGAATAGATTAGGTCAGGTAGGAAAGGACCTGAAAGATCATCCGGTTCCAACCCCCCTGCCAGGAGCAGGGACACCCCCCACTAGACCAGGGTGCTCAAGGCCCCAGCCAATCTGGCCTTGAACTGGGAGCAGGGAGGCAGCCACATCCTCCCTGGGCAACCTGGTCCAGGGTCTCAGCACCCTCCTGGTGAAGAACTTCCTCCTGACTTCCAGTCTCAACCTCCCCTCTTCCAGCTGGAAACCATTCCCCCTGCTCCTACCACTCCCAGCCCTTGGAAACAGCCCCTCCCCAGCTTTCTTGGAGCCCCCTTCAGGGTCCAGAGGGCTGCTCTGTGATCTTCACACCCAAGGACCAGGAGAGGGTGGGAACTGACCTGTTGGAGAGCAGTGGAGGAGAAAGGGACCTGGGGGTGCTAGTGGCCAGCAGGGTGACTCTGAGCCAGCAGTGTGCTCTGGTGGCCAAGAGGGGCAACAGCATCCTGGGGGGGATCAGAAGGGGGGTGGTTAGCAGATCGACAGAGGTTCTTCTCCCCCTCTACTCTGCACTGGTGAGACCGCATCTGGAGCACTGTGTCCAGTGCTGGGCCCCTCAGTTCCAGAAGGACACAGAGCTGCTGGAGGGTGTCCAGCGTAGAGCAAGGAAGAGGATGAAGGAAGGAGAGCAGCTCCCTGCTGAGGAAAGGCTGAGGGAGCTGGGGCTCTGGAGCTGGGAGAAGAGGAGGCTGAGGGGGGACCTTATTCATGTCTCTATATTCTGTGAGGGGTGGGTGTCAGGAGGATGGAGCCAGGATCCTGTGATTCTATGAGTGTAATGCTTCCAGAAGCAGAAGAAAAACACTATTTCTAGAGTGAACCCTACTGACAGTGCCCTGTGTCCTGGCCTGTGTCTGCCATACAATCTCAGGTACTGCCACTAGGGATTTATTCTAAAAGTATTAACGTGAGGAGCCTTCACCCTGGTTGTGAGGTGTGTGTGGAGGAGCAACAGGTAGCCCTGAGCTAGAGTCGTGCTGATGTCTGTTTCTGCTGTTAGAGGGATGCAGTCTGGGAGGCGAACACACGGCCCTACATAGGTTCTGTGCCCTTTCCAACACAGTATCACTCTGTCTCCTATGGAATCCCAACACATTAAGTTCGTTCCTAAGTAAAATCTCCTTCCTGCATTAAATTAATGAAAAACAAATCGATATAATACTGCTTGTAATGACTAGCCTCTTTTTTTTGGTAAATCAACAAATCTTCTATTAATTAACCAGTGATTAAAGTCAGCTTGTGAAAATTAATCACAGCCTGGAAAAGTCATTTGTCCTTGTGTGCTTCATTAAGATAGTGTTTGCCCTTCAGGCAAGAAAGCAGCAAGTAAATGCCAAAGAATGAGCTGATTAAACCAGAGCTGCAGTGAGCTCCTTGCCAGACACTCGAGCTTCTATGAACACACCCACTCCTCACTGAAAAGCTTTCTGCTCTTTTCCTGCTGCACAGGGAATAAAACAGCAAAGGAAAAGTCCTCGTGGACTCCCTAAACATTGTGATGTAATCCATAGGATAAGCACTGGCTACTGCTGGAAGCACAGGAGGCAGCCAGGGAAGCTGTAAAGCACTAAGGGTAGAGGCCATAGAGCAAAGTAAAACTACACATCAAGCTGGATCGTGGAATCACAGGGTCATCCTGGGTGGAAAGCACCTCCTAGATCCAGCCATCCCCACCCCAACACAACCCCTCAGTCCCTGAGAGACTGACAGACACAGCCTGACCCCCTCCCTGCTGCCACTCGAGCAGGGCAGGAAGCACCATGGCTACAGGGTTCTTCACCACCTCCAGGCAGGGGGACTCCAGCACCTCCCTGGGAAGGCCCTGCCAGTGCCCAACCACTCTGGCTGCAGAGAATCTCTGCCTCAGAGCCAGTCTGACCCTCCCCTGCCTCAGCTGCAGAGCAGTGCCCCTGCTGCTGTCAGCAGGCACCAAGGAGAAGAGGCCAGGACCCACTGCTCCACAGCCTCCCTGCAAGGAGGTTGCCTGGTCAAGGGCAAAACACAGGCTCAACTTGGGGAAAACACAATCAAGCTTCATTGGTCTGGGTGATCCTGCTGTGACAGGGGATGCTCTTTTGAGGTGCCTTCCAACCCCTAATGAGTCTGTGTTTCTATGATTCTGTGACTCACATGAGGTGAGAATCACCACTCAATTCACAAACAGCTCAGACAGACAGGATCCTCGCAGGATGAAGCAGGGGGTCAATGTGTCCCCATCGCCCCTTTGCATGAGAGGGTCAAGAGAAAGCAGGTCTAATAAAAGTCAGGGGAGTTCTCTTCTTCCTGCTTTGCACTCTTGCTGTGTCTCTTCTGACTGATGGATCCAATCTCCCGTGGGTTGCTGGGGTCTGACGCTGTCCTTGGAGCTGTCTTTCCCATCTGTCACCTTTTACAAGCGCACTGCTCTGCTAATAAGTTTCTGTGCCTATCGGGCTCCTCTGGCTTCAGTAAAGCATTGCTTATTCAATAATAGATCATGGATTGGGGATCATTTAATAATGGAGATGTTTTAAAGATGTGCAGACATATCCATGGGACAGGGGGCTCGTAAAGAGAGACCGATCCAAGTGGATAAAAAGCGATGGGGACGGCCAGAAACCCTCCAGATCACGAGGAGTGAATAAAACCAGCACGTAGCACCTCGGGGATGCTGAGTAACGCTCCAGAGAGCAGAGAGGCCTCGGAATGATGGAGGCTTTAATCTTTTCTCTCTGCTCATGACGCTGGGATTTTGCTGTTTAGTTTTCTCTCCACAGGGTGTTTTTTTGAGGGGGGCATTGGGGAGAGTTCTTGTCTTTGTTGAAGTATAAAGAATTGGCTGCATATTGCAGGGGGAAAATGTTCAAGTCTGTTTTCAGCTACACAGGCTTTCTTTTTCATCACCAGGTAAAGAATAACAGATTAACTCAAACTCATCCATCCCCTCATGCATCGAAGCACTCATGGTAACGGGTACTCTAGCAGAAGGAACCTCCCTGATGAGGAGAGGCTGAGGGAGCTGGGGCTCTTGAGCTGGGAGAAGAGGAGGCTGAGGGGGACCTCATTGCTGTCTCTCAATCTGTGAGGNCCTGGCTGTGTTCCTGTGCCACTGGGTCTGGGGGATCCTGCTGTGGCAGGGGGATTGGAGTGTAGATGATCTTTTGAGGTCCCTTCCGACCCCTAATGACTCTGTGCTCCTATGATTTCAGACACCTCTTTGAAAACACCTGTCAGTGTCAAAATGTAAGCAAACTGTGGGGAGCAGGTCTGAAGAAAGACAGAGGTGAGATGGTGGCAGCAATAGCACAGCCATCTCTGCATTAAATACTTCTACCTTTGACAACCAGAAGGATATTTGAACAGGATGCTCTTCGGACAATACCAGTGAAGTAATGCAGTGCAGGGAAACTCTCCCTTCCAAATGTGAGAAGCATGAATTCTGTCTTTAGAAAGCCTGTGGTTCTTCCAAAATGCATCCAGAACTCGGGGGTTTGCTAGTACTCCAAGATATTTCCTTCTCTCATCTGTCCTGACTGGTACTCCTTTCATTCAAGGACTTTGTTAGCTGGGCTATGGCAGGAGAGTTACCCAATGTGCAAATGTTTTAGGAACAGCCTTTTCCCCAGGAAAATGGGAACCATCAACCCTTAGCTGCATCTCTGGGTACTGAGCGAGGCAGTCTCCGAGGGGTGGGCAGCCCAGAGGTGATTGGTATGGCTGCTTAGCCGCAGGGGTGAGTACTGCACGGAAGGCTGGGGGGAGCTGCCATCTCTGCAGCAGCTCAGTGTGCCCCCTTTCATTTTATTCAGCCTTATTTGATCATTCTTTTGCCTTGAACAAACTCAGGGCTTCATTCTAAGGGCAGGCAGCATATGGAAACAAGATCTTCTCCCCCTCTACTCTGCACTAGTGAGAGCGTATCTGCAGTACTGTGTCCAGTTGTGGGCCCCTCAGTTCCAGAAGGACACAGATCATGCTTTTCCTTCTGCAGACCCACATCCCTTCTCACAATGACTTGGGCTTCGCTCTTTATCCTGCAGTAGAGGACAGGCAAGTTTTAACATAGGTGTCCACATACGAAGGTTCACAGCTTCATGGGTTGGAAGGATGCTCAGGGGTCATCCAGTCCAACCTCTTCAAGCAGGATCCAGTTGAAATGAGCAGGCCCAGAACCCTGTCCAGCTGAGCCTGAGCACTGTCTGCAGCTGAGCAATCCCCTCCTTCCCTTGGAAGACCCTTCCACTGGCTGACAGCTCTCTCAGCATGAACAACTTCCCTCTCCAATCCAGTGGGAATCTCTCCTGGAGCAACTGGTAACCATTGCCCCTTGGCCTTTCTCCAGGACTCCTTGTGCAGAGGGAGTCCCCATCCTCCTGGCAGCCACCCCTGATGGACTGGAGCATCGCAGTAAGGTCCCCCCTCACCCTTCTCTTCTCAAGGCTGAACAGACCCAGCTCTCTCAGCCTGTGTTCACATGGGAGCTATTCCAGTGCCCTGACCATCCTCGTCTCCCTTCCTGGACCCTCTCTAGCCTCTCTGCATCTTTTTTGTGTGGTGCAGATCAAAACTGAACGCAGTACTCAAGGTGTTGTCTGACCAGCGCTGAGTAGAGTGTCAAGAGAACATCTTTCCCTTTGGTAGTGATGCCCTTGTTACTGCAGCTCAGCATCCTGTCACCCTCTTGGCTGCAGCAGCACTCTGCTCTCTCACGCTGAGCTTGCTATCCACCAGGACCTGCAGGTCCCTCTGCAGGGCTACTCTCCAGCTAGCTGGATCATTAATTTGAAGAGATATTCCTCCTATTCTCAGTCCTTGTATCTGACACTCAAGCTACCCAACCTGCTGTAAAAAGGAGTTGCAAAGACACAGCAGCTTGTTTCTGCAGGCTCTTGAGGCGTGTGTGCTCGGCTCCTTTGTGAAAGGAGGATGTGTGCCCACTGGCTGTCAAACAAAGCTCGTTGGGTCTGCAGCATCCCAAGTGCAGATGGGTTATGAATAATTAACCCTCCAAACTCAACATCTCAACAGCAGTTACTCGACATTTGTCACGGTCTGAACCCCTGGCTGCATTTTGGTCAGCTTTTACACCAAAAGCACAGCACTGGAATCATCTGTCAGCACAGCGGCGCACACTCTCCCATCACCAGTGTAAAGGACCCGTGAAGCCTCAACCCGTGGCTTCTCCTCAGTATTTATTTCCTCTCTCAAACCTTCACGTTTCCACAGCTACCTCATTACACCGGGCATCTCACATTGTCTCGTGTGCCCGAGGAGTGAAAGCCAACCCGCTGCCCCGAGTGAAAATGTAGAAGCATTTATTGAAATGAAATGTGAGCTTCAAGAAATTAGCTTTTATATTTGGAAAGAGGTATCAATGAAATAATTATGTGCCCTTTCCATCTCTGTCTGCCTGCTGCTTGATTTCAAACTCACTCAGTGCTCCACGATATTAGCAGACCCTCAAATGTAGAAGGCTCCTGTGAAACTACACTGCAACTGAGAACTTCCCTTCAGGATGTGTCTGCGATAGCTTTATCTTCACCCTGCTCAGGAGGGTGCACATCAGGCAGAGGTTTTAAGTTATCAAACTTACCACACTTTCTTTTCCACCATGGGCTCAGACCACACGAAGTGAAGCAGAAGCACTCCAGAAATGCACTACACTGCTGGCTCAGGGAGCATCAGGGAACTGAGTGCAGTCCATGGAGACTTTATGAGAGGGATGTAAGGGGAGAGGCTGGCGTCTGGGCAACAACAACCCCAGGGACCTGGACAGGGTGGGACTGGCCTGTAGGAGAGCAGGGGAGGAAAGAGGGACCTGGGGGT
>VZRI01012100.1:0-13127 GCA_013397515.1 Upupa epops | reverse complement strand
CACCTGTGAGAAACAACAAGGGATGCTTAAAGCTTCAGCTGTGATGCTATGCCACAGAACTTACAACTGTGGCCCCGTAGTTAGGGCCCACCTTGCCCTAGGAACTTCCGGTGCTGACATCTCTCTCAGAGAAAACTCCACAGCTACAAGGGATGTTGCTGCAGGCATCAGGTTCCACTTTGTCTCCTGTGATTAAAGACACAGGACTGAGAGCCAGTATCGCAGCGTCAAAAACCTACCTGCGATACCACATGTCTCTCCCCAAGCAGACCATAGTGTTTGCCGTAGCTGCTCCATCCAGTCTGACATCGTGGCTGCCGATTCCTCTGGTGCCTAAGATACAGAGATACACATGATTAGAAGTGGCGCTTGCGAAAAATGACTGTCCCCGAACACATCCCTGAGTCACCTCAAATGCTCCTCCCCTTGTGTCGAGGGCTGGTTTGAATTGCTCACCTCACTTTCTGGATGTCTCTTACCCTTTTGGGCACCTCTTACCCTTGCTCCTCCTCTGTTCCATGGACTGTCTCCACCTTCTTGAGACAGGCTTCCACATGACTCCAAAGAAAAGCGTCCGAAGGCACGCTTTCCCTGGAGATGGGTGGCTTTCAGCCACTTGTGTTTTAAGTTTACTATGACAGTAGAATGAGCAAAGCTCATCTGAATTCCCAGGTTTCTTATATGATGTCATCACAGCCCTGGCATTCTACCTTCTTTTGCATTCTAATGTTATCCATCACGTGCTGATGTTGCACCCATCACGTGCCAGGTAACAGGGAAATAGCATCGAGCTGTTAACTGTATGACCGAGGTGTTCCTGGCTCTTCCTGCTTTGATAGCTGGATCTGTTTCAGGCTACTTTACTGTATCTTTGCATCCAAGTTCCTGACGACCCAATTGCAGTGAAACAATTCTGCCTGACTCTTACAGGGAGGTTCTCAAAATACCAAACAAGAAACAAAACCCTCACAGTGCAGCTGTGGGAAAGTTACTAGATTCATTGAGGGGCAAAAAATCAGGGCACAGCAGACTAAAATACTTGCTTGTTTGCCTCATCATGAGTCCTGGCAAAAGCGAAAAAAACACCACAAGCATTAAGAAGCCTCAATCCAGTTCCATCTCTTAAAAAGTCAGAATTTAGAATAAAACTCTCCACATTCTATGAGAGCATCTTAGTGCCCCAAAACACTTCACGTGAAGCTGCTAACCTGAAAAACAACAGGAGAAAAATACAAGTCAGTACAAGTCAGTCAGCTACAACAACTAGGATTTAATCATCACTTACCACTGACTGGCCCTGCAGGGCCTCCATCACAGAAACACCAGCTCAACTCCTTTGAGAGCTGATCAGCTACTTGGAACAGCTATTGAGCTCTGACTCCTGAGCAGCCAGGGAACCGAATGACCCCCAGAACCCAGACTGGGGCTCTTCTCCTAGCTCCACCCACCATCCTTCCTACAGTCCCCCAAAAAGACTGTGAGCAAACAACTGTGTCTCGAGGCTAAAGTAAAAGTCCTGGCTCCAAATCTCTGCTGCCACTTGAGATGCCTCTTAGAAACAGTGAAGACTAGCACCAGAATTCTGGGAATTTGCCTGTTATTTAGGAACTGTAACTGATTTTTCCCAGCCTGCCTTTAGAGTGTCCGGAAGGAGGAGTCTCGGCGGGGCTTGGCTTCCAGTAATTAAGACTGTGAGCTTCTTGGGAGCACGGCAAACAGGAGTAGGCAAACAGGATTGTAACTGGCTATAGAGAGGCAGTTTGCGTGGCAGTGCACGTGGGCAGGGCAAGCAGGCAGGGCTACAGATGCTGTTCTGTTTTGTAAGGTGGCGTTTACTTCTTGCTTCCAATCTACCATCCACTATCCCTTCCCTTGTTAGTAATGGTTGGGGTTAAACGATCGAGGGCTAAAACAGAGCTGCTATGAGAGATTTGTTTGCCCAGATGATCCCCTTGACAAATGATGTGACTGTTCAGACCCCTGGTTGTATGGAATGTCTGAATCTTAAGCCACTGCATGAGGGTAGTGCTGAGAACACCTGCATATGCTCTGAGCAGGTGAATGACCTGAGGGAGTATCCAAAAGTGTAGAAAGGAGATAGACAGGAGGGGTGGTACTCTCCCATCTGTTAGAGCTGCCCAGGAGTCAGAGGAGCCTGGTATTCCCTATCACCGAGAAGAAGGCACTCCTGACCTGGAAAGGGCTGAGACTTTTTGTCTCACAAGGAAGAAGGTAGGGTTTCCACTGATGACGAAGAAAGGGAACAGGTTTCCACTCGTGGGAGAAACAGAACCTACACCTGCCCCACTCCACCCTTCCAGATGCCACCTTTCCATCTGCCCTTAAAGAACAGGTTCAGGGCTCTGGATTTTATGGATCAGGATGAGGAGGTTGATGAAATTCTTTTAACTAGAAAACCCCTGAGGAGCATCCACACTAAAAAAAGCCTCAAAACCTCAAGTATTAAAAAGAAAAGAAGGGTGGTGGTTGTGGGGGACAGAGGGTTCTGTGTGTAGACCAGATCCTTCCCATAGGGAGGTCTGTTGCCTCCTAGGGGCCTGGGTTCAGGGTATCACCAGAAGGATACCCGAACTCATTAAACCAACAGATTATTATCCTTTGTTGATGGTGCAAGCTGGTAGTGATGAGGCTATTGAGAGGGGAGTCAGGACAATTAAAAGGAAATTTGGGGAACTTTGACAACTTACCGATAGAATAGGTCTGCAGATAGTGTTTTGTTTGATCCCTGTAACAGCGGGAGTCAATAATATGACACGTAAGAGAATCCTTGATATGAATAAGTGGCTCAGGGGTTGGTGTGAACAGAACTTTGGGTTCTTTGATCGGGGGGGGGAACGTTTAACGATCATGGCTTGTTAGACTCAGGTGGGTTGTATCTATCTAATAAGGGTAAAAGGGTACTAGGCCGTGAGCTGGCAAGCCTTATCAAGAGGGGTTTAAACCAGGATTGAAGGGGATGGTACTGAAGTCTCTTGGGAGACAATGGCAGATGGTGTATCCACTCTGAAGATGCATGCAGCGGCCCAACTGAGGTGTGTATATTTTAATGCATGAAGTATGGGCAGCAAGCAGGAGGAAACTGAAGCTTTGGTGAGCCAGAGTGGAGAGCTATGGGTTCAGATTACAGGGTTAGCTAATGAGATCGATATTGTGTTAGGAGTGTGCTACAGACCACCCAATCAGGATGATGAGGCTGATCAAATATTCTTTAAACAACTGAAGGACATCTCAAGATCGCCTGCCCTGATTCTCTTGGGTGACTTCAACCTCCCAGGTATTAACTGGGATCTTAACATAGCAGTGAGGAAGCAGTCTAGAAGGTTTGTAGAGGGTATTGAGGACTGGTTTTTGTTGCAATTGGTCGGTGAACCTACCAGGGGTGAGGCTTTGACAACGGGCGTAGCACGGCCAGGACGGCAAGCCCAGTGACGGGGTCGAGCCCGGCATCCCTCCGCTCGAAGCACGCGTCCCCGCCCGGGAAAGATAAAGGATAACAGCCGACACAAAAGAATCCTTTTTTTTTTTCCTTTCCATTTCTCCCAGGGGGCCCCCCTCCACTCCCAGCGGCTGCCGGTACTCTTCGGTTTTCCCTTTGTTTGCTATAGGAAAAACGAAACCTGCTCTCCAGGTGCCAGAATGACAGTGTGCAACCCCCTCAATAAGGGCCACGGTACAGGTCATGAAACGAAAATTCCAGGAGGAAGTGCTAGTTAGTTAATCACTCAGTGGGGCCTAGCGAGTGCGCTCTGCAAGTTAGTCGGGAAAAGTTTTTCTACCGCTATAACTACGAGAAGCCTCTCCCCAAGGAAACAACACGCCAGAAAACAAGTGAAACACGCAGGTCCCCAGAAAAAATAAAAATTAGAATCGTGGTAAAACGACAACAACGGGAAAGGACATGAAAAAGATGTTAAAAATAGCAGAATCGGTTCTCTCCAAAACCGGAAGTCGGCCATATTGGTGAGGGCTGCTAACCGGAAGTCGGCCACAACGGTGATGGGTGTTAACTGGAAATTGGCCATAATGGTGGTGGCTCATTAAACCGGAAGTTGCCTATATTGGTAGGGGCCTCTTGACTGGAAGTCGGTCATTTTGGTGAGGGCTTCCTAACGGAAAGTCTACCGTCTTAATAAGGGCTCTTAACCGCGTGTCGGCTGTCTTTGTGAGAGTGTTTACCCGTAAGTCAGGGTTTCAGGGTACTGGGAAGTAAGGTGTGGGGTTTTGGGGTTCTTGGAAGAGACTTTGTGATTACTGGGAGAGAGTGGCACGGGCTTTTGCGTTACTGGGAGGAACAGTGCAGGGGTTTGGGGTGACCGGGAGAAACTGGGAGTGGTCCTGGGGTTACTGGATAGGAATGGTATGGGCTTTAGGTTTCCTGAAGATCCTGTGCAGGGGTTTGGGTTTGCTGAGAGGAACTGGGAGGTAGCTGAAATGCCCTTCAGCTCTCAGTTGTTCAATCAGTTCCGCTTCAGTCGCCGAGTTGCAGTACCGCGGTTAGACCTACAGGAGGGCAGCATCGAGCTCTGCAAGGCGGCTAGTGCTGGGCTCCTGGACGGGACGGGGGAAGAGTATGGGGTGATCATGAGGAACTGGGAGAAGGCAGGCGGTTACTGGGAGTGGGCTTGAACTTACTCGGAGGGAGTTTTGGGCAACTGGGAAGGACTGGAAGAGACTTTAGGGGTATTGGGAGAGGGTTTGAAGTCACTGGGGCAGACTTGAAGAGTTTGGTGTGACAGGGAGGGAGATTTATTTTATTGTCCAGAGACACTGGAAGAGAGATTGTGGTTGCTGGGAGGGACTGGGATGGGGTTTAGAATTGCTGGGAGGGAGCGGGAGAGGGTTTAGGATTTCTGGGAGAGATTGAAATGGGTTTTGTGGTTATGAGGAGCGTGTTTAGGGTTACCAGGAGAGACTGGGAGGACTATTTGGGTTACTGGGAGAGACTGTGACGGGGCATGGGGTGACTGGGAAGAGGTTTAGAGTTACTGGGAGGGGTTTGGGGTTTATGACTTTCTTTACTCACTTGACTCCGTAGCTGATGTTTCAAATATAGTTGGAGTAGAATCTTCATTGCTAATACAGTTGTTCTTGCCCATTTCATTGCTTTTCAAGAGAAAGATAAGAGAGGAAAGATTAGAGCTGCTCCCAGGACTGCTTTTATACCTCACAGGAATTCTCTCCTCCCCTTTCCCAGGGGACTGTGGGAAGGGTGGTGGGTGGGGCCAGGAGTATAAGAGCACAGGTCTGGGTTAGGTGGGTCATTCTTCTCAGCTAGTTGGAGTTAGAGCTCTATAGCTGCTTCAGGTAGCCACTTGAGAAGCAGCAGCTTTTGTAGCTCTTTGTTGGGGTTTTGCAAATTTATGTATAGAGCTGGTGCTTCTGTAATGCAAGAGTCATAGAGCTGGTCAGTAATAAGCAATGGGTAAGTTCTTGCTGTTATAGGTGTTTTACTTGTATTTACCCTTTCTTTTGTTGTTGCATTTCAGGTCAGCAACTTCATGTGAAACATTTGAGGTCATTAAGATGCCCTTGTGGAATAGGGAGAATTTTAATCTAATTCCTGTCTTTTGCAAAGATGTAACCATGGTGCTCCTTAACTTTTCTAGTGTTTATTTTCTCTTTTGCTAGGACTCCCAGCGAGACAAGCAAGTAGATGTTTCAGTCTGTGATGCCTTGACCTTTCCTGATTGGCAAATCTAGGGTTTTCCCACTGGTGCACGAGATAGTTTTTATTTTGTTCAATGCTTTAGGAGCCCCCCCCCATAAGAGTAAGTTGATATCTTATCACTGTGGTCAGGTTATCATGGATTTAGACACAGAAGTATAGTCAAGGACCTTGAAAACCAACTATTGTAGTTCAGAGAGCTGTGAATGCCTAGGACCTACAGTTAATTGCATGGTGCTATTTCCCCACTGTCTGGCATGGAACGCATAACATGAAGGAAGATTGAATGCCAGAGCTGGATTGATATAGATGAATGTGTCTGGGACTTCATTATAATGTTGTCATAAGCCTGAAATACATGTGGCTGAAAGACACCCATTTCCAGGGAGGGCGTGCTCTTTGGCATTCTTCTCTGAACCCTCATGCAAGCCTGGCTCGAGAAGGCAGAAACCAGCACAGTTCTACAGGACAGAGGAGGAACAAGATACATTGCTTAATGTAAGTGTTGGCTTTTTAACAACCAAACTCAAGAAGTTTCTCTGCTAAGGATCACCAGAAAGCTGGCAGGATGATGCCTGAGCCTCGGTCCTAGAGGATTCCTTGGGACCTTGCAGTAGTGGCTCTTTCCCATCTCTAATCTTTTATGTGCTTTTCTACTTTTCTAATGAGTGCTACTCTAAGGACAAAACAGAGCTGTGATGTGGAAATAAAGCGTTGCATTGCAGGTAAGAGCAACCTGGCAAGCAGAGCAACATCCTGGTTAGCCAACATGGTTGTCAGGGCCCTCTGCCATCCCAAAGTTATGGGATCAGTGTTGGGAAGGGACTATAAGGAGGGGACAAGGCTGAAAATTCCAGGCAGGGGCTTTGTAACTAATGCAGAAGATGGAAAGGTTTGGGAACAGTAGTTGGAGGGAGGGGCTTTACTTGTGGTACAAAACAAACATGGGCAGAGCAGTTCTAGCCTAAGAGTGTGATGTCTGTCTTCTGTGTCGTAGATCCTTATCCTGATCCGGCTGCGGGTATCTTTAATGCCATCTCTAGCTATGTGTCTTCACTCAGCATAGCACTTGACACTCCCCACCCCCCATCACATTATCATCTTTGAGCTCAGATAGGCATTTGATCCAAGAAGTTTACGGTCATCTCTTTCACGCTGTTGTTCTGAGAGGCATCGGCAACTTCCTTCTCTTGCCTCATTTTTAAGGCACTGTGACTTCTTCCTTGCGTTCCATGTCTGTGCCCTTTAGGTCTCAATGACAGTCTTCTGCTCATCCATCATATCTCTCTCAATGGGAGGCTTATACGATGGCCAGTTGCTTTTTGTGTCTTCACAGGCTGTCGTAGGCCAACCCAGCATCGTAGATCCATTGGTTCTTTGGACCAACCAGGAGATATCATCCTCACTGAGAGTCTTCTCTCATCTTTGCGTTAGCTTTCATCTGTGTGTGTCTCTGTATTTTGGCACAGAGCATCTTCCCTGGTTTATAGGGGAGGTGGAGAACCGGTCACACTTTTGGTCACTACAACTGTGTTACTAGTTCATAGTAACTAGTAATTACTTTTTATCTACTCTTGTAGAGACAGGGCTGTGGTCTATTTCTGAGCAAGTAGTTATTTTTGGAGCAGGTAGTCACATCTCTTGTGTCGGACATAGGCATGAGACATGTGGAGCTGTAAAGGAAGGCCATAGCTGGGCTGTAGGCGGTAACCCTAAGCAGAAACCAAATCTCTGGATTCGTGAAGCTCTCTGTTGCATCTTTGTGTCATGTTTTTTTGTTCAGACGTGGAGGAACAGGATGCCCAGTACAGAGAGATGGAGGATGAAACGGGAGCACCTTATCAAGGTCAGGGACTCCATAGCATCTGAGGGAACTTGTTGTTTTTGCGAGAACTTGTTGTTTTTGCGAGAACTTGTTGTTTTTGCGAGAACTTGTTGTTTTTGCGAGAACTTGATGTTTTTGCGGGAACTGAGGTACCAGCAGTTGAATGAGAACATTGTGGTTCTTCCCTTGTACTTTGAAGGTGTGAAATCACGAGCGCTTTAGGTTATCGGCACTAGAGCAAGCTGAGTTGGGTAAGGCGAAAAGTATTGAGAGGGTGAATCGGTGCGTGTTCTGGTGTCATACTGTTGCAGTTCCAACCGGCTCCTGTTTGTGCTTTACAGGTGTAATTGAGCAGAAGGGAACAGCCTGGTGAGCGGCCACGATCAAGGATCAGGAGAACGAGGTCAGTCATGGTTTTTGGCAGCAGTTCTGTGAGGTGTTTTAGGCACTCCTGGAGGAATGGAGCTGCAACATGAGGAGTAGAAGGTGAGATGTTTGTTGGCTGGGTTGGTGCGTAATAGTGAAGCATAATGCCCCAACTCGGTTGAGCAGTTTGTTTTGCAGGTGTGAGGCAGCCATTGCCAGAAGGAGGGGAGCATTTGAGGTGAGTCAGGAAGGTACCGTGGAGGTGCTCAGACTCATTTCTCACAAGTGTAGCTTTTCATTGGGTGTCTTAGGTATCAGAAGAAAGGACGATCGTGATGTTGGACCGGCTGGAGCAGCTGTGGCAAACCCTATGGTATGTCTAGGGAGAGACGCATACAGTCTATCAGTTTGGTATTTGGTTGTGTGGTGCTTACTGTTGTTCCCCTTATCTTGTTGCAGGAGACAAATTAGAACCCGGTGCTTTCAGCAACATCCCTTGTAGATACACGTTTTTTTCTGAGGATGGAATTTGCTGTCTTCAGCTACATTTAGACATGGGCACCGAGGGTGGGGAAGAGTGATCTGGCAGGCATGGGTAACATTGGGAATTGTGGGGAAGGCTTTATGGTCAACCTCAAGGTGAGGTCCATTCATAAACACTTCCCTGGCGTGGGCGAAGGCATTAGGGAGCTTGTTGGCATGAGGCTAGCTTGAGCAGAGCAGTTCCAGCCTGAGTAACTGTGTTGTGCGTTTGTCCAGCGTGTCTTGTTTGTCTTCAAGCTTTTTAAGGTCTCGATGTCTCCACAGCTCTCAGAGCTCTAGTACTGTGTCTCTTTCCACAAGCACTGCATTTTGGGACTCGCACTCCCACTCTCATTGGCACTGTGTCCCTCACGTTCCTCTTCTGCGGTATCGCAGACTCAGAGGTTGGATAGGTCTCACACTGCAGCTTTGTGTCGTTGCTTTGGTTGTCTGGCAGTTCCAGGCTGTGTCAGCAGCTCTGTTCTCTAGCCATCCATTTATATGGACCGGACTCGTTCCCTTTGTCTCTCATCCATGCACATTTGTTCATTGAGGCTGAACTTTTCCTACTGATGTCATCTTGACTTCTGGCAAGAATTTCTTGTCACCAGCCACTACATTTGATGCTCTTCCTGGGCTGTTAGAGAGCCTCTTCTCAGCATTGCAGCCCATAGCACCCTTATGTCCCCATCTGTCTTGGGTTATGGAAACAAGAATTTTGTATTCTATTTTCATCTGAGAAGCTGTATGGTTTTGTTTTTGGTAACTTCACGGGGTGGGGGAGTGAATACTGACCCAATTGTTAAAACCATTTCTCTTAAGTATCTCCTGATGACCCCATCTCCTCCCATTGTGAGAAGCTTCACCCGTTGGGGGGAAGTGGGGGGGGAAGCTGATCTGCCCGTGCCGAGCTGCACGTACTGGGACTAAGAAAAGGAGGGGGGTCTCGGCTTCTCGGGAGAGTCTTGGTCTCGACTGGGCTCGCTTCGCTTCCTGCTGCCCCCCCGGACTCTGGGATTCCCAGCTGAAGCTGTTCCTCGGTGTGCCACCGATCTCCACCGCTGCCCCCCCCGCCGCTTCTACGGAATCCAGTTTCTCTGCGAGACCTTTCTGCCTCCCACCCCTGGAGTTTCAGTTCTCCCTCCGGCCTGCCATTTGCCTGCACCGAGGAAAGCTCTCTCTCTCCATCTACGGCTTCGGAAAGAAAACCGAACTGGACAGGTTTTATTTTGCTCTGTCGGGATCCCTAGGACAATTTTTATTTTGACTGGTTGTTTGGGGTGTACTGTTGGGTTTTTCCTTAGTGTTCTTAATAAAGAATTGTTGTTCCTTTTCCCACATCTCTTGCCTGAAGGCCTTTAAATTGAAAGAATTTGATACCTGTCTTCCTAAACCGAGACACCATCTTCCCACCGTCACTAAGTTCGGAACATGGAAATGCCTCTTTGTTTGCAGAATTGTCTAGTCTGTGAGTTTTGATGTGTCTGTCTGCTGTACAGGCATTTGGAACTGGTCTGCCCAAGGGTGTGGAGTCGGGTAGGTGGCATGGCAATCGTTCCACGGTTAGCATGTCAGTAAGCCCGGACAGCTTACAATGTAGCTGTAGCATCCTCTCCGGTGAAGCAGGCATCTTGATGGCCTGCTTGCAGGTGAGGAGGGAGTCCCTTCAGGGTCTCCGTTCTGGGGTAGCGAAGCAGACTAATTCTGTTTAGCTGTCCTGGGGCTACCGCTCTAGTATAATTTTGAATGAGTGGGGTTTCTTTCAATGTCAGGCAGCAGTTGGAGTGTAGATGGTCCTTTTACATGCAAACGAGACCTATTGCACTGAGTAGTTGATTTGGCCAGTGAAAGTCTTGAGTCTTTGCCCTTTTTGGATGACAGGAGTACTATACCACAACGGAGGAGGCAGGCACCGGTGCCAGGTATGGGCACTGAGGGTGGGAAGAGGGGTTCTGACAGGAACAGATGATGTTGGGAATTACAGGGACAGTTTTTAAAGTCAGTCACGGTGAGTGATTTTTGTGAACAATTCTCTGGGTCAGGCAGAGGCATTAGGGAACCCATCGGTACGAGTCTAGTGAGGTTGGAGTGGTTCCAGCCTGAGTGTCTCTGTTTTGTGTTTTATCTAGTGTGTGTCTTGTTTGTCTTACAGTTTTCAAAGGTCTCAGTGTGTTCACGGCTCTTGCACGTCTAGGGCCCTGCCTCTTGGGACTCGAGCGCCCATTTTCATTTGCACGGTGCCCCTTGGCCTCTTCTTTGGTGGTATTGCAGGCTCAAAACGCGGACAGGTCTTGTGTCGGAACTGCGGTCACTTCTGTTATGTAACAGTTCCAGGCCACATTGGCAGCTCTGTCTCACCAACCATCTTTACAGACTGGGACTCTTTCCCTTCATTCGTGTGGATTAACTGTTGTCCATCCTCTCTCTATGGGTGGGATGATCTTGCAACAGACTGTTGCATTCACATCTCTTTTGGGGCTGCTGCAGAGCCATTATGTCACCATAGCCATGTCGCTGCTCTTCCATGAGAGCCTTCTGGTCTAGGATTCATTCTTCTCACCCAAGGATTTATCTTTCGGCTTTCGGTCGGAGCCATGTCTGGAACCGCTCTGCCCTAGGGTGCACAGTTGTGTGTAGGTGGACTAGCCCCTGGAGTCTGTAGTTAGTATGGGGATAGATCTGGTCTTGGGCTTGTCACACCAGAGTCAATGTTGGTAACCCAGCAGGCACAGGCAACGTAGAAATGTCGGGTAGCTGTGGGTTCTCTGTACAGTCACAGGGGGTCATGGCTCACTATTGAGGTAGCCGGGAGTAAAGCAGTAACTCAGCAGCACCTTAATTTTTGTGTCTTGCAGGAGTCTTTTTGCCAGGACACCCCAACTGGTCGCCATTGTAGAATCGGATGAACCCCCAGCATTCGGAGTTGCACAGCAAGGCCATCGTGAGTCAGATCTGGGGTGGAGCTCGATTCTGTTGGTGAGGCCAGCGGGTGCCTAAGTGCATTGTGAGCAAGCAGGGGGAGGAGTAGATGCGGCCTACGTGCTCACAGTGGGTGTGTAACGGTGAGTTTGCTTTCATTGTAGGTAGTAGCTGATCTCGGTGTAGCGAGAGACTGATAGAAGCAGAAAAAAGAAGAAACAGCTGCGACGTGGGACTGCACAGACCAGCCATGGCAAGCAGTATGGTATGCCTGAGGAGAGACCTGTGATGTCACAGGTTGGTATTTGATCCTGAAATGCTTACTCTTGTTCCCCTCTCTTTTTTTCATCACAGGACACAAAGCAAAACTTGATGACGATGAAGTCTCTTAACTGTACAGAAGTAGATGAAGAAGTCTCTTAACCTACAGAGGCTGAAATGTGTGAGACTACCAGTTGAGCCTCACACTGAATCTCAGGCTGCAGTTGGACTGTAGATGGTCCTTGTAAATGCCAGAGAGACCTATTGCTCTAAGTATTTGATGATCCGGCCTGTGAATGTCTCAAATCTTTTGCCGTTTTCAGAAGCTGAGGGACAATAGGAGTATTACAGCATGACGGATGAGGCAGCCGCACACATAACATTCATGCGTTAAGCGGGCGAGTGAGCAGATGGTGTCGGCAGGTAGATGGACCGGTAACAGGGTGACTAATGTAAGTGGCTCTTCTACATTGTAAGATATGGTGCGATGAGCCCAGAGACGTCAGCAGCAGAGGTTCCTGGGCAAGGCAAGTCCCAACTAGAAGGTCACATCACCACCGAAGATGTAAGCATCCTGTATCCTTTCTCTCCTTTCTCACAGAAGCGAAAGGAGCCTCCACGTGGCCACCGGGAAGGAGAGGAGACCGTCAAGCAGCCGAGGTCGGTCGCGGTTTCAGTTGGTGTCTCGGTGCGGCACGATCCATATCTGTTAACCTGCGGGTGTTGTGAGCTCTCTAGCAGGGAGTGAAGTCTTGAGATGACAATACAAGGAAGGAAGGCGAGATGTTTGGCTGGGTCAGGGCCTAACGGCAGACCCTAATGCCACACCTCAGTTAAGCGCTTTGTTCGGAGATGCCGGGCAGCCAGTGCTGGAAGGGGATGAGCGTTTAAGGTGGATTAGGGGGTACCATGCAGGCAGTCTGGCATGGTTATTTCTCGCAACTGCCGCTTTTTAATTAAGTGTGTCTGGGTGTTCTAGGTACCAGAGAGAACAATGAATGTGATGTCAGAATGGATGGAGCAGCTGTGGTAAACGCTATGGTATGTCTAGGGGAAGACGTGCTGTCACAGGTAGGTATTTGATTGTGTCATGCTTACTCATGTTCCTCTCTTTTCTCATTGCAGAAGACATCATGGAACCTGGTGCCTGCCGTAGAGTCTCATGGAATTGGCCATGTGCATGCTCAAGCTGAGTTTAGGGACAGGCACTGAGGGTGGGGAGAGGAGTTCTGGCAGGAGCAAGTGATGTTGGGAATTACGGGGAAGGCTTTTCAAGTCAGCATCAGGGTGAGGGCTTTTTATGAACAGTTCCCTGGGCTGGGCAGAGACATTAGGGAACCTGTTGGCATGTGCCCAGTGCAGGCAGGGCAGTTCCAGCCTGAGTGTCAGTGTGTCTTGTGTTCNGTGTGTCTTGTGTTCTTTGTCTAGTGTGTCTTGTTTTTGTCTTACAGCTTTCAAAGGTCTTGATCCCCTCATGGCTCTTGAAGGTCTAGGGCCCTGCCTCTTTCTGCAGGTACCTTATTTTGGGACTCGTTTTCACCTGCACCG
>VZRI01012099.1:0-45188 GCA_013397515.1 Upupa epops | reverse complement strand
ATCTGAGTCATTAATGAATAGACCAACCTGTGCTAGAGCTTATTCTAGGGGGACCCCAATCGATACCTCCAACTAGACGGTCCCATTAACAACTACTCTCTAGATACCAGTTTTATCTTGCAGCCCGTTCTATCTTGAAGCCAGTTCACAATCCACCTCTCTACCCAATCATCTAGACCACAGTGCCTCAGTTTGGCCCCGAGGATGCTATGTGAGACTGTGTTACATGCCTTGCCAAAGTCAAGACAGACCACATCCACTGCTCTGCCATCATCTATCCAGCTGGTTATGCTCTCATAAAAGGCTATCAGGTTGGTCAGGCATGACTTCCCTTTGGTGAAGCCATAATGACTGTCCCTAATGACCCTGTTGTCCCTGATGTGCCTAGAGACAGCATCTAGGACAAATTGTTCCATCACCTTCCCTGGGATGGAGGTGAGATTGACCAATCTATAGTTATCTGGGTCATCTTTCTTACCCTTTTTGAAGACTGGAATGAGATTTGCTAACTTCCAGTCCGTAGGCACCTCTCCTGCTCCCCATGACTTAGAAAAGATAACAGAGAGTGTCTTAGCAATGATTTCTGCTGTCTCAANTACCCTTTTTGAAGACTGGAATGAGATTTGCTAACTTCCAGTCCGTAGGCACCTCTCCTGCTCCCCATGACTTAGAAAAGATAACAGAGAGTGTCTTAGCAATGATTTCTGCTGTCTCAATTAGCACACATGGGTACATCCCATCAGGCCCCATGGTTTTATGTACATTCAGTTTGCTCAACATGTACCTAATCCAGTCCTCATCAGCCAAGGCAGGCTTCTCCTTTGCCTCAACTTCCTCTGGAGCCTCAGCAGTCTGGGCTTTAACACCAGGACAGCTCCCAAAGTATAGGCAAAAGCAAAGAAAGTATTTTGTATGTCTGCTTTCTCTGTATCTTCTGTCTTCAGGGCACCCAGCTCATCCAGCAGGGGTCCCACATTGCCTCTAGGTTCAGTTTTACCTGCAGTGTTTTTGAAGAAGTCCTTTCCGTTACCCTTAACCTCTCATACAAGGTTTAATTCCAAGGAGGCCTTGGCTTTCCCCATTGCATCCCTACATTCTCTCACCACTGTCGCATAATCACTCCAAGTGCCCATCCCTTCCCTCCATGACCTGTAGACTTTGTTCTTCCTCTTCAGTTTGCCCAGCAGATCTTCTGGATCTCTTCATTGACTTCTTTCCTATTGGTATGCACTTGTGCTCTGCTTCAAAGAAGTGGTCTTTGAATGATAACCAGCTATCTTGGGCCTCTTTACCTGCCAGTACCCTGTCCCATGGGATTTCTCGTAGCAATTTCTTGAAACAACCAAAGTTTGCTTTCTTGAAGTCCAGGGTTGTGATTCTGCTAGGTTTTCTATTCCTACCATGAGTTGCTCTGTCATGTAAAGAGCAACTCCACCACCTCACGTTGCTGATCTGTCTCTCCTGAAATGGACATAGCCATCCATGATCACAATCTAGTCATGCAAACTGTACCACCAGGTCTCTATAATAGCCACCAGATCATAATTGCCTGACTGGACACAGATTTCTAGTCAGGTGATTATGATCTGGTGGCAATTAC
Source organism: Upupa epops (assembly GCA_013397515.1). NCBI lineage: Eukaryota > Metazoa > Chordata > Aves > Bucerotiformes > Upupidae > Upupa > Upupa epops. The sequence goes on along the minus strand of VZRI01012099.1, from coordinate 43,588 downwards.
TGGTATTCATTGCAATCTCTGTGCCCTGTATAGACCTTGTCCCAGTATAAATATTAGTGTTTCCTATTGGCTGAGTATGTTTCAGTAATGATTTGTGCCAAGAATAAAGGGTCAGTAGATCGTGTGTTTTTTTCTTTTTTTAATTTTTTTTCTAGTGTCAAGTGCTGTCTTAAACTCTGTCCATCTTTGATTGAGAAGTTTCGATGATACCACTATTAATCCCACTTGAGTTGTCAGCTCTAACAGCAGTACTGAAAATTAAAGCATATATTATTTTACCTTTTTAAGTGCTTTATAGGACTGTCTTGCAAGTGCTAATATAGGTTTAGAAAAGAATACACTGTGAAAACATCAATAATTTGTATAATCTCTTGATTTTGTGATTTGTCAATCCATAGTCCAAATAAGCCTGCTCTAAGAAAACAAAATATGTCAGTTATCAGCTCTCTCTGTTCTACAAATGATGATAAGTATGTGTGATCATTGCATTGATTACTTAGAATCAAAAACAACCTAAGGCATGAAATTCAGGATCAGGAAGATAGAGGTTTATTCAGTTAATGAAGTGCAGTATGAATGGTTTGGTTTTTATTCACGTGTTTTTAAGATACTGCAGGCAAAGCCTCTTGGAAGAGACTTCTAGTAAAGTACAAGAGAGAAATGGAAAACTATGAAGAAGTACCAAATGTGAAATCACAGTCTGTCTTCAGTGGATTTAAAACTTAACACTTTCTCACGTACAGACTTCAAGCAAACAGTTGCATGTTTTTTTTCACGATACTTGCTGCTGAGCTCAGAAGCAGCTTAAAGTTCTAAGAATCACAATTTTTGTACAGTCAATGTCAGAGGAATTACCTCATTGGCTGACCCTGTCTAGATAATAATTCCACAGTATTTTCAGGCTCTGTCAGACAATCAGTCACAGTGAAAAGGTAGCATGGTTTCACATAAAGCAGTTTGTGAATGTAAACAGTAGTTTTACTATCCATTATCCACAATTAATCATATTGTGTATGTCATATAGTTTAAATAAAACATAAGGAACATTTGAGGATTAAGTCTGAAGAGCTAGTGTTCATTATGTATTAATGTTCTTCCCTAAATATAAGCTGGTTTAGTAATCTTATCTAAAATTTGCCATTTGCTAGAAATTATTAAAATGTTTTGGTACTGAAATGGTTATTGTCTGAAGATTCAGAGACATTTCTTGGTAATGCTACAGGCATAGAACCTATGACTGGAAGGTAAGAATATCTGACAGATAATTGCTGAAGTTTATCCTTAAATCATAAGTACTTAGAGTTTGGCTGGTTGCGCAAGTAGTGCAATCCTATGGGCATATTTTTAGTATAAAATGAATGCTGTTTAACATACATTGTTTGGCTTGTATTTGTTTTCTTAATAAAACATTAGGAGTCATCATGAGTGACACAGATTATTCTCTTTTACTTGAAATAGAGGCAGTATTTGTCAGAGCAGAGACAGCATTTGTCATAGATGTGTTAGTTTGCTCTAGCTCTCTTAAACCACAGATAATTATACTAGAATTAAATATAAATTGTGGAACAGTACTCTGATCTCAAAAAGCAGTGCAAATTTGAGTGGGGACCAGCTGGATAGTTGCATCAGACAGTGCTGATCAGTGCCTCAATGTCCAAATGGAGGGAGGTGAAAAGTGGTGCCCCTCAAGGATCTGTGCTGGGACCAGTGTTGTTCAATGTGTTAAATTACATTGACAGAGGTATTGAATGCACCCTCAGCAAGTTTGCAGATGATACCAAGCTGGGGAGTGCAGTTGAAATGCCTGAGGGGTGGGATGCTATCCGGAGGGACCTAGGTAGACTAGAGAGGTGGATCCAGATGAACCTTATGAAGTTCAACAAAGCCAAGTATAGAATCCTTATCAGTATTGGCTAGGGGAGCGTCTGCAGGAGAGCAGTCCTGTGGAAAGGCATTTGGAGGTGATGGTGGATGAAAAACTAGTCATGAGCCACCAGTGCACAATGACAGACCAGAAGGCAAATTGCATCCTGAGCTGCATGAAAAGAACTGTGGACAGCAGATCAAGAGGTAATTCTGCCCCTCTGCTCTGCCTTTGTGGTACCAAAATGATCAGGAGAATGGACATCACTCATATGAGGACAGGATGAGAGAGCTGGGGCTATTCAGTCTGGAGAAGAGAAGGATTCAGGGGGGACTTTCTTTTTAACTTCCAGTACCTGAGGCATGAAAGCAGGAGTAGGTCTTTTTCAAAGGATTGATAGGACAAGGAACAATGGGATCAACCTGGAAAAGTATAGATTTTGGCTGGATATTAGAGAAAAAGTTCATCAATGTGAGAGTAATTGATTGCTGAATAGGCTACCTAGGGTGGTGGTGGTGGCCCTGTTGCACTGAACATTACACAATCTGTTCGTTTTCCTCTGGGGGACCGTAGCTTGACCACTCATCGAGGTGTACACCAATATGATGAACAGCAAATGGATTTATTATCACGTGGCCTACACCCGCACACGGCGGGTCTCACCTTCCTTCTCCTTTCCCGCAGTCGGTGCGGTTGGAGTCATCTGCGCCATCCTGTCCCCATCTGAACCTGCAGAGGAGACTGAACCTCCGCACCCCCCACTTTTACCGTTCCCACCAGTCAGCCCCAACAGCTCATGTGCGCACTCATCCGCCAGCTTTTCCTCGCGGGCTGCTTTCAGGGCCTCTAAAATTGACCCCCAGTTTTTCAATCCAGCCGCCCTCCCAGTTGCCAGGGTCCACCGGGATAACGCGGCAGCAATTGAGTCCCAGCGCCCAGGATCGTAAATCCCATGGGGCGATGTTAGCAGCCCCTCCTTTTCAAGCAGCAGCAGTAAAACTGCCGCCACCTCCTTCTTAGAAGGAGCATTTTTACAGCAAAAGTTCTTACACAAGTAAGATATCAATAGCACCTTTATGACGGCATCCATTTTGCCTCCGGTCGACTGTACCGCCGACCCGTTCCTGGCACTTCTTCGGACTACCCTCTGAAGGATCCCGTGCATGCCTTTTTCCTGCTCGCTGGGGGTAATGGCCACCTCCTCCTAGCCCCAGGTTTTCCCCACGACGCAGCTCCCAAGGACACCGCTCCCACAGGGAGATCCCGCGCCGCCCGCGGACAGCTCACTNCCGCTCCCGCAGGGAGATCCCGCGCCGCCCACGGACAGCTCACTCACCCCCGGAGTATCGTGTCGGGGTCATCAAAATGTTGCAGTGAACATTACACGATCTGTTCGTTTTCCTCTGGGGGACCGTAGTTTGACCACTCACCGAGGTGTACACCAATATGATGAACAGCAAATGGTGTTTATTATCAAGTGGCGTACACTTACATACCCCTGCCCTTCGTGTACACCCCTTTTTCTTACAGAAGCAGCAGAATAGAGGACCTATCGCGTCACATCCAGCAAGCCTGTATGCGCATAATACAACATTGCCCCACTGCTGAAGTCATTTAAGGTTAGGCTTTATGAGGCTCTGAGCAACCTGACCTAGGCAGAGATGTCTCTGCTTGTGTAGGGAGGTTGAACTAGATGACCCCTGGAGGTCCCTTCCAGCCTGGAACTTTTTGTGATTCCATGGTTATGACCAAATCCAGACATTAGGGAGATACTGACAGGCCTCTAGTTCCCCATGTCACCTTTTTTCACTTTTTAAAATCAGGGTCTGTATTTCCTCTCTTTTTAGTCAGCAGAAACTTCACTGGACTGACACAATTTCTTAAATATGATGGTTAATTGCCTAACAACTTCATCCACCAGTTCCCTCAGGACTGATGTATTTTATCAGGTGTCATGAACTTAGGAACCTTCAGGTTCTTTATATAGTCACAAACCTGATCTTCTAAGAATGCTTTCAAGCAGGTATTTTCAGGTGCTCCATAGTTCAGGTATCAGTGTAATTGAAAAGAAAAAATGCTTTCATTTGGAGTCTTGTCATACTTTCTTTTGGAGGCTAGATTTTATGGCTTCTTAATGGATTGTAGACTGGTTAACCCATTTATCTATCTAATTTTTAAGAGTCAACAATAGATGCCTCTGCATTAAACAATCCAAGGTATAAAAGAGCTTCTTCTGGAAAAAGCCTCTCAGATTTCCCTATTAGATATCACACAGGTGAGATTCAAAGCTATGCTTAATTAATGAATTTTTTGTCATTTAGGAAGCAGATCTTCTGAGGCTACAGTGATCTTGCTAACAAGTCAGAACATGCAGTTGGAGATAAATACCCTCTTAAATTCAGTACAAGTAAAATCAGAGTATCAGAAAAGTGAGGAAATAATCACAGGTCAAAAGATTTGTGTAGCAGGTACTGTAGTTTAACCAAAGTAAAGGTTGTTTTCTGTTGCTTTTAAGTTTTGCTTTCTATCAAAAATACAGTCTAAGCATAGGAAAGAGATGTTGACAATGTTGGCATTTGGAATTAAATTCAAATTCTGCTTCCTTCTTGATCACGAATTTAAGTTACTTTGTGAATGTGAACAAATCTGAAAAAATGTTTGTTTAAAAGCTACAAATTCTTAATTACTTTTCATAGCTTGAATATATTACCTTCACAACCAATTTTAATAGATTTAATTAAGCTCAAAGAATAGGAGATTGAATCTTTAAATGCTCCAGTTAACTAGAAAATGGCATCATCTTCCTTTCACTCCCCCACACTGGCTTTAATTATTCCCCTAGAATTAAAACTATTTGCTGTAATTAATTTTTTCTTGCAGAGGTGCCACTGTTTAAAGTAGGAGGAAATGCATGACTATTACACATGAAGACAGTTCATCTCATAACTACTTTCTGAAGACATATGACTGAATGTAATAAAGGGGTTTGCTTATAATAGCACTATTTTAATGCCAGAGGAAGTGGGGACTATTGAAGTTCATGGCATGTGCACTGTAAGGGGAAATTAAGGTCTTAAATCTTCCCTCCCTGTGTTACTATTTCATCTCCAAAATATACCTCTAGAACAATCAGCTACTTCTTGGCTACCAGTGGATTTCTTGTTTACTATACCTTCCTCCTCAATAAAGACATTGCAAAGTTGTGATTATGGAAATACTTATGAACCTAATCATAGAATCATAGAAAGATTTAGTTTGGAAAAGACCTCAAAGATCAACTAATTCCAAACCCCACTGCCATGTGCAGGGATGCCTCTCATTTTATCAGGTTGCTCAAATTTGTTTGTCATTTGCAACTGTTTGGTTCCTTCTTTTACCAAAAAAGTAATTGTCAGTGTTAATTAACCTTAAATGAACATGATGACATAATCATCCATAATAAAAAATCTATTCAGGGGATGCACTATTTGGATGAAGGGAACTCAACTATGAAATATCAGATTTAAGGAAAAATCTGTCATTATTATATTTTGAGACTGTAAAACATTTCACTATTTTTAAGGATGAGAAAAGTCAAAATTTATGTTATAATTACAGAATTCCATACTGTTTATAAATATTATTTTCAAAATCCAAAATGGGAATTTGAAATTATTTAACTTTGAAAGATGTTATTAATTTTTGTTTTTTGAGCATTATATTGTTATATTTGCCTCCCTGTGAACTACTTTTTCTTCTAACAACAGAAGTATGGTTGAAATACTTACTTTACCAGCTCAACTGTCTAGCTTCTCAGTTACACTGACATTTTAATGTAATATCATTTAAACTTTGATGATCATGGGTTGATGAGCCATGGATCAGGTCATAGGTGTTAATTGCAAATAATACCATAGTCACATAAGCATGAAGTTACACTGGGTAGTCACAATTTTTGCATTAATCAGTATGGTGTTACTTGTGTGAATTTCTTGTGTGAAAAGAGAAATGTTAGCTTCAGTTATGTGATAATGAATATATCAAGAAAAAATTGAATTTCTACTTTTTTTGTTATTTGCAAATTTCTGTTAGAATTTTACATTTTTTTAAAGTGGTATATAAACTGCATTTTTTCTTAGTATTTTGTCCTCTTCAATATATTACGACTGTAATTTAAACTATTTTATATATTATTTGCTTTTAGTTTCAAACAGTTTAAACTAAAGCTTGCAAGGGCTTCAGTTATGGGTTTTTATTGTAAAATATATATCATAACAGTTCTACATACTTACCATGACTCAGAATACACAGTATCACAGTAATGATGAGGCTGGAAAAGACCTTAAAGATCATCCAGTGCAACCTAAAACCAACCAAGTAAACCTAAACATCTGACATCTAGATCATGCCACTCAGCACTTCATCCAGCCTAACCTTAAACACCTTCAGAGACACTGACTCAACCACCTCCATGGGCAGTCCATTGCAAAATCTGATCACTCTTTCAGTAAAAACCCTTTTCCTGATGTCAAGTCTATTTGTATCCCCAAATGGTCACCTGACATGTTTCTAGAATAGTAAATCTTCTTAATTGCCTTACTTGAAAATAAGAAACATAGTAATACCAAAATATCCAGCAAAGTGACACCTGCAACTGGATAGTGTTCTAAAAGTAAGGATAGAAATAGTACCAAACAATTAGTTTCTGAAAAAAAAAATCTCTTTTCCAGAATAAAACTATTATTGTAAAGGGCAATAGAAGCCTAACTCTGCTGTTCAATAATATGCGAAGTTTTATAATTAGCAGTAATGATGATGGATTTTTTCCCAAAAGCATAGTAAGATTAAAGTAATGATTGTGTAATTAATAGTAATTAACAGAAGATTACTGCCCCTCAATATCTATTTGAGGGATTTCACTACAGGAGATAGAAATGACTAGTCATGATCATGAAATTATTTTTTTATTTTGTGTGTATTTTGGATTCCAGAGAGCTCTGAAAATATTGACAAGTTTAAAACCCATGTCTAGAGTTGATACACCTGTAGGGACATAACTAGCAGAAGTTATTGCACACATTGAATTTTCTTTTCCTAGTGAGATGTCTGTGAAATTATGTTTAAATGAAATCTTCTTGATTGGCATGCACATAATTTACAATACGTCAAAATGTTATCATAATTTGGTACTTGCTGTTGTATTATTTCCTTATTTATACTAAGGAAGCCTTAATAAATAGGGAGGTAATGTCGACTTATAAAAAAGCTTTTGACAAATGGTTACAAAAATAGTTAAACAAAGTATTTTATATGGCTTAGGCATTACTAGACACCAATACCATTTTTGTAAGAGTTTGAGTAAAATTGCTTCTCTTTTAAACAAACATAAAAGCAATGCAATTCCAAATCAATTAATCACAGAATCACAGAATTATGCAGGCTGGAAAAGACCTCTAAGATCATCAGGCCCTGCATATGATCTAACACCACCACAGTCCTCCAGGGATGCTGACTCCACTGGAGTGGACAGTCCTGGAGTGTCCTGGACAGTCCATTCCAGTGTCTAACCATGGTTTCCATGAGGTAGTGCTTCCTACTATTCAACACTCCCAGCTCCCTTTCTGCAAGGCTCTTCTCCCCTAGTCTGTAGCACTGTGTGGGGTTATTGTAGCCAAAATGTAGGACCTCACACTTGGCCTTGCTAAACCTTATCCTGTTGGCATCAGCCCATTAACCCAGCCTGTTCAGATGTCTCTGCAGCATTTTCTTCCCATCCAGCAATCGACAATCCTCCCAAACCTGGTGTCATCTGCAACCCTACTATGGCTACACCTGATCCTCTTATCCACACCATAAGCTACTGAAGTAATGTGGTTCCTTATTCCTTAAACTTTTTTAAGCTACTGGAATTAAAACCAGTTTCCAGGTACTTAGTTATGAATACTTGTAATTTATATAGTAACTTGCAACATTGCATGTGTGCATTTCAGTTAGATGTAAAGTGAGTCCACACAATATTACAACGAAGATTCAAGCTTTTTATTGTCTGTTGAATTTAGTTTTTGTTAAGAGTTAGTGTAATCTACAAACTCTAGGTTTTTTTTGAATATTAATTATATTAATGCAATCTTTTGTACCTTAATAGGCCAATACAAGTAATTTTATTTCTGACTGCCCAGAAGTGAACAGAAACAGTAACCTACTGAGTTAGTGTTGTGTCCCAATTTATCAAAGAAAAGAAAGTGACTCGGGTTTGTGGATTCATTTGGGTTGAATATAAGATTTACAGTACAGGTCAACGTAAAAGTCACGTTTCCTGAAGTTAATAGATGCCATGGTCAAAAAGTAGAGAAAAGGGAAAAGGAAAAAAAGAAAATAGTTTTAGACCAAACCATAGACTCCAGCATTGTCCAGCTCCCTCTCACTCTTCAGCTTCATAGATTCATGGTAACTCTGTTAGTTTCTCAGCATAGTCAACTCCATTTATGTAGGTAGGTTATTCAAGTGATCAACAGTTCCATTAGCTCATTTTATTCCTTTTTATCTCCCTTTTTATCCCTTACTGCAAGGGGTGTTTTCTTCACCTGCATGACGTTAGTCATGTTGTATTTTGGAGATTTAAACAGAAGAACAGAGAGATGAGGCCATCGACTCTTTGATGTGTCCCTGGATGGGATGTCACAGCCCAAAATGATCCCACAGCATAAGGAATCATCTGCAGATAGAATAGTGGTGATTCAGTGACACTGATTCTTCTTGTTCTCTTCTCACAGTAGAATGCAATCTTTAGCTGCAGATTGCCCCCACTCAACTGCTTCTCTCTGTTTGTGTTTGAGCCATTTAAACTGTTGTTAATCTAAGTCTGACAGTTAATAGTAAAACTGCAGGAGTGATCTTTAATTTTGAACTTCATACACCATTGTTTCTTCATCTTTATTAATCAGGATAACAGTAGAGTGCAGTAGAGTAGATGCTTTTGAGTTTGTTTTTTTTTACCAAAGATTAATTTACTCTAACCTGGTTTTCATTCAATTTAAAATATTTAAAATTGTTCAAGCTGTGGTTCTCTTGAAGCTTTTAATTGCTTCTATGTTTTCTGTTACCTAAATATGCTACGTGTGAGACCTTGTTATTTCCTTGTTTTGCCTAAATACCTCAAAAGATGAATTACTGGAAAATGTTGCCAACAAGTATGATGGATATCCATGAGCACTGCAAGTGGTTGATAGCTTTAAAAATTACACTGAGAAAACACAGAATTTATTTCCACACCTCATTGGTTATCCTTGCTAAGTCATCAGTTTTCACACATTTTCTGTTCTTCTTTCAGCTACACTATTAACGGAAGTATTTGCCTTCTTCAAATCTTAAAATATGATTTTGCATAGGTGTGCTTATTGTCGGAATGAAAAAGGATGCTTGGTGCATATATGGTTTTTTGCAACCTGAGTGCTTTTAAATTACATCATCCTTTCTGTTTTGCAAAATTGCTAGAAATCTTAAACAAACTTAGAAAAGCATTTTCAGTGAAATGTTCAGTCAGTTTTAAGTGAAAGTTCAACCTTTGATCAAGCACTACGAGGTCTCCACTAAACCATGTCCCTCAACACCACATCTGCACCTTGTTTAAATACTTCCAGGAATGATGATTCCACCACTTCCCTGAGCAGCCTGTTTCATACTTTCAGTTAAAAAATACCTTCCAAACATCCAGCCTAAACTTCTGGTGCAGCTTGTAACCAGTTACTCTGGTCCTATTGCTTGCTAGCAGAGAGAAGCAGCTCCTTGATCCAACTCCCTTTCAGGCAGCTACTCAGCCTCCCTTTCTCTGGGCTAAATAACCCCAGTTCCCAAAACTCATCCTCTTAGGACTTGCACTCCAAACTCTTCAAGAGTCTTGTTACCCTTCTTTGGAGAAGCTCCAGCACTTCTATGTCCTGCTTGTTAGTAAGGGGCTGAGAAATGGACATAGTACTTTATGTATGGCCTTACTAGTGCTGCGTACATGTATGCTGATCACCTCCCTATTCCTGCTGGGAACAGTACTTCACATAGAAGCCAGGATGACTTTGGCCTTCTTGGGATACCTGAGCACATTGCTGGTTCCTGTTCAAGGGACTGTCAACCAACATCCTCAAGTCCTTTTCTGACCTTCAGCTTTCCAACCACACATCTCCAAGTCTGTAGCCTAACATGGAGAGATTATGACAAAAGTGTAAGATCCAGCACCTGGTCTTGTGGAATCTCATACGATTAACCTTCACCCATCAATTAAACCTACCTAGAACCCCTCAAGAGAATCCTTACCCTCTAGCAGCTCAGCCCAGCTTTGTGGCATCTACATATTTACTGGGGGTACACTAAGTGCCCTCATGCAGATCATTAATAAAGGTATTAACAGATTCCAGTGCTGAGCCCTAGGCAACACTAGTTATGACCAGTCACCAACCAGATTTCACTCCATTCATAGATTCATGGATTCATAGAACTGTTCAGATTGGAAGGGACCTTAAAGATCATCTAGTTCCACCCCCCCCCTGCCATGAACAAAGACACTCCCCACTAGACCAGCTTGATCAAGCCTCCATCCAGTCTGGCCTTGAACATTTCCGGGGAGGGGGGGCATCCACAACCTCACTGGGAAACCTGTTCCAGTGTCTTACTACCTTCATCATGAATAACTTCCTCTGACTTCCAGTCTAAACCATATTCCAGCTTGAAAACATTCCTTCTGGTCCTACAATTCCAAGCCCTTGTAAACAACCTCTCCACAGCTTTTCTGTAGGCTTCCTTCAAGTACTGGAAGGGTTCTAGAAGGTCTTCCTAGAGTCTCCTGTTCTCCAGGCTGAACAGCCCCAACTCTCTCAGCCTGTCTCCATAGGAGAGCTCCTCCAGCCTTCCAGTCATCCTTGTGGCCCTCCTATGGACACATTCCAACAATTCAGTATCTTTCCTGTGTTGGGGGCTCCATAACTGGATGCAGTACTCCAGATGGGGTAGCAAAAGAGCAGAATAGAGTGGGAGGATCACCTCCCTCAATCTACTGGTCATGCCCTGGATGAGATTGGCTTTGTGGGCTGCTGGCAAATATTGCCAGCCCATGCTGAGTTTTTCATTGACCATCACCCCCAAGTCTTTCTCCTCAAAGCTGCTTTCAATCTGTTCACCACCCAGCCTGCATTTGTATCTGAGATTGCCTCAACCCAGGTGCAGGACCTTGCACTTGGCATTGTTCAATCTCATCAGGTTGGCACTGGCCCACTTCTCAAATCTGTCCAGGTCCCTCTGGATGGCCTCCCTTCCCTCCAGCATATCCACCACATCATGCAGCTTGGTGTTATCAGCAAATTTGCTGAGGGTGCGCTCAATTCCACTGTCTATATTGCTGACAAAGATGTTGAACAGAACTGGTTCCAGTACTGACCTTTGAGGTATGTCATTGCATTTCTTTTGGACTTTAAGCTGCTGATTGCAACTCTTTGAGTGTGACCATGTAACCAGTCCTTGGGACAACCGTTGAGCCAGATGTGTCCTTATCCAAGCCTTGTACCATAAGTTTCTAAAGGAGGATGTGAGAAACTGTGTCAAAGGGTTTGCATGCATCTCCTGCATGTGTCATTTGATAGCACTCAGGATGACTATACATTGGTCATTGCTAAGAAGCATATTCTTCATGTTATAAGAAAATACTAGCTCTAGTTGTAGCTTTTGGTCTGTTGTTTGGTCTCTTAGTGTGCTGTTTGGTCTCTTAGTGTGCGTTTTTGTAAGACCTTAATGGGATATGGATGTAGTTTTGCAGAAATATTTTCTGGTCAGTTCCTGGTAATATTCATAAAGAGTTTGTTAGAAAACAGAATATTTTAACAAGAAGGAAAAATTAAACCAAACCAAAAAGAACTCACTCCCAACAAAGAACATGTAATCCATAAGGAAAATTTACTCTGTTCTAGTGTTACCATCTTCAGGAGTCTTCATAGAAATATCTGAGCAATGATGAGATCATTCCTTATGTATGCACTTTTATTTATCTGGACATAATTTTCTTTCAGAAAATAATGTGAATAGACATTACTTATGTCTATTACTTAATGTGAATAGACATACTTATTTATATATGGTGATATGAATACCTCAAATTTAGCATGGTATTAAGCACTGGGTAAAGCCAATGAACTGTAGTAAATAGCAACAACCACTATTTTGAGGATATATTTGCTTTTGAGGGTAGTGGCCCATAGGAAAAGACCAAAAGCTTCCCATTGATTCTGATGGATGTTTTTGTGAAATGGATGTTGTAGATTCCAGTTCCAGAGCACAGCCATTTTGAGTGACTGGAAAATGAATGGCTACAGATGCACTCCATCATTAAGCAATTGGTACATCTCCATCATAATCTATATTCATCTATGATTCCAGACAGACAGGGATACTTTTCTTGTCCTTTGACTATTTAATTAGGATTGTGGGTTTTTTTCTGAGTTAGACATTAAAAGTTAACTTCCTCATATGCAAGTACTAAATTAGATTCTGTATTCATAGAACACATGAGTGAATGCTTAATATTTTTTAGGCATATAATTTAAATGCAAATGACTCCTAGGCTTTAAATGAATCATGTGCTTTACTAAATAATTACCAAAACAGTGAGCAGGGGCATGAGAGGTGGGAGGAAGCAGTTCTGTTAGAAGCATATGCTGGCACTGTCTTCTTTCCATGGTCTTAAGGCTGACTAATACGGTGTACTACATTGTGAAGTAATAAATTTTAATTGCTTTGTTTTCAGCATGGCAAATTTCTGAATTAAATATGATTTATGTAAAACCATTGTATGAGGCAAGAGGATGTGGACAATAAGAAGACTAGATGGATAGATTTATTACTAAATCTATAAAACTGCATTCAACTGAATTAAAATTAAATTTTCAAGACATATGATGATTGCTTGTAGAAATGTGATTAACTCATTGGTTGTAATACTCACCTTTGGGGGGAAAACAGCTAGTAATAAAATTACAGTAAATGAAGCTAAATTATCTTGTATTTTAGATGTTAAAAGCATTGTGTGTCCTGGTTAAATTGAAAGATTGTTTTTTTTAAATACTTTAATCTCTTACATGGTATACACCAAATTTAATGCATTCAAATGATATCAATTTAAAACCAGAATTTATTAGTTAACTATGTGAATATATTTACACAGGCTAGCAAAATTTACCAGTTTACTTTGTACTTTGAAGACAGCGATACATGACTTCTGCCAGGTTAGTTTAAATTTATAAATTTTATCTGCAATCAGATATTGTAGATGAATGGTTTTGGTTCATGCTGACGACAGAGGTTATCATAAATATTTTACAATGTGCCCTTTCATTTCTTTGTCAATTAAAATAATTGCATATCCAGTCAGCCCAAGAAATACCCCTTCCTAATCTTCTACCTAAAGGGCATTGTTCTGATTTTCCCAGAAAGACAGAAGGTCATGATGCAACTCTGTAGTACTGTCTGGAGGCAACAGAGAAAATCCGCCTGTGCATAACTTTAATAGAAATGGTGAGTCATGGAGATGAACCAGAAAGTAACTGAGATAAGGAATTTAGATTTGCAAAGACAATTTAAGCTTTGCCATGCCAGTAACTTTTGGGGACCATTGAAGCCACCAAGGAGTAAAAGGGTGTTTGAGACTGGTGGGAGGTAATGATCCTAGATATAAGGGATTTGGAGAACAGAAAGTACTCCACCATATAGAATATAAGGGAAGGTAGTAATGAATTTGGGTCCCTAGTGGTATGTGTAAATGAGGAATGGGAAAGGGTGATTAATTTTAAGGTTTTCTGTCGCTACTTGGAAAGCAAGAAAAGAATTAGACAATCAATACTACAAATATCTATCTCCTTGCATAATGAAAAGAGTATCTACTAAAGGAAGAAATAACATTACCAAGTGTAGGAAACTCAATTTCATAGCACCTTGTGAGAGCAGAAGGTGTCTGCCAGATTTGGCAGGCATTAGGGGCAAGATGGGTAAGATATATTGATTGACTGCCAAGTTCAAGGCTAACTTCAAGTCTTGTCAGTGGAGACCTCCCCAGTGTCAGCTACTTTACTAACTATACAATGAGTTACTTTTTTATTTAGAACCAGACATCTCCGAACTTGGCTGTTTTCCAAGCTAGTGTCTTTTTCCATAACCCCTACTCCTCGGCAATATTCTCTTTCTAATCCAAATTCCTGTACAGTAAGTGAATTTTAAACACTAGCCTACTAGGAAAGTTCTTTCTTCTTCCAGCTGGGTAGCAAACAGGTTATTTTTCTTCTGTTTCAACCAGATAGGTTTGCTATGTGTTTAACAAAATTTATTCACAGCAGCTTTTAAAAACATAGGGAGGAGATAGATATAAAGGGAGTATCTAGACTTTCCCATTGCATTGGCAATGGATCATTAATCCTTGGAAAGAATTCTGAAACTGTGTCCACAAGCAGATTACAAAGGATGTATGTATATCAGAGATATATCTCTTGAATGCTATAAACACCTCTCTCTGCTTGCTACTGTCTGTGGAGAAAGGGTTGTGTTAGCTGTTAGCTTTTGACCTTAGCAATAATGTTGTTTAGCAGTTTACAGCTACCTATGTAAAACAACTTTATCTGCTTCATTGCTTGAAAGTCCTTTACAGCACACATAAAACTCAAAGGTATGATGCATACAGTTTTGTGTTTCCAGTAGTGTTGTCTACTTCTTTTTATTTCAATAAAATAAACACGTTTATTTGGAAAATTATTCATATATTTGATTTTTGCAGGTGTTTTTCTTTTATGCCTTTATTTGTGTCTGAATAAGGACAATTGCTTTTGATGGTCAAAAAGATAGCTCAGCTCATGTAATATGGTCAATTTGCTATCACTGTAGACATTCACTCACAGCTTTATGACGGCTGAGCTTTCAGTTTTGAATAGGTTGTATAAACTATTTTACTACTTACCATTTTTTGTGTCAAATAACAGAAAAACACAATTTAATTTGCAGTGAGGAAGGACACTGTCAAGGTTGCACAGTCTTAAAAACATCTCACTTTGAAAGTACTTCACTAAAGATATAGCATCTTTTCTTATATGATCTCTGTAAGACTGCTTTCCTTCAGCATCTCATTTCTACCTCTATTATAGGTAATTCTGAAATTATCTAACATTATTGTTAACCTAAATGCATTTGTTTTTTGTAATTGTAATGTCCATTTTTTGAAGTGTATAAACATATGTATATATACTGGTATGACAATCAAGCCTTTCTCATATCTATTCTTTTTTTCTACTTTGTGGTTTTTTTTGTGTATCTTCATAGCTTATGGAATTACTTTCTTATGTATGCTGTTTCTTTTCTCTATTTAAAACTGCCTGAAAGAGAAAAATTTGCAACTGTGTGTTTATGACTGAAGACAGGTAACAGGCCAAAAAGTGGTGCTAAGAAATCATGGATGCTGCTGTAATGCATAGTTTTCTTTGATGGCTTCAGAGAATGATGCTTGTGGTAGAAATACTGTCATCAAAACAGCACTTGTAAATGTGTATCTGCAGTGTAAAAAGCCCAGAGGTGAAAGATTACAGGCTAAGCTCTCCCAGTAGGATAATCAGAAAATGATGAATCTTTAAAAGAAAAGATACTACAGAAAGAATTCAGAACTTCAAATGCATCTCCTGTGTTGAACCTCATATGCCTATTAAGTCAGTCACATAAGACATTAAAACATCTTTTAACTTTCCAGAAGGTCAAGAAATTAGATGTATGGATCTATGGCAGAATGCCAGAGGATTCTTATGTTGGAAGCTAAAGTTCACATTTCTTTCTAAGCAAAAACCTCCTGGAGATTGAATTTTTATTTTGTTTTTCTTTTTTAGCCTTTGAATCAAAATTAGAGAGGGATAAGATTTTCAAATAAAGAGAACATAATAACTTACAGTTTTACTAGCAAGGAGTAGAACATGGGAATTCTCAGCAGGACTCAGAATTATTTTTGATCTGGTATTTTTTCTTAGTTTGTCTCCAAATCTTAGTCTTTTACAAATATATTTTTAATAAGTATGATCCTTTAAACCTAATAATGGCTTATGCAGACATTAGAAGAAACTACAAGTGAGAGAAGTGTGTGGAAGTATGTCTTATGTAAACGTATATTTGGATGGTGTAGTTTTTGCAATTCATGAATAGAATACATGTGGTCTCTGAAATATGGTCATATTTTATTTGTCAGAAATACCATATTGTATTTTCTGAGTAAAACATGATCATAGATTGTATTCTAGAATAATACTTTTATAATCTTTCCTGTTCTGCTTAATTCTGTGCTAGTTTGTCTGATCTACAAAGATGTCATTAGTTAGTATTTAGTGCTTGTGTGTATTGTAACAGTCTACTTCAGATGTAGAGGCAATAAGCAAACAGACAAACCAATTATTTTGTTTCATAGACCCCTAAAATAATGATTGAAGAAACTATACAAGTTTCATTACAAGCAAGTGTTTTGCAGGATCTTCATTTGCTGGAGCCACTCAGGGCTGAGACCAGTAATGGAGAGTGTTTTCCATCCTCTCACCCACAGCATTTTCTATCACTTCAGTCAATCAGTTGGTAGTACACAGACAAACTTGGGAAGGAAGGGAAGGTAGTACCCAGACAAACAAAAAACAAGGAGGGATACTAACATTTTTTTCAAGTTTCAAGGGTTTTGTTTTTCTGGTTTTTGTGTTCTGGATTTTATCATCATGTTGACTTGGGTAATACCCATTGTTTTCACACTTGGAAACAACTTTTAATTCTCTTTGAAGAACTAAATAGAACCAGGCACATTTATCTTCCAGAAGTGTAATTCTTTCTCTGTCAGAATAACACATAACTCAGAATTATGATGACCTGTGGAAAGATGAAAGGGTACGCCTCTCCATTTCATGTAATTTTTCTTTCTGTAATTAACAATGAGGCTTCACAGGAATGGCAGAGCCAATCTAACTAATCACACAAAGGCCTCCTGTTTCTCTTTTATTTACACTGTCACCCACCTTCTGATGCTAAGCTCCATGCTTGTTTGTTTTTTTTCCACTTTCAGTGATTCTGGTGCTCATTTGACAACTCAGGAGATTGATTCATCTTGGTAAACTGGCAGGATATTAACCAGATAAAAGAGGCAAAGTGCTTTCTTTGAGGATTCTGAATATATTTTGCTCACTTGAGAGATAAGTAAAAGAGCTGATCCATGTGACATGTCCCTATGTCAGTGAGCAATTAGACCAATGTAGTTATCTCAGGAAAACTTCACTTGCAAAAACTTGGTTTGGTTTTGTTGTAGTTATTTTTCTTTCTGTCCAGTAAATCACACAGCATTCCTAAATACCCTTTTTGCTTTATTGCCACTGAGACAGGTGGGTAAGAATATACTGCAGAAATAACAACACATATTTAATGCTTGGTGAGACACCAATTTAATCACTAAAGCACATAAATAGTCTGTTTAGTAAGGCTAACATAAAATGAAAAAAGAATAAATATGAGCTTACAGATAAACAGAAGAAAAACTGTTAATATAACACAGCAGTAGTAGGTCTACTTACAATACAGCTGGTTTTGTTTACCCTTTTTTTCTATAGGAGAAATTTTCTCCCAGCATAAGATGATTTGACTGAAATGACCAAATACACTTGTTTACTGTGAGTCTGTACTATAGCATGTTATTTTATTGTCAGTTTTCCAGGGTAAGGACTTTTTGTTTTGACATCTTCATCCTATTAATCAGTGATGTGTATGCTAAGATTGTTCTGCTTTTATAAATAGGAGTTGACTCTATGTGTGCTTATGTGCATGAGAAATAGAGGGAGAGACATGAAGGAAGAGGGAGGGGAGTGAACAAGAAAGAATAAACCAGAGAGTAACAAAAAATAGGTCTTAACAAAAACTGTGTTTAAATATTTATGCTACATGGCTGAAATTGGACACATTATTTGCTGTAATCTGTTGGTATTTAGCAGCAGGTTTAGAGGTACCGATTTTGATAATATTGTAAGCTCAGAAAGAATGAGAAGAAATCTAAATGTCAAAAAGCCTTTGCTTGCCAAAATTTACATAGTAGTTCTGTGAAGAAAGAGTATTCAAACTTTACTTATGCTTTTAATGAGATATTTTCCCCAAGCTTGTGAATCATATCAAGTACTAAATGAGTGCTGACTGTTATAGAGATGCTGATTAAGGTAATTTGGTTCAGTCTAGGTTGGTCAAACTTAGCTCTGTGCATTTTGGAGATATTTTGATACTTTTTTTTCTCTAGCAGCAGGATACTATGTGTAAATAGTTCATTCCAATCACTTAAATAATGTATAAATGTTAGCACAATTCCAAAAGAAGCATGATATCTTTCTTCACTGGGTTGCCCAACTAGGACAGTTGTATTACAAGGAGTTACATCCAGTTGTTGACTGGTCACAGGTAGTATCCCTCAGGGTTCAGTTTTGGGACTAGTCTTGTTTAACATCTTTATCACTAACCTCGATGAGGGGACTGAATGCACACTCAGTAAAATGCAGGTATATGAAATTAAGCATGACTGTCTATCTACTTGAGGGTAGAGAGCATTGCATAGTGATTCAGACAAGCTGAAGCAATGGGCTGAGGCCAGTGAAATGAAGTTTAACAAAGCCAAGTGCTGGGTCATGCACATCAGTCACAACAACCCCCAACAGGGCTACAGGCTTGGGGAAGAGTGGCTGAAGAGTTGCCTGGCAGAAAAGTACCTAGAGGTATTGGCTGACAGCCAGAGGAACATGAGCCAGCAGTGTGCCCAGGAGGCCAAGAAGGCAAACAGCTTCCCGGCTTGTATCAGGAATGGTGTAACCAGCAGGAGGAGGGATGTGATGGTGTCCCTGCACTCTGCACTCATGGGACTGCATCTTGAGTACTTTGTCCAGTTTTGGGTGCCAGGAAGAAGGACATTCAGGTGCTGGAGTGGGTCCAGAGAAGGGCAATGCAATGAGGCTGATGAGAAGTCTAGAAAACATTCCCTGTAGCTGAGGGAACTGTGGTCGTTTAGTCTAGAGAAGAGTAGGCTGAGAGGACACCATGTAGTTCTGTACAACTGCCTAAATGGAGGTTGCAGCGATGATGATGCTTGTATCTTCTCCCAAATTACTAATGATAGGACAAAGGGTAATGGCCTTAAACTGCATCAGGAGAGGTTTATCATGGATATTAGGAAAAAGTCCTTTACTGAGAAAGTGGTTGGGTGCTGGAACAAGCTGCCCAGGAGGTGGTGGATTCATCATCCCTAGAGGTGTTTAAAAAAATGAGCAGATAGAGCAATTGATCTATCTGATTGGTCTAGGTGTTAGGGAGATGTTAGGATGAGGCCTAGAGTTGATGTTCCTGAAGGTCCTTTCCAGCCGTATTTATTCTATGATTCTTTGATGCACCATCAACTGTCAAAGGAAGCATGATCTCACCTGTCAACATTCAGTTACTATTATTTCTAGTTTTGATGCTGAAGATTTTGAAAATAAAGGATTTTTGTTTATCATTGTCTGTGTGACCAAGGTTCAGTGAAATAGAATGACTATTAGTAACAAATGACAAGATATAGTAAGGGACAGAGATGATGCTTATTATAAAGAAGCCAGCAGCAAACAAACTGTAATGATTGCAATGATTTGCTAGAACAGTATCATAATAATATTGCTTTTTAAATTTTTAAGACTTTTTTTTCATAGATACAACATAGAAATAGTACTTCAGACCACTGACATGTAAGAATCACTTGTATATTGACATAGTATTATTGCAGTAGATAAATCAGATTTTGAAGCATTTAAGCATTGTTTTCAACTGAAAAAAGTGCAGTCGTATTCCAGTGTTATGTGGTATTTGGTTACAACCATGTGCAATGCTACAGGCTTGAGGATGAGTGACTCCAAAGCTTTCCTGCAGAAAAGGACCTGGGGGTGCTGGTAGACACCTGGCTTAATATGAACCAGTGGTGTGTCCAGGTGGCCAAGAAGGCCAACAGTATCCTGGCTCATGTCAGTAATATCGTGATTATGAGAAGGGACATTATTGTGCCCTTGTACTCAGCCCTTTTGAGGCCTCAGCTTAAGTATTTTGTTCAGTTCTGGGCCTCTCATTATGGGAAAGACATTGAAATGCTGGAACATATCCAGAGGAGAGCTGCCAAGCTCATGAGGATTTTTGAGAACAAGTTGTATGAGGAGAGGCTGAGGGAGCTGGCAGGTTTAGTTTGAAGAAGAGGAAGCTGATGGGGACCTCATGGCCCTCTACAACTACCTGAAGAGTGGTTGTAGAGAGTTGGGTGTTGGCCTCTTCTCCTTGGTGATTCATGATAGAACCAGGGGAAATGGTATGAAGATGAGGTAAGGGAGGTTTACATTAGATATTAGGAAGAATTTCTTTAGTGAAGCACTGGAACAGGGAACAGCCTTCCCGGGGAGATGGTTGAACCCCTGGAGGTGTTTAAGAATCACATAGCCATGATGCTTCGTGACAGGCTATAGTACCAGGCATGAAGGGGGTTATTTTTTGTTTTTCCATCGATCAGGTATTCAGGTTTTTTGTTGATGTGGGTGTGGTTGGTCTCTGTGATCTAGGAGATCCTTTTCAACCATGATTATTCTATGAAGGCACCTTTCATGTGCAGGGTTACTTGTTTTATGCAATTTTTTATTTTCTACTTTTCTTGCTATGTGAGTGATTTCATCCCACCAAGAGTCAAAAACATTGAGGTTTGTTCCAGTTATTGAACTAGAGTGTACTAGGTCACACAAACCATAACAATTTCTTGTAGTGTGTCTCGGTTTGGGAAGACAGGTACCAAATTCTTTCAATTTAAAGGCTTTCAGGCAAAAGATTTGGGAAAAGAAACAACAATTATTCATTAAGAACACTAAGAAAACCTAACAGTACACCCAAACAACCAGTCAAAAGAAAGTCCTAGGGATCCCGACAGAGTAAAACCTGCTGCAATTCCCGGAGCGGCTGTTGTGGACTTTTCCTCGGTGTGGGCGTAGACAGAGGCAGCAGCGGGCGGGAGGCAGCAAGGAGAGCCGGGCAGCCACAGCAGCAGCTCTGTTCGGTGCGGGAAACAGTAGGAACTCCGGGGGCAGGAGGCAGAAGATCCCGGAGAGAGGCTGGATGCCGTGGAGCAGCAGGGTAAGCGGTGGAGAGAAAAGCGGCACCGAAAGCATGCGAAGCGTCTTCACCTGGGCACCGCAGGGTCCGGGGACAGGAAACTCCAGTAGAGAGCGAGCCCCAGTAGAGAGTGAGCCCCCCTCGTTTTCCTGAGTCCCAGTTTATGCAGGTGGGAACGGTCAGCTCCCCCCACCTCCCCCCACTGGGTGAAGCGTCTCACAATGGGATGATATGAGCCTTAATGGCCCACCAGCAAAAGACAGTTAAGGAACATTACTGACCCAATTGTTAAAACCAGGTGGGGCAAAGGGCATTCACTCCCCCACCCCAAGAAACATTGCCCTACCTGGTTTCAACAATTGGGCAAGGCATTCACTTCCCCCATCCCCTGGAGTTACAAAAAACAAAAACCACACAGCTTCTCAACTGCTTTCAACAGATGAAAATAGAAAACAATTTTTTTTTGATTCCATAACCCAAGACATAGTGGTTGGCAGATGGGATATAGTACATCTCACCTTTCCTCCAGTAGCAGACCTGCAGACCACATATATAGGACACAGCACTAAGTGCACATAACTGAAAATCAAAAAAAGATGAGAGAAGAATTTGTAACAGGTGTAATTACTCAAATCCTGACCCAAAGGCGCAGAGACGAAGTCAACAGGAGGGCCAGAAGGCACAAGTTAACCAATTTGCAGCTGGCAGAGCTAATGTCCTTGAAATAAATGTCACAAAGCACTGGCAGCTGTCTGTCTCCTGCCAGTTAGTTTCCAGACTCTTCTCTGACTTGCTGTCCCAGGGGAATTTATATTACTTTTTCAAATGTGACGTGGCTGTTGTTTTTTGGGTTTTTTTGCTGGCTTCCCTTTTTGTACTCCATGGATTTTTTCCATTTACCTCAATTCTATCACATCAAAAGCACTGAGGATACTTTAATATGATAATGAATCATTACGTTTGGATTCTGTCATGCTTTTACATCACTGTGAAGTAAATAAAAGAATAAGAAAATATTTTCAGTGTTTTTTGCATTGAAGTGATTCTGACTTGAGAACTCTGCATTTAATGATGGTTTGGCAAAATTTTTTACGGACAAGTATCTTACTGGTCATAATATTGTGGTATTTTCTATTTTAGCAAGCAATTAATTTCAATAAAGGAAACAGAACTGATCAATAACAGCTAGAATAGATCTCAACTAGATATTATTAAAATGTAAGCAAGGGGAGTACTAAGTCTTTTTTTAATTGATGCCTCCAGAAGAACCCATCACATTGCAAACATAGCAGGATGCAGCCTTGAAAATTGTACTATGTATCTATAAATCAATAACATGAAATCCTACCTTTCTTTCTCTTTCCCTTACCCCTTCTTTCCATTATGTTTCAGGCTTAGTGGCTTGACTGTGGTAGTACAAATCTGTCAGAGAACGTTCTTTGTGTGCATATGAGTTATGCTCCAATCTCCTATTCAGGAGAAATAAATTCAGCCCCAGCTCACATAGAAAAACTGAAATGCATTCACTTCTGTTCTAGATTTCCAAAAATGCAAGAGGAGTGTTAAAAAGACATTCTCATTTCATGGCTTCCACACAGATTCCTTGCGAACCTTTCTGTATGTGTGTATATATAGTTTATATCTTTAATGAAGCTTCCTCTTACATCGGCACTGATACAAGGAAATGTGCTTCTTAACTGTCTGCACTTATTTCACTTTTCATCATGTTGTGTCCTGTCTGTGTTCATAAGGTAAAGAAGCTGCTTTTGTCTTAGTGATTACTGGGTCCATACCAAGGAGAAATTGAAAACCATTACTAGGATATTCCTTTCTACTTCTTGACTGTTGATTTTTACAAGCTGTACTGAACTACTCAAAAGTTCAGTGGAAAAACATCGTACAAGAATAAAAGAGACTATTATCGGAAAAAAAAATAAAATGTTTCTTATTCTTAAACCATATTCCAAGCCAGAAATTGTGACCCTGATATTTTTCTGGTTTTCATTTGCACTCCGTTTTGTTCTCTCTAGTGTCTCAATTTGTGAGCTCTGGTTAACAAGACATCCACTGACAATTGTTTTCTAAGTATTACTACCAAAGAAACTCATAGAATAATAGAATCATTGGGGATCAGAAGGGATCTCATCCCTGCCACAGCAGCGTCACCTAGACCAAGTTTCACAGGAACACATCCAGGCGGGCCTTGAGCGTATCCTGAGAAGGAGATTCCATAACCCCCCTGGGCAGCCTGTTCCAATGCTTCGTTGCTCTCACTGTGAAGAAGTTCCTTCTGATATTTATATGGAACCTCCTATGTTCCAGCTTGCACCTATTGCCCCTTGTCCTATCACCAGATAACATTGAGAAGAGCCTGGGTCCATCCTCCTGACACCCACTCCTCACATATTTTTAGACATTAATAAGGTCACACCTCTGCCTCCTCTTCTCCAAGCTAAAGAGACCCAGCTCCCACAGCCTTTCTTCATAAGGGAAGTGTTCTACTTCCTTCATCATCTTTGTTGCTCTATGCTGGACACCCTCCAGCAGCTCTTTGTTCTTCTTGAACTGAGGGGACCAGAGCTGGACACAATACTCCAGATGCAGTCTCACCAGTGCAGAGTAGAGGGGGGAGAAGAACCTCTCTCAGTCTGCTAACCACCCCCCTTCTGATCTTCCCCCAGGATGCTGTTGGCCCTCTTGGCCGCAAGAGCACATTGCTGGCTCATAGTCATCCTGCTGTCCACTAGGACCCCCAGGTATCTTCCTCCTACACTGCTCTCCAACAGATCAGTCCCTAATTTATACTGCTACCTGGGATTGTTCTTGCCGAGATGCAAGACTCTACACTTAACCTTGTTGTACTTAATTCAATTTCTATCTGCCCAGCTCTCTAGCCTTTCCAGGTCTCACTGAATGGCAGCACAGTCTGCTGGGGTGTTAGTGACATCACCCAACTTTGTGTTATCTTGCTGACAATGCACCCTAATCCCTCAACCAAGTCATAAATGAATGATTGAAGTGGACTGGTCCCAGTACCAATCCTTGCAGGACTCTGCTAGATACAGGCCTCCTGCTTCCTTCAACATCTTCATTTCTCTATGCTTGACACCCTCCAGCAGCTGTGTGTCCTTCTTGATCATAGAGGCACAGAACTGGACACAGTACTCCAGATGCGGTCTCACTATGCAGAGTACAGGGAAGACAAACCTCTCTTAATCTGCTAACCACCCCTATTCTGATCCACTCCAGAATGATGTTGGCCCTCCTGGCCACAAGAGCACATTGCGGGCTCATAGTCCTGCTGTCTGCTAGAACCCCCAGGTCTCTTTCTACTACACTGCTGTCCAACATCTATCCACCCGGTTATGCCCTCATAAAAGGCTATCAAACTGGTCAAGCATGACTTCCCCTTGGTGAAGCCATACTAACTGCCTCTAATGACCCTATAGTCTTTCATGTGCCTAGGACAAATTGTTCCATCACCTTTCCTGGGATGGAGGTGAGGTTGACCAATCTTTAGTTACCTGGGTCATCTTTCTTACCCTTTTTGAAGATTGGAGTGACATTTGCTAGCCTCCAGTCCTTAGGCACCTCTCCTTATCCCCATGTCTTAGAAAAGTCATTGGAGAGTGGCTTAGCAATGACTTCTGCCGTGTGCCTTAGCACACATGGGTACATCCCATCAGTCCCCATGGATTTATGTACATCTAGTTTGCTCAACTTATCCCTAACCCTGTCCTCATCATGCAAGACAGGCTCCTCTTTTGCCTTGACTTCTCTGGAGCTTCAGCAGTCTGGGCTTTGATACCAGGGCAGCTCCCAGAATTACCAAAGGAGGCAAAGAAGGTGTTCAGTATCTCTGCTTTCTTTGTATCCTCTGTCTTCAGACTACCTAGATCATTCACATTGCCTCTATGTTTAGTTTTACCTGCAGTGTATTTTAAGAAGCCCTTTCTGTTACCCTTGACCTCTCTTGCAAGAGTTTTCATTCCAAGAAGGCTTTGGCTTTCTTAGTTGCATCTCTACATTTGTACTGTGCTAAAGCATTTTTATGAAATCCTGTTTAAACAGCTTACAAGATATTGTTTCAAGATGAGAGGTGAAATATATGGCTTGGGACTAGATCACGCTGTAGCAAAAGCATAATCTGGTTTTGCCTGAAAAACTATAATAGAGCTATTTGTCTAGTAAGAGAATAAATTTGTTTAAATCCTGTGCAACAGGTTAACTAAGTTTGCTTGTTTGGTTTAACTTTTCTCTGTTGAAATAGATGGCCTAAGTGACAGAAAAATTGTAGGGAAATATATCTGGTGCATGAAACAATGTCATTATCTTGACCAGTGTACCCCAGTCTTGGTGTATTTGACTCTTTTCTTTGCTTATCTTACTACAGTCAGATATCAAAAAGGTATTTTAGTACAGAGAATATTAGATCACATTAATATTTTCCAACATATACTAAGTTTATAATTTTATCTTGATGTCATTTTTGACAGCTAAATCTCACATTGGAATTAGCAAGGATTGGGACAGGAAACTACTAAATATTTGCATATATTCTCATCAGCACTGGAATTTTTTAAAGCTCTGCTTGATACCATTCACCATATTTAGACTGTGGATTTCTTTCTGTTTATTATGGCCATTTCTGCAAAATGAATATATAGAAATATAGTGTCATAAAATTATAGTAACTACAGTGTGACATGCCACAGTGGACAATTGCAAACTGCAGTCAAGGTCTAATTCCTTTTACTTCGCATTTAAGTTGTTTTCATTCCCCGTTAAAGGTAAATGCTATCTATTACAAAATCTGTAAGTGTAGTTAACAATCACACACTACTGATTCTTTACTGATTCTGTAACCTTCTTTGCAGCAAGCCTGCAAATGCTGTAGTTCAGCACTACATACTGTCACGTTAGGGCTTATCGTTTCAAATGAGGTAATCTTTTATTTTGTAAGAAGATCTGAAATGAAGTCTGCTGTTTTTGGAACAGATTCATATGTACCATTTCTTTTCTGAGGCTACTAAAGGATAAGTATCAACCAGGGTCTGGCCTGATACTGCATGATTTGCAACCTTTTCCTAATATTTATTGGCTGTCCATCTGTTTGTACATGTAATATTTGTTTCTACAGGCATTTTCAGACCATCTGTATTTCACTGCATTCAATATCCTCATACAGGCCTGAATATTACTGTCAGTACTCTTGCCCTTTGTTGTTATTTGCAATTAATTACGGTAGACTTACCAGACTTTTCTCCCAGAATTTGAGAGGATGTTGCCTTACTGTTGGCTTATTCTTCCCCTTTGTTTGATAAATAGTTACTGTCATGGCTCAATAAGGCATGAGATGCATTCTGTTAAATTCTGGCAGCTTGTATTTGCTGAGAATGCTTCCCTGATCCTCCCAGATTTCCACCTGATTTCATTCAATTATTTACCTTCATTAATTTCTTGCATGGCTGTATGGTCAATCATGTGTCCATTATTAACACTGATAGGATAAAGATTCTAATGAAGGTTTTTTACTAAGTTGAAAAGAGGAAATTTTGATTTATACTTCTTTTTCAATTCAGATGGTAGATGAATAGCTAGCACTAGATGGGCATGCTGGCATAGACATTTTTTCATTATTTTTGAAGTTTACACCTAGTGGATTTTATATACAGAAGCAGATGTAAGTATGCTCAGTTTAATGCAGGGATATTTACATCTGAGTTTTTAGTTTTTAAAAAATAAGTTGACGAAGGTGGAAAAAAAATTAAAGTTACTTGATTTTTATCAAACCCATTATTAAACGTATTTCCCATAAAAAATGGTATTCAGGGGCCTATCTGTTTTCCTTTGTTACTTGTGAATGTATGTAAATATGTATACCTATACACATATATACATGTAGATACATATATAATACTATGGAGGACTAATTGTATTGTGCAATTAACTAATGTTAGTTGTAAGAGCTGTGCAGCTTGCTTGGGTGGGAGTTTTTCACATATCTCATCTTATGCTTTCCCCAGGCCACATTGCATGAATTTTCAATGAAAAAAAAAAATCTGAACCTTCTTCACCTTATATCTAATGTATATTTTTCTGGCATAGGATAGACTCCTGTTGCTTTATTCAAAATCATTGTCACTAATATCTGTTGGTTGAGATAGGGATATATCTCATGCAGCAGCATGACAAACTAATTTGATGGTCTTTTATGATGGCGTTACAGCACAAGTGGACAAGGGAAGAGCAACCGACATCATCTACCTGGACTTGTGTAAAGCATTTGACACTGTCCTTCATGACATCCTGGTCACCAAACCAGAAAAACATGGACTTGATGAACAGACCACTTGCTGGATAATGAATTGGCTGTATGGTCGCACTCAAAGAGTTGTGGTCAATGGCTCAAAGTCTATATGGAAAGCAGTTACAAGTGGCATCCCTCAAGGGTCAGTACTGGCACCAGTGGTGTTTAACACCCTTGTCAGCAATATGGACATTAGATCTGCGTGCACCTTGTAATGATTTAGCCATGTATAGGGTGAACCATTCACAGAACTCCTACTTACAATTAGAAGTAAGGATAAAGATTTAAATAATTCCCAATTATTTAAATAGCAATTCGATTAAGTAAGTCAAGAAGGTGGAACAAAAGGTATTTATTTATTAAAACCTAAGCTAAACAAACAAAAAGTTTATCTAAACAAAGATAAGCTAAACAAACATAGATAAGCTAATCAAAATAAACAAAAAGCTTCTCAAACGAAGAATTTTTAAAATAAACAATCAATCTTTCTGAGGAGTTGCAATGCTGCCACTCACTCACCCAATGACACTATAGGATAAGAAA
Source organism: Upupa epops (assembly GCA_013397515.1). Lineage (NCBI taxonomy): Eukaryota > Metazoa > Chordata > Aves > Bucerotiformes > Upupidae > Upupa > Upupa epops. The sequence goes on along the minus strand of VZRI01012099.1, from coordinate 15,719 downwards.
AGAACTTCTCTCTGGGAGCTGCTATTTTAGCCACTTACCAAGAGAAGATGTCAGTCCTTGAGGAGTTACAATATATCCATTTGTTCACTGGAGGATGCTGTAGGATAAGAAATGACATCTCCCTCTGAAAGCTGTTGTTCTAGCTGCCCAGCACCAGAGGGCTCCAGCTCAGACTTGTCACTTCATGAAATAGTAAATGATGGACAGACATTGGGCTCCCACCTTCGGTGGAAGTGATGAAAGTGAGTGGGTAGATACGTGACATATCCCAGGATGTTGGAAGCCACCCTAGACCAAGCCAATACCCACTTTTTTCACACTATTTCAAGATCATGAGTTGTTCAGGAAAGAGGGGGGAAGAACTGGGTTTCTCCCTAAACAGTTCTTTCAAAAGGTTGTACAGAGAGGTAAAAGAGGCAGGAAGCTAATCCCCACTGTGGAGAAAACTTCTGCCAAAAGTGGAGTATCCACAGAGCAAGGAGTGATTTAAGTCAAACCCACAGAAATGCCCAGACAGAGAGAGAGAGCAACAGGGCTCAACATGATCCCCACCTCCACTGTGTTCTCACAGCCCTCATATCGTCTTGGGGGAGCCCAGAGAGGGAGCAAGAAAGGAAATAGTCTGGGGGAGAAAAAGAATTGCAAAGGGGAATCTGCCAAGAAAGTAGCAGATTAAATGTCCTTTTATGGCTCACTGAACTCCATGATTAATGGCTTGTTGTCTCCCTCCTTATTGTCCAGGGGGTGTCTCCCTCAAGGTGTCTCAAGACTGTGGGGCAGAGTTTGCACTGATGGTGACTAATGCTTGCAGATGGAATAATGGTGACTGACCCCATGAGCAAAAAGCATAACTATTTATAACCTTTCAGAAGACCCTCCTGTCCAGCAGCTTATCCAATAATTAATAATCAACAAGCTCTCTAACAGAATGAGTGACAATAAATACTTCCAATCTGGGATTGTAAAGCTATCACCCCACCTTGAGAGACATAAATCTTATCCAGTCAGGCGGAAAGGAATGTGTATGGAACAATGCAGTATCTACTTCCTGCAAAACCGTAACATTTCACCCTTTGTATTTTCCATACACTCATTTCTGACTTTCATTGAAGTTTTTCAGCTGGGGTCAATGTACCTTGTGGAATGCAATGCATTTCACAGTTTCTCTACATAATGCAATAGGACCTTGAGCAAAAACAACTCTCTTAAGAGGTATTCCCTCTCCTGTGGGAAAGGAAAAGACTTACTGGGCAAGTCCTACTAATGAACTACAGGAACCATATCTCCTTCCACTGTGCGTAGAAGCTGTCATCTAGCAGGTCCTGGTCAGTTAACCAATTTTCTGCTGTTTACCAGCTATGTGCCTTTAGCTGGGTTCTTGTCCCAGTTTTTGTAAGTTCTGCCACTCCTGGCTTTAAGAACAGTCTTCAGCAGACCATTGTAGTGTTCAACCTTACCAGATGTGGGTGCATGTTAAGGAATATAATATGTCCATTCAATACCATGGCTTTTAGCCCAGACACCAAACAATTTGTTTTTGAAGTGTGTTCCACTGTCTGATTCAATTCTTTCTGGAGTTTTATGTCACCACAGGATCTGTTTCTCCAAACCTTCTGTGGTGCTCTAGGCATTTGCAGTAACTGTGGGGTATGTCTCTGACCATCTGGTAGAAGTTTCCACCATGGTTAGCACATACTGCTTGCCTGCTTGAGTCTTAGGAAGAGTGATGAAATCCATCTTCCAGGCTTCCCCATCTCTCTTCATACCAAAAAGTTTTCATCCTTTTTGCCTGCTTTATGTCAGCCCAAGTATCACAGTCACAAATTACTTATGCTACAGTATTCATGGTTAAATCCACTCCTCTCTCAAGCCCAGAGGTAAGTAGCATCTCTTCCCCTGGTGGTTGGAGAAATCTTGTGCCAAGCAAGCTAAGAGTAGTTGGCTTTTATTATCCCAATCTAAATCAATCAGCAACAACTTTGACTGCCTCATCTGCTTCATGAATATGCTGCTTGTATTCAGTAGCCTTGTACGTAGTCACATTCACATCTGTTTTCACCTCCTGTACTCTAATTGAGTAGCAATATCGTGTCACAGTTTAGTAGCCCAAATTTGCTTTCCTTTATACAGCCAATTATTCTTTTACCACCCTTTCCTCAAACTTCAAATGGCATTAGTGCCCATCCAGGAATCAGTATAGAGATAAAGTTTTGGCCATTTCTCTCGTTCTGCAAGCTGGACTGCTTTGACCTCTGCAAATAGCCTTGATTCTCCTCTTCCTTCAACTGCTTCTGTAACTTTTCTAGTAGGACTCCAAACAGGCTGTCCATTTCTGTCGGTTACGTACTATCTGTGAAAAGACCAGATTTCTTTTCATTGTCAGAAAGTTCGTTGAAGGGTGGCACTTCATCAGCAAGTTTTACTGGCTCATCTGGTAGCTTTTTTGAGTCCAAGCCTTCTGGACAATGGATGATTACTTCCAGAAGGCCAGGGCAGTTGTGACATCCAGTTTTGGCTCTCTGAGCAATCACAGCAATCCACTTGCTCCAGGTAGAGTCAGAAGCAGTGTGTTGACAGTCACTGGTTTTTTTTGAACATCCATCCCAGGACAGGCAACTGAGGTACCAGAAAAAGCTATGTTTCAGTACTGCTCAATTCTGATGCTGCATGAATCCCTTTGTAGGCAGCCAGTATCTATCCTCCTCACCTGGAGTGTAATTACCTTCTGATCCACAATATCCTTGATTCCGAAATCCCAAGGGCCCTCCCATTGTTTCTCCTACAGCTTTCTGCCAAAGGCTTCAAGTTGGACTATTATCTGCATCCTCTATGTGTAGAGGATATTTTTAATATCTGGTAAGGTTTCCATTGGTCCCAAAGCTATAGCATGAGCAATTTCTTAGTTGATTTGTTGAAAAGCGGTTTGCTGTTGGGGACCCCAATTAAACACTCCTTTCTTTTCTAAGTCATGGGGATCAGGAGAGGTGCCTAGGGACTGGAGGTTAGCAAATATCACTCCAATCTTCAAAAAGGGTAAGAAGGAGGACCCAGGTAACTATAGACCGGTCAGCCTCACCTCCCTCCCAGGGAAGGTGATGGAGCAATATGTCCTGGATGCTGTTTCTAGGCACATCAAGAACAAGAGGGTCATTAGGGACAATCAACATAGCTTCACTGTGGGAAGTCACACTTGACCAAAGGATAGCTTTTTATGTGGGCAGAATCATGTGGATAGATAATGGCAAAGCAGCTGATGTAGTCTGCTGAAATGACACCATCCCACACAACAACCTCATGGAAAAGTACCTATAGTCTGCTGTGTAAAACACTGCATGGCCAGGCCCAAAGTGTTGTGGTCAGTGGAGTTAAATATGGTTGGCGCCTGGCCATGCTGTGTCCCCCAAGGCTCAGTACCGTGGTCACTCCTGTTTAACTTCTTTGCCAGTGTTCTTTATGAGAGCACTTCATGCACCCTCAGTAAGTTCACAGATGACACAAGGGAGGGAATGTTGATATACTGGAGAGTAGTATTGCTTTACAGAGGGACCTGGACTGAAGCCACTTGCTTGAGTTTCAGTAAGACCAAGTGTTGGATCTTGCATTTTGGTTACAAGCAATGTTATAGGCTTGAGGAAGAGCAGCTGGAATGCTGACTGGCAGAAAAGAACCTTGGTGTATTGATTGATGGCTGAATATAAGCCAGCAGTGTGCTCAGGTGTTCAAGAATACCAATGGCATCCTGGCTTGTGTGTCCAGAAGGGCTAAGAAAGTAATCCTTTCCGTGTACTGGTAAGTTCCCAACTTGAGTATTTTGTTCAGTTTTGGACATCTCAGCACTGAAAAGACATTGAGGTGCTGGAGCAGATCCAAAGAGGAGCAACAAGGCCACTGAGCAGTTTGGAGACCATACCCTAGGGGGAGCAGCTGAGTGATCTGGGGCTGAGGAGAGACAGAGAGGAGATATTGCTCTCTACAAATACCTGAAAGGAGGTTGCAATAAGGGTGGGGTTGGTCTCTTCTCACTGGTGACAGAACAATAGGAAATGGCCTCAGGTTGCACCAGGGGGCTTTAGGTTGGATATCAGGAAGAAACTTATTTACAGGAAGGGTTGTTACACACTGGGACAGACTCTCCAGGAAGGTGGCTGAGTCACCATCCCTGAATGTCTTTAAAATTTTTTTGGATGTGGTGCTCATGGACATGCTTAGCAAAAGGTTGTTAGAGACATTTTACTAGGGTTATGTCAAGATTGGACTCAATGATCTTGATCTTTATCAATCTGAACAAATCTGAGTATTTTGAATCTTGGTGAGAATCAAAACTTCTAATTCAATAGCAGTATTTCAAGACAAAACAAGAAAGACTGCTTCTTCATGCCATGAAAATTCAGCAACATACAATTTCAAGATTTTTTAAGACATTATAATCTATATCTGAGTGATGATAAAGAAGACAATAAAACAAGAATCTTTGGAATATGAGTCTATGGCCATTCCATCCTGGAAAAAAAAACAATCTTGTTTCATTAAGCTAAGCAGGGTTGGACCAGGAGACTGTCTGGGTGTAGTGGGTACTGTAGGCTTACCCTGCTCCAGCAGGGGGAGTTGAACGTAGAAGATCTTTGGAGAATCCTTCCAAACTCCAAGGCATTCTGTGATTCTGTTCAGTACGATTAATTGAGGCTGTTAAAAATTGATAAAGATCGATCTCCATCTCACTCATCTGTACCAAGCTTTTGATTGTAACAGAGTTTTTGCCTCTGAAAAGTGCTGATTTTATTCTTACAAGAAAAACTCATTAACAAATGTCTGTACTATGTGCTTCTTTGTAGAGATACTGTATTACAAATTTTAGCTTTCTAATAATTGGCTTAAAATAGGAAGTAATATTTGCATGTTAAGGTCATAGGAAAGAATCTATGACATGTAATCTTAGAATAAGAAAAGCCTTTTGCACTGGGGATGTATCATGTATCCATAGTCAATCAGAAAAAAATTATATATGAAATATATGAAATTATACTGCAATGCAAGCTAAAAATATATAGAAAAATAAAGTGTAAATAAAGATAAGGAAAAGATAAGGAACTTCTGGATTAAGTCACTTGGTCAAGTAAGGTCTAAGTAGAGATTATTAAGGTGGTGGGATTGACTCTGAGATCTCTTTGGACTCTACTTTTGTTTGAGTCATGGCAAGTTAATAATTTTTAACAATGAGAGTCAGAAGTATAATATTGTTTAGATGTTAAATTTAATAAAATTGTGGTTCTACTTGTGTGTACGTTGATAACACAAGTATGTAATGGTTTAGAATGAGGGTCTAAATCAGTTTGCGTTGGTGCTTGCAATTCAAGCACAGCAACAAGCTCTTGCCAAGAATTCAACAGGCAATGAAGCAACTTTGCTATAAAGAAAAGAATTTATTTAAACAATGACCAATAAGAAAAGGAAAAAAGTGCCCAAATAAGTAAAAGTATCAAAAAGGTAAGACAGACACTGTATCACAATGCCTTTTCTCTGAGAGAAATGGGAGACAGCTAACACATCAGTTTTCTGGCCTTAACTGAGAGCTCTGGGACAGTNTCAGCCCTCCCTCATGTCTCAGGCATACTTCTAGTTCCCCTCGATTAGGGGGCTCTTCTTTGAGGCTACATCAGTGTCAAATGTAGAACTATAACAGAATCACAGACTATCTGTTTGCCAAAGGTATAGGAGATTTGGTACTTATGATGTCTCTCTCATCAGAGTATACAGGATCTTTGCCAGTCTGGTGGAGACAAAGGTCACATGGGGCAATGCCTGTTGTGGTAGACAGGCCTGCTACAGGACTTTCTCCCCTGTGGTGAAGGCTCTGAGGGAGGGAGAGTGTTAATAGATCACTGCTGACTGGCATCTTCAAAGGTGATCAGGCTGTGGAAGCAGTGTGGAGGACCTGCCCCTCTGGCTCGCTGCCAGGAATCAGAACAAGCTGCTGCTTTCTGTGTTTGAGCTCTCAGAGAAAGAGGGTAGATCTGCAGTTTTGCCCTCAGCAAAGGAGGCTACAGGTGTGGGCAGCTGCTCATCTTTTCAGCTCACTGCCGGGAGTCAGGATGAACTGGTGTTGGCCACAGTCCAAGCATCACAGACTTCAGTATCTTATTTTGCAAGCCAACAGCACGGTCAGCCTCACTTCCATCCCAGAGAAGGTGATGGAACAATTTGTCCTAGATGCTGTCTCTAGGCACATCAAGAACAAGAGGGTCATTAGGGACAGTCACTGTGGCTTTACCAAGGGGAAGTCATGCTTGGCCAACTTGATAGCCTTTTAGGAGGGCATAACCGGGTGGACAGATGATAGCAGAGCAGTGGATGTGGTCTATCTTGACTGCGGTAAGGCATTTGACACGGTCTCACACAGCATCCTCGCAGCCAAACTGAGGCAGTGTGGACTGGATGATTGGGTAGTGAGGTGGATTGTAGACTGTCTGCAGGATAACAACCAGAGAGTGGTGGTCAATGAGACAGAGTCTAGTTGGAGGTCTGTATCTAATGGAGTCCCCCAAGCATTTGTACTGGGACCAGTCTTATTCAATCTATTCATTAATGATTTGGATTAGAGATTATAGGGTGCACTGTCAGCAAGTTTGCTGATAACACAAAGCTGGGTGGTGTTGCCGACACCCCAGCAGACTGTGCTGCCATTCAGTGAGACCTGGAAAGGCTAGAGAGCTGGGCGGAGAGAAACTTAATGAGGTACAACAAGAGTAAGTGCAGAGCCTTGCATCTGGGCAAGAACAACCCAAGGTAGTAGTATAAACTGGGGACAGATCTGTTGGACAGCAGTGGAGGAGAAAGGGACCTGGGGGTCCTAGTGGACAGCAGGATGACTATGAGCCAGTAATGTGCTCTTGCGGCCAAGAGGGCCAACAGCATCCTGGGGGAAGATCAGAAGGGAGTGGTTAGCAGATCGAGAGAGGTTCTTCTCCCCCCTCTACTCTGCACTGGTGAAACCGCATCTGGAGTATACCCAGTTCTGAGCCACTATGATCAAGAAGGACACAAGAGCTGCTGGAGGGTGTCAAGCATAGAGCAATGAGATGATGAAGGAAGTAGACGTCCGTTATAAGGAAGGCTGAGGGAGCTGAGTTTCTTGAGTTTGGAGAAGAGGAGGCTGAGGGGTAACCTCATTCATGTCTATACATATGTGAGGGGTGGGTGTCAGAAGGATGGACCCAGGCTCTTCTCAAAGTCATCTAGTGATAGAACAAGGGGCAGTGTGTGCAAGCTGGAACATAGGAGATTCCATATAAATATCAGAAATAACTTCACAATGAGGGTAACGGAGCATTGGAACAGGCTGCCCAGGGGAGTTGTGTAGTCTCCGTCTCTGGAGATGTTCCAAGACCTGCCTGGATGTGTTCCTGTGCAACTTGGTTTAGGTGATTATGCTGTGGCAGGGTCATTGGACTAGATGAACTTTCGAGGTCCCATCAAATGCTTAATGATTCTATGATTCTATGCTCCGTGCTGCAGTTAAGAATTGCAGTCTCAAAGTAATTTTTTATCTTTACTAGCTTTCACAAATTTCATAGATTTTAGATTTTTGTCCCTTTTGTCTCCTGAGTTTGTAAAAGATAGTAATAATATCCTAGTCTGCTTTCCTTCTTGGCTTAAATCACACGAATGTTTTTTTAGAATTCTACTAAATAGCAAAGAGCAGCTTTGTAATACCATAACCAATGGGAATCAGATCTCTTCCAGGAAGTTTTAATCTGTAATCTTATAGCCTCTGCTGAACTGCTTTAGTGCTGCATGACTGGATGTGAGAAGTGCTGCATGGCTGACACTCTTCCTAGAAAACACATCCCACTTCATTCTGTAGCTCTTGGTCACTTGGTAGGAATAGCTCAGTGAAACTGTCTCCTGGTAGTTAAGAATAGGATTATCTTGCATTAGATTAATTTAGGTCATTGTAATGGTCTGTATGAATCAGTACCTGGCTCATATGCTTCCAGAAATGCATAAGAGCAGCTGAATATTTAAGTGCTGTAGGGTTTGCATCTGGATTTAACAGTTTCCTCACCCATGAATCTGCCATCAAACTGCATCTGCCCTTTTGAATTTTTTCCAGTTTTTAGGCTGAGCAATCTCTCAAATGCCATTCTGCTGTGTGTTATCAAACAGTTTTCCCATTTCACCATGAGACAGATTGTATGAAATAATTAGATGCTATAAAAAAACATTATTTTTTTCTGTTCTTCCATACAGCCATATAAAATCCTTCAAAAATTCCCTAACATCCAGAGCATCAGATTCCCTGCTTTTTTAATCTGGTCTGCCCACAGGTCCCTCATTTTAGTAAATTTGAACCTAGTTATATATATCTGTGAAATGTATGTTTACAAACATTCTTTATCCATATCAATCATGATGCCATATATATATTTCTGTACATACCCATGTACAGATACCACATATGCTTTTCATGTATGTATTTAAATGTATGTCTAAGTTCAAACATAGTATACAGAGCTTTATATCACAGTATCACAGTAATGATGAGGCTGGAAAAGACCCTAAAGATCATCCAGTCCAACCTAAAACCAACCAAGTAAACCTAAACATCTGACATCTAGATCATGCCACTCAGAACTTCATCCAGCCTAACCTTAAACACCTCCAGAGATGGTGACCCAACCACCTCCATGGGCAGTCCATTGCAAAATGGAGTGCAAAACACTCTTTCAGTAAAAAATCTTTTCCTAATGTCAAGTCTAAACCTCCCACAATGGAGCTTAAGACTGTGACCCCTTGTCCTTTCTCCAGTGTCCAGGGAAAAAAGACCAACCTCTGCCTGACCACAACCACCCTTTAGGTAGTTGTAGACAGCGACAAGGTCACCATTGAGCCTCCTCTTTTCCAGGCTAAACAGACCCAGCTCCATCAGCCTCTCCTCATAGGGCTTACCTTCCAGGCCCTTTACCATTCTAGTTGCTCTTCTCTGGACTCATTCCAACACCTTGACATCCTAAACTGAGGGGCCCAGAATTGAACGCAATATAAGTCTACACTTAAATGTATAAGCTAGAATGGGAACTGCAAAGCAGTAGGAAAGCAATGATATCAGCAGCACCTTCATTTAGATCCATTGTGAATAGAGTACAAAATGAGATAAAATATTATTAAAAATATTTATAAATGGAACATTTATAAACAAAACATTTAAAACATTTAAAACATTTCATATACTTTATCTTACTGATGTGAAAAGATAAAGGGAAATTTAAGTGTCATCTAGAATGAGACCTAAATTGTCATTTTCTTGCACTTGTTTGAAGATTCCATGTAATTTTCACATACGTATCTGTCTTCTCACATCTCTCTGACAAATGCAGCATTCCATTTTTAGCAGACCTGCTAAAGATTTATTGTTTTCTTTTATTTTTTTTTTTCTGGAGTGAAACATGCACTGGACCAACAATAATTAATGTTTTGATTTCACTTGTACAAAATGTTATAAAGTGTTTTTATGATTTTTCTTGGGTGTAAGGGAGAAGTTCAATATTTTTTATATTTGCTTTTGTGAATATAACTGCAACAAAACCAGTATTTGTTTGGAATGTTATGCAAAATTAAATGTTTATGCTGGGACATGTTTATATTTTAATACAAACTAATTTGTCTTTGAGCAATTTGCCCTTGCCTGACCCTGAACTGAATACAGCTCTGTAGACATGTTAATCAAGTGCACTTCTTTTACTTGATGACCTGTATTTGGATGTGCTCTTAGACATATTTTAATCTGCAGTTCATTAGCCCAAACCAAATGAGAAATTTATCACTCGTCGGACAAACAATATGTAGTATAAGCATACCTTCAAGACAATTATTTATGGGAATTTAGCAACTTCGTATGTTAATGCACTTGCATAGCATGTCAGAGTTCATAGATCATTACATTCAGAATATTTCAATGTGGTACAGGTAGCTGGAAGTAGAAGAAATACATTAACATTGAATTATGGAAGGAGAGAACAAAATACCTGACTTATGTATTGTAACTGACAAATGTTCCTTAATTCAGTGTGAAAATACTACTGAAATATTATCTTTCAGGTTTGTGTTTTAATTTGGATTTCAGCTTTCAAAAAATTCTCATTGTAATGATCCTCCTCTGTTTATATATTTTTGCCTAAAAGTTTCAGGTTCTCAGAATTCAAAAGCTCACATTTAATCATGCTATTTTTTATTAGGCATTTGTTTGTTAATTAAGAGATTATCACTAAAACTGTTATTAGTCAATACTACCTTTATTACCATACCTCAGACTTTGAAATTCATCTGATGTTATTGCAATCTTTTTTAATCTTAGATATAGTCTTTACTTTTCTTTAGTCTACCTGTTCGTCAGTTCTCTGTATGAAATATATTCCCATCTTTATCAGCATGTACTCATTCTTTATGGTTCTATGACAGACACACATTTGCCTTGTGTCACTATGCCTCTGTTTGCTAATGCCCTACAAGGCAGCACTGGCTAATTCAAGTTCATGGAAAGGTTCACAAATCCATGGGACCCATTGGGATTCATGACAGGTTCTGATGGAACTTATGGAAGAAATTGCTAGGCCACTGACCATTGTATTTGAGAAATCATGGCAGTCCAGTGAAGTTCCTGTTGACTGAAAAATACAATCCCCACTTCAAAAAAGGGAAAAAAAGATGATCCAGGGAACTGCAGACCAGTCAGTCTGAGCTCCGTGCCTAGCAATATCATGGAGTATATCCTGGAAACTATGCTAGGCATATGGGAAATAAGGAGTGATTGGTGACAGCCAACATGTCTTTATTAAGAGCAGGCCATGCCTACAAATTTGTGTCATGTCCTGATCTTAGTGAATGGAGTGACTCAGGTTCATGGATTCACTTGAGGTCAAATTATAGAGACTTACTCCATAGGTCCACAGGAAAGTCAAAGTTTACTGAAATTACCAAATTCCAAACTCAGAAGGCACAGAAATCACTACTGTTACTAGATCACAAATCTTTGAAAGTCCATCTTAACTCATAGAAGAGGGAAAAGAGAAAATGGAGATGAGACTTTAGGTCCAATCACTCAGGACTGCAGGCTCTGGCTCTCCATCCCACCTGGCTCCTTGTTTTTTCCAAATTTTGGAGAAATTCCTTAGTTCCTCTGGCTGTCTTCTCAGTGAGTTTCAGCTTCATGGACAGCAGAGTGTGGTGGTGGTTGTAGACCATCAGTTTCTCTTCACTCCCTCAGCCTCACTGATTTTTGATGTCCAGCAGTCCTTTAGTCAGGCTGTCATCCTGACTGCAAGCTCAGGGGAGCTGAGGTCAAGCCCTTCACTGTTTAAATCTCTCCATTTTATCCTTGCTGGCAGGGGTGGTTTTCTTCCTCTTCCTCCAATAGTATGATGGATTTTGTTCTCATGGTCTGAGAAAAAGCAATGGCCAGTGTCCTGGGTTAAAATGAAGATACAGATCAGTTCTGGGTTGGTGCCTGCAATTCAAGCACACCAACCACTTCTCACCAATAATTAAACAGGAGATGAAGCAACTGTGCTAAAAATGAAAGAATTTTTTGAATCCACAATCAAGAAGAAAAGGAAAAATCCCTAAATAAGTAAAAGAATCAAAAAAAGTAAAGCAGAAACTTGATCACAATGTCATTACACACACTGAGAAATGGGAGACAGCTAACGTATCAGTTTTTTAATTCAAATGAGAGCCCTAGGAAACAATACACTCTAATCAGAGGGGAAATTCAGCCATCCCCTCAATCCATAGAACTCAGCAGGGCTCCTGAGGCCCTCTTACATTGTGATTCTTGTGGAAAAGTTCCTTTTCCTGTCCTTTTGCAGATGCCATCTTTCCCTGTATATCTCAGACATGCTTCTAACTCCTCTCATCTTCAAAGTTCTTCACAATATGACTATGGCCAGCTGACCTTCCAGGCTGTGGCAGCATCTCAGATACAGGAACAGACACTTCAGAACTCCAGTCTCTTTTTTGTTTGCCAAAGGTTTAAGAGATCAGTTCCATCTGCTCTTCTAGCACAAACCTTCTGGCCAAGAAGACTGAGCAAGACAGCAGCTCAGCATGCCAGCTCTTGGAAGAGCTCCTGGGCCTGCCCGCTGCACAGTGGTGATCTCTCCCAGCAGGTGCAGTCCCCCTCCGTTACCATGTTCACAAATTATCTTCTCTTTGTTTATAATTGTTTGAGTCATCTTGCTTGCTGCTAATCAAAATCCAACTATTGGGTGGCCACATATGACAGGAATAGAGCATACTTGGATGAGGGTGGAGAAACTCATGTCATCTCCCTGGACTTGGACAAGGCATTTGATTCTATCGTGCATGGCATCCTTGTCTCTAAAATGGAAAGAGATAGATTTGACAGATGGAGCATTGGCTGGATGGATTTTCAAAGATTTGCAATCAATGGCTTGATGTTCAAGTGGAGGTCAGTTACAGGTGGTGCTCCTCAGGTTTGGGTCTGCTGCTTAACACCTTTGTTGATGAAATGGACAGTGACTTTGAGTGCACTCTTTGCAAATTTGATGATGACTCAAAGTTCTGTGAAGTGTGCTGGAGGGAAGAGGGGCCATCCAGAGGGACCTTGACAGGCTTGAGAGCTGGGCCCTCACAAACTGCATGAGTTTCAACAAGGCCAAGAACAGGGTACTACATCTGTGTCAGGGCAGTCCCATGCTGGGTGTTGAATGGATTGAGTGCAACGCTGATGAAGATTTGGGTTGTTGGTGGATGAGCTGGCAAAACATGAGTGCAGGCCAGAAAGCCATCCATATCCTGGGCTGTAACTAAAGAATTGTGACCAGAAGGTCAAGAGAGGTGATTCTTACACTCTGCTCTGCTCTTGTGAGACTTCACCTGGAGTATCACCTCCAGTTCTGGAGTCCTCAATATAAGAAGGACAGATAATTGTTGGAACAAGTCTAGATGAGGGCTGCAAGAATGATCAGAACACTAGAGGATGTCTCTTGTGAGGATAGGCTGAGAGATTTGGGGCTGTTCAGCCTGAAAAAGAGGAGGATATGGGGGGCACTTATCTGAATGGGACCTGCTGTAAGGCTCGAGATGAACCTTTTAAGAGGGGCTGTAGTGACAGGGCAATGGGGAATGGATTCAAACTAAAAGGGGATAAATCTAAATTAGAAGATGATCAGACATTGGAAAATGTTGCCCATTGAGGTCATGGATGCCCTCTCCCTGGAAGTGTTTGAGGCTAGGTTAGATAGGGCTTTGAACAACCAGGTTTAGTGAGAGGTGTCCCTGCCTGTGACAGGGAGTTGGATGTTCTCTGAGGTCACTTCCAACCTAAGCAATTCTATGATTCTGTGAAGTATTTTCTATATTGGAATTAAGATGTTTGAATGCTTTCAAGCACTTAGATTATTTCTTTGTGTGTTCTTTTCTCAATTAACCATTTTTCAGAGGAGACGGTTCTCAGATTGTTTTCATGTAGAAGTCCTGCGGTTGTCGAATAGTTTTATTTATTTGTGTGCTTATAGAGTGCTTGCAGGTACTTGGACTTTATCTTAAAACTAAGTATATATTTAGTATGCTTACTGCATGGCACAGATCAGCATCATTGTTTTGGTTAGTTTCTAAAGTGATATGTGTTTTTAACATTTAATATTGCAGAACTCGAATTATCACAGTTCTTTGTAGACATCAGTGGTACATTAATTTACTATGAAACATCAAGGTGAAACCATAACATATCAGTAAAAAGTGATATAAGTAACTTTCTGTATTATATCTTTTCTAGAAAAGGGGGCTAGGTTGTACTTGCTGTCTAGTGCACACTGCCTGACCAAGCAGAGCCTTTTGAATAAGCCATATTGCTCCAGCTACAGGAAGCTTCTCACTCTCAGGTTCTTGTCCTGTTGGGTACTTCAACCAGCCTTATATCTCCTGGATGAAAGCAAGTTGAAGGTAATCCAGGAGACTCTGTGAGTGCCTAAAGGATAACATGTTAAAACAGGAAACAGATCTACTTGGGAGCATGTGATTCTGGACTTAATAGTCACCATCACAAGTAAACTAATTGTTTACATCAAAATTGGAGGCAACCTGAGCTGCAGTGATCACACGCTGGTAGAATGCACATTTCTGAATAAATGGATTAGGCAAAGAGTAAAGTCAGGACCCTGAATTTTAGAAAAGGAAAATTCCTTCAGCTCTTCAAGTCAATTGGATTGGTTATGGGAAAATGGCCCAAAGTAACAAGGGAGCAGAACAGAGCTAGCAGATCTTTAAGGACACTTTACAAAGAGTAAAGTAGTTCTTGATTTCCAGGTGTAAGAAATCAGGCAAAGAAATGAAGAGACCAACATGGCTGAGTTGAGAACTGCTGCTCAAACTAAAAGAAAAGAAAGAACTATATAGGCAGTGGAAGCAGGGGGAAGTATACTGGAAGGGTACAGATACATTCCCCAATTGTATAAAGATAAAACAAGTAAAGCCAACATGTGGCTGGAGCTGAAATTGGCAAGGGACACAAAGAATAATAGGAAGGGATTCTACAGGTATGTCAGCAAGAGATATACCTCTACTGAATACAATGGACAAGCTGGTAAAACAGGACTAAGAGAAGGCTGAGGTACTCAAAAGCTTAACTTTCAGTCTTCCCTCAGCTCTCAAGTGAATGGACCACAAGATGGGGACCAGGAGGGTAAAGTCTCTCCCACTGTAGGACATCAGGTTAGTGACCACCTGAGGAACATGAGCATTTACAACTCTTTGGGACCTGATGAGATACATTCTAGAGTCCCAAGAGAATGAATTCTGTGAAGTAGTTTCCAGAAGCCATGCTCCATGATATTTGGAAAGTCCTGGCAGTCAGGTGATGTCTCCAGTGGAAGACTGGAAATTTTTGCAATCATGTTTAAAAATGGATGGACCATTCAATGGATAAAGAATTGGTTGGGTAATTCAATCCAGAGGGTAATGGTTGAAAGCTTGATGTCCTGATGGTGCATCATTGGAGTACTGTGACCAGTATAGTATTGACCCTGAGCGCAGGGTCAATGGGAATAGGTCTCTGGCTGACAGCATGAATGCAAACAGATCAAGTGTGCTACCTTAAGAAGTTCACCAGCTACAGTGCACCTGCAGAATAGGCATGAGGCTCTGCAGAAGGAACAGGTCATCAGCAAGGATAAGGACTAAAAAAGCCCAGTAACTGCACCAAAGACATGACTCAAGCAAGCCATCAAAACCAATCCTGAAAAGAAACCCTGAAGGATCATTGTTAGAGGAGACTCCTTTCTGAATAGAAGGCCCAATATGCAGACCAATTTATAGAGAGGTATGCTGCTTCCCTGATGTAGAAGTAGGGGACATTTTAGGTAAAATCCCCAATCTCATGAGACCTTCATACTACTACCCACTTTTGTTCTTTCAAGTGGGTAGTGATGATGCAAGAATAAGAAGATCAAGATCAATTAAGAGAGATTTCAGGACCTTAGGGCAACTGCTAAAGGGATTAGGAGCTCAAGTCGTGTTCTTTTCTACCTCTCTAACATCAGCCATGGATGAGGGAACATTTGCGAAACACCAACAGCTCAATTCATGACATGGGACTGTTGTCATCAACAGGGGTTTGGATTCTGCAATCATGGCTCAGTTTACAAGGCACCAGAGCAGCAAACGGTTAAATGGGATGCACTAGTCCCAGAGGGGGAAAAGGATCC